>JAJLZA010000001.1:1800000-2127553 GCA_030571925.1 Yamadazyma epiphylla
TAGCAGCAATTTCACCAAAAGCGTCGACGTCAACCTTGACGAATTTAGCAGAGGAGTATTCAGCAGCGAATTTGTCTAATAAAGGAGCAATGACTTTACAAGGACCACACCAAGTGGCAAAGAAATCAACAACGACTAATCCATCGTGTTTTAAAGCTTCATCGAATTCTCCAGCGTTTTGAATAGTAGCAACCATTTTATAAAATTTCAGTAATTTTTTTCTCTTTCCGCCGGCTTTTATATTCGCGCATTAATCAGCCGACACGGGTAACGACAATGTCGCCAGCATTCTAGAACATAGAAATAATGATGATGACATTAATAAGATCGATGACGAAACAGATGACATGGCTTTGTAATTAAAATCTAAGGTTCGAGAGTCTTCGGTGTGTAGTAAGTTGGATGATCGAAATCGATGATATCGTAATTCCCGGCGATGATGGTGTTAATTACCTTTTGTCTTAGTTCGCTATAAACTGTGGCTAAGGTATTAGGGCTCGTAGATGGTATCTTTGATTTAGTCGATTTGGTTGATGGAGATGGTCCATGTGCGGTATCAGCCAGTTCAGAGTGTTCTGAATTGTGCAGATCGCTGGGTTTAGCTTCAATCGGCTTAGTCTTTCGCTGCCATTGGTCCATATACTTTTGAAGAAACCGGCGTGTCTTGCTCAAATATATCGACTTTTCACCATCAACAAAATCGGATGGGGTTACGGCTAGAGGGTTCCGAACACCATAGATGAAATCACAATACTGTTCTTGTTCTTCTATGTATTCCTTGAACTGGTCAATGGTTTCTGGCTCGATTCCTTGGGCGTGTTCTAGCTTCAACCCGTCTGTTCCTACATATTGAAATGGCTGCGAAAAAAGTAGGTAGAATGCACTACTATCACCATAAGTTAAATTGACATCAACTTTATCACCAGAGAGAATAACTTGAATTATAGGGGAAACATGTAACCATTTCATGATCAAAGAGTAAGGTTCTTTATTATCTTGCATTTCTTGCAAGATTTGATCAGTTATCTCTGGATCTAGCTTGAATTCCATGATTTTTGGCTCGCAATCAGGTATAAACCCATATGTTGCAATAAACAGATGTATTTCAAGCGAGTCGCTATATTGTATAGTTACTTCTTCATCACCTTGGCCAGAATAGACAAGAACGATTTCCAAAGAATCGACATCAATGTCATAATACGCATTGTGGTTATGGTTATGATTAGCAAAGTCTAGAAATGGTACCAAAGCCGAAGTAGCTTGTATATAAAAATCGTCTTCAGCAGTGTCATTAACGTTTTCGAATCCACAGCTTGGTTCTGGAATCTCCAACACTCTTGATCTTACCACCTTCTTAAGGTGATAATACTGTTCAAACGACGGTATTTCGAACCCAAATGGCTCAAGACTGGCTCGTATCTTATCGTATCTGTCATGGAAAAACTTCCTTTTTTGATGTTCAAGACTGATAAAATAATCAAACTCAGCATTAACTTCGTCTACAGTTTCCACAGGAGTGGTTTTCATTAAATCTACGAAAAAGTCTATATCTACTATACCAGTACGTGAGTGCTTAGACATCAAAGTCATGACGGTAAAAAGATAATTTGTAAGGATATCAGACTCATCTAAGGGAAAACACGATAACAACACCAGTTTATTCATTTCCTCAAACTTTGGATCGATTTCATTCAACTTTTCCGTCTTGCTAAATAAAGAGTCTTTGGTCCATACAAATTGAAGCGGTATTCTCAAGATAATCTCATCATCAAAATTTCCACTGTTAATAAATAATCCTAACCCGCCCAAACCGCTTTTAGCTAACCGCAAGTCCTCATGAACAGTGATACCCATATCATTGAACACTTCATATTTCACCTCTTCAACCTCTACATGCTTCTCTTTCAATGGCTCCATTACTTGTGCGAGATGGAAATGGTGTCAGAGAAAAATAGGCCAGAGGTGCGAGAGAAAAAAAAATTTTAAACCATCCTTAATTATAGAAACCATTGAAGAATGTCTTGGGACGACGAAGATTTTGATATTCCTAGCAATTCCGGAGCTGCAGTAGCCAGCTGGGAAGACGAAGCTGTAAACGACGATCCATTATTAGACTCCTGGGACGTCGATGAAGAAGAAGAAGCTCGCAAAAAGGCTGAAGCTGAGGCTAAAAAGAAAGCTGAAAAGGAAGCGTTACAGAAAAAACAAGCTGAAGCAAAGGCCAAAAAACTTGCTGCTAAGAAAGGTGAAAAGGTTTTATTGGACATTGACAAACTTGACCCTAAGGCCAGACAGGAAGCTTTAAGAAAAGCAGAATTATCCTCCGATTTAAAGAATGCTTCCGACTTATTTGGTGACTTAAGTATTGAAGATGAAGTTCTTTCTCATCCAAGAGAAAAGGCCGCTGCTGGTGCATCATCATCTTCAACTGCACAATTAACTAAAGACACACCACTTGACGTTCATCCAATTTTTGCACCTGATACCAAACAAGATTTTGAAAAATTGAGAAAGAGCTTAAGTTCTACTTTAACTAAATTAGCAGACGATTCATTATTGAACTATTCAAGTTCATTGGCCATTGATTTGATTAGAGATCTTTGTCAACCAATGACCATTGAAAGCATTAGAAAGGTTACCTCTACATTAACTATTGTTATTAAAGAGAAGGAAAAAGCTGAAAGACAAGCTAGATTAAAGAAGGCTGGTGGTACTGCTACAGGAGGAGCAGGGAAGAAGAAGGCTAAACCAGCGGTTAAGACGAATGTTAATAGCTCATTTAAGAAGGATGTGTATGATGATATGCAAGGGGATTATGATGATTTTGGGGATGATGATTTCATGTAGAGTAGGTAGAGTAATACATATCTAATGGAGAGGTGGAGTAGTAGATATCTAATGGAGAGGTAGAGTAACACATGTCTAATGGAGAGTAACGCATATCTAATGGAGAGGTGGAGAGTGTAGAGAGTGTAGACATTTCAGAGTCTCAGTTAACTAACAATATATCAATTTAATCAGTAGAAGAAGCTACAAAAGTAGAGCATTCACTTGGAAGTGTGCTCCATGGATCACTCAAATCAGGTTCTTCAAAGTCATGGTAATTGGAAGCCTTGACAATAACCGGTAAAACTTCCCCAGTTGAGAATGGGTGTTTTGGATGGTTAATAACTTTCAAAAACGATTTAAGAAGCCCACTATGGGTAGTAATAGAAATAACATCATTATCATCGTTCAAGAATATATCATTCAATAATAATTCAGCTCTATAGTTACGATGTTGCTTAGATTCATGTTCATCAGCAGTCCATAATTCATCAGCTTCAGTAAACCCATTTTCAAATGATGCAAATGGCCAATTACTTTCAATATATGATTTTGGATGACGTTTACTTTCAGTTCCAATCCCATAAGTCTCACGAGCATCTTCTTTTACAATTGGAACAACAGAACCGAAATCAACGATATCACTCCAAGTATGTTTTAAGGTCTCTAAAGTTCTTCTAAGAGGTGAGACGTAGAGAGTTTGTGGAAGTGGTGCTCCATCAGCAATGGTACTCTTCCATAATTTGTTTAATTCTTGACATTGTTCAAGACCTTTGTCAGTCAAATTAGCATCAAACCATTCAATTTTACCATTACCATCCTTCATTTGATACTCACAAGTCCATTCCTCACTGGAATATTCACTGGGTGCAACATTATGATAACCTTCACCATGTCTAGCAAGATAAAACAATTTATAGTGTTTGTTCTTATCATTATCATTCAAGTCTGCCAACTTACTCTTAACGTCAGCCCAAGTTACACCCTTTTCAAGCGAAAGAGAATCAGCATCATCGTCCTCAGTCTGTTGGAAAATATCTTCAACTACTGAATAATCAGGAACTTGGACACTAAATACAAATTGCCCAAAAGCTACAAGCCAGAATACAAGAAATTGTAAGACAGATGTCATTGTTACTTTAAAGGGTAGCATTTTGCCGTATTTATACCCGTGTCAAAAACAATTTAAATTTGACATAAGAGCCGTACCTTTGTAGTACCCTCGCACGTGTGAACGGTACTAAAATTTGATGGCTTTAGGCAGCATTTTGACGCAACTTGGGTGAAATTAGTGCGCAAGCTTATGTTTGATTCCACTTGGGTGTATTGTTCATGTAAGCGTAATTACACCCATGACCAAATCCTAAATTGTAAATCCCGTTTACATAACATCAATGATTTATATTTTTGTCCCTCATGTCAAATCCCCAAGTGTAAATATTGTTCTGTCAAGTCTGTAGTGTTTAAGTATTGCGTAGACTGTAACACCGCATATAACCAACACCAAATCACCTGCACAAAAAATTGTTTTACATGTCCCAATTGTTCGAGCCGTATAGAAGTTGGTGTGAAAAGTCACCATGTTGAAGGGAAAGATGGTAAACAATTTACCTTCAATTGTAGCAATTGTCAATTTGTCTATAAGTCTCAAATTTTATTCAAACCTAAATGGTCTTACTCCATAATTAAAGAAGATTATGAGTCCTCAAACACGTTCCGTCAATTATTTAATCAAATTATAAGTCGACATAATCATATGCTTGAATATGAAACCTTAAATGATCAGTTGCTAAAAGATCTTCAATCAGGTAAGAAGTACCAAGGTGTATCTGTAGAGGTGATAAAGAAGTTGAAACAAATGAAGGTATCGGCACCTTTGGATCAACGGGTGGCTGAGGTTGATCATGTGAAGCTTTTGCTAGATGAGTCGAAGCCTTTGGATGAACTTGGTGATGTTCCAATGGACTACTTTCTTCTGCAAACTGTGAATGAGACGTGCAAATTTGCACAGTTTAGTGAAAATTATCCGGTGCCCAAACGGTTAACAAGTAGAAATGCAGTTAAATGTTTAGATTGTAATCAGAATTTGCTTAAACCTGCAGAAGATCCTGTAAAATTTCTTAGTAAATGGACTGCTAATGAGTTTGTTCCATCAGTAACTATTACACCTTTACTAAACCAGCAGATGCCAACCGTTTTGAAGAGCGGCACATCGTATAACTTTCTTGTAAATATTATTAATCCTCTATCACATTCATGTACTGTTGACATCTCATCGCCAGCTGAATTCAATTTGAATGATAATTGTAGGGTTCAAGTGGTGATTCCTATCTCATCTCAGTCATTAGGCGGGTTTAAACAGAAAGAGTTCTCTATTAAACACATTCCAACTCCATATCTTTCTAAAGAAACCAAAATAGGAAGAGTGGAGCTGGTTATGAGACTCGGTAAGCGATCTGAGCCTAATCAATCAATTGATCTCTATGATAGCTTGGTGGAGAAGAGTGAAAATTGGTGTCTGGTTCCGATTGAGGTGCTTATTGATGTTAAACATCCGGAGGAAATCGAATTGCAAATCCCAATCCATGTAAAAGTGCATTCAAAACTCCCTTTATCGATCGCTTCTCTTGGGTTTTCCAAACAAGATTTGTCTTTTAGTGTGTGGATGGCTGTTCCAGTGAGCAAGGTGATGATGGAGTAGGATTGCAGCGTATATAATGATCAAGTATCATAATAAGTATCATAATAATTAAGTATCATCATGTTCACAAGTACCACAACAATAAAAACTACAATAGAGCAGAGTGTTCTTTATGTATATTAATGTATATTAGCCTATACCTAGAAGTCCAACACCAAGACACCGGCTACCTTTGATAAATGTCGAGCGTCTAGCGTCGTTGAATCTGTCGTTGGTTCACCGTATTGTGTATTTGGATTCGATTCAATCTCTTCCTCTGCCATAGTTATATCTGGAAGCTCCTCCTCGGGATCTTTCTGCTCTGTCTCGGGGTCTATATTGTCTATACCATCGATTTTATGCGCGTCCCCATCAGCTATTCTTTCGTCATTGGACCGCATAACTGCTTCATGGATGAAAAGCCGTATATATTGTGAAGATAATTGAAGAGACTTTTCAGTTATCCTTGTATCTTTGTCTTTAAAAGCAAGCTCATGGAAAATTCGTGATATGGTCTTGGTGTTGATCTCTGACATGGTGGGAATTTTGGTGCGACTTGGGAATGGCTGCAAAAAAAGGCCCCAAAATTAGCCAGAAAACGACGCTTGAAATATTTAGAGAGATTACAAACAACTTGAATACAAGCAATTATTTCTTCTTATACAATTTCATATATATTCACTAATGACTACGGTGTTCGAGGGGGTCTATTTGGAACACTTTATCTGGGTTAAGGATTCTTAAGGGATCCAAATTCATCTTGATATTCCTCATTACATCCACTGTATCTTGGCCTACTTCCTCCACCAAAAACTGTCTTTTACCAAGACCAACACCATGTTCTCCAGTACAGGTTCCTTCAAGCTCAATGGCCCTACGAACCATGTTATCAACGACCTTTTCAGCGGTATGTCTTTGGTCGGGCTTGTAGAGAATAAAGCTATGGGCATTCCCATCAGCTATATGAGCAACCAAAGTATTATCTAATCCATTATTATCAATATCCTTTTTAGTGTTTTCAAGGAACTCCGGAAGTTTTGAAATGGGCACAGCAGCATCAGTTGTCCATAATTGAGTGGTTGGGTCTTTAAGCTTTCCTTGGTTGATAGTAGACCAAAGAGCCACTTTCCTAGCGGACCATAATTCAATGGTTTCATCGTCACTAGTAGCAAATTGGAAATCGACCATATTATGTTCTCCACTAAGTTGGCGAACTTGGTAGACTAACGACAGAACAATATCTTCATTTGAACCACCAATTCTTAAGAAAAGTGTTGGTTTTTCTGTCCATTTCCTGGTGGTTTCACCGGTTTTATTGATGCACTCCATCATCTTGTCATCAAGTAACTCAATGGCATTGAGTTGCATTCCATGAAGAAGATAACTATTTACTGAGTTAGCTGCATCTTGAATACTTTTAAAAGGTACTACTGCAACCCGCTCAACCTTAGGCTTGACGTACAATTTAAGAGTCGCTTCAGTTATTATACCTAAAGTACCTTCACTGCCAATAAATAAACTATTTAAATTATATCCAGCACTAGTTTTACGAGGCCTATGTTTGGTTTTAATAACGGTTCCATCAGCTAAAACTACAGTTAAACTCAAGATGTTCTTATAACATTCACCATACCTTGAAGCGTTGGTTCCAGAAGCATTATTTGAACAAATTCCACCAATAGTAGCTCCAGGACCCGGATCAATAGGGAAAAGTAAGTTATACTCTTCTAAGTAATCAGCAAGTGCTTCCCATCCAATACCAGCTTGCACTTTGATATCCAAATCTTGTTGATTTAACTCAACAACATTATCCATCAATGAGAGATCCAAACACACACCACATCTTGTATTAACAAAATGGCCTTCTAATGACGACTTACCGGAGATAGGCACCACAGGTACCCGGTACTTATGGAAAACCTTCATTATTTCAGACACTTCTTCGGTGTTTCGAGGGTAAATAATGTATTCTGGAGCTTCATGTGGCTCTGGATGATACGAATTGAAGTACGTATCGGCATGGGAATCTTTCTCTTCTTGAGAGTTATTGACTACTAACGTCTGGTCAACGTCTGGTGTAGACCTAAGGAATATCGAACGGACTTCCTCAATTGCCTTCTTCAAATCTGCTTCTGAGGCATATTTGGGACTTCCAACCTCCGAAATCTTCAAAGAAGAGCTTTTATTCATGGGCTTATCATCTTTACTTTCTCTCTCATAGACATAAGCACCAAAAATTGAACCAGCAACAAAAATCCCAGTTTTGATCCAAATTGAGCCCGAAGTTTTCGGTAAAGATTGGTTAGAGTAGTGTCTTCTCATAGGAAAACTCTTGAACGCATAACATCTCCAATGGTTACGCAATGGCGGTAATGATCCTCCGATGATACGAGATTTCATTGAACGTTCGCGGTGTTAAGAATCCCCACAAAATTTCCCACATCAGTTGATGCAGAGCAGCTACAAACCGTATCATATATTATTAAACTCTATTTAGATTACTGTTGTCCTTGATTGTTTTGGCCTTGATTTTGTCCCCCCATGAATTGGTTAGCCATATTTCTTAACATTGGATTATTCATTAATTCAGACATATCTGGCATTTGGCCATTTTCACCTCCTAATCCCATACTTTGGGCCATGTTTTTCAACATTGGGTTGTTCATTAACCCTTGTAAAGCCTCAGGGTTTTGCATCATTTGTTGTGCTGCTTGCATGATTTGTGGGTTATTGAGCATATCAGCTAAACCACCACCTCCAGCACCACCAAACATACTGGATAAATCAGGCATTCCACCAGCTCCGGCACCGGCACCAGCTCCAGCAGATCTGCTACTAGTTTCATCACTTGAACCTTGAGTGGCAGATTTGCTGACGGCATCAGGCATGGATTTTTCCAAGTCCTCTTCGACTCTACGTTTAGCAGTCTCGTATCCTCTTCTCATAGCATCGGATTTCTTATCACCTTCGGTGTCTAAACCCTTTTTATATGCTTCCATAGCAGCTTGGGCATCACCTAAAGCATATTTAGCCAATCCTAATCTGGAGTACGCTTTAGAGAAGTTAGCATCTAATTCGATAGCTTTTTCGGCATCAGCAATAGCTTTTTCATGTTGAGAACTCGAAGAATAAGCGGCGGCTCTATTGGAAAGATATACGACATTAGTAGCATCTAATTCGATGGCTTTGGTATATTTTTCAATGGCTTCTTGGAAGTTTTTAGCAGCCATGGCTCTATTACCTTCTAATTTGAATTCATCGGCTTTAGCCTTGGTGTCTTCATCAACAACAGCGGCTTTTACCGGTTCAGAACCAGATTGGGTATTCAAACCAGCTTCGATAAGTTGGCCTAATGATTTACCAGCTAATTTAGAAGAGGAATCTTTGTCGATTTCAAAAGCATCTGCTATACAATCGATAGCGACATCCATAGATTCAGCATAGTCTTCAGCAACGGTTTTGTTGGACACAGAGGTCTTTAAAAAGTCAATAATTGCCGATGCAATCTCTTTATTACCAACAGTCATTTTTAATTTTAGATCGATAGGCTGGGAGTTTTATAGTTTTTGGATGTTCGCGTGGAATCTTCTAGACACGACCGCGATGGTGGGACGAATGTCGGGGGCGGTGGTGGAGATTAGTGCGACTGGTTGCGGGAGAGAAGAGTGCTTGCGGGAGGGGAGATACGGTGTCGGGCGACATTTTTGCAACCTTTTTTTTTGAAGACGTTGGAAAGGGTAGTTGAAAAGGCTTGAAAGGGTAGTTGAAGAGGGTTATAGATACAGTGGGTAGATAACAACGTCCATTAGTTCTATACACTTGGTTTTTCAGAAGCAAAAGTGGCGGCAACAATCAATGGGAACACAACAGTAGCATCTGCATACACTTTAACTGATTTGGCATCGGCCTTAATTTTCCCCCAGGAAATGGCTTCGTCAGGTCTGGCACCAGCATCAGAACCATCGAATTCTTGTCCGGTGTTGATATATACTGCATGATCAGCACCATTTCTCATCAAACAAGCATTACAGATATGATGTTTAATTAACCCACCACCTAAAATAATCATACCGGCATTAGAAGCATCCATTGACATGGAGTTAATTTTTCTAATATCTGCAACAATATCTAATCTTAATTGTTGAGGACTAGCTTTAAAAGTATGGAAAAACAACATATCACCAATAGAACCATCAGTTAAAGCAGGACAAAAAACTGGAATATCGTTTTTATAAGCCCAGTATAATACTGAAGATTCATCGTTAATTTCTTTACCAATTCTTCTAATAAATTTGGATGGAGTTAAGATTTCTGAAGTATTATCTAAACATTCAGAACCTTTCTTTTCAACTTCAGCTTGTTGTTCTTCTAACATTTTATCTAAAATTGGAACCATCCATTCTTCAAATTTACAGTAATTATCATTTGGAACAATTAAATTCCCAATTCTATTCATACCTTGGTCTCTAAGAGATTTCCCAGGTAAAGAGAATTCTCCCATATAAGTTGGGGCTAAACATTTAATTATATCTTCTTCAATTCCACCAGCGGATGAAACAATAGCACTAACCATCTTATGTTGAACTAAAAATCTAAGAGTATCTCTTAAACCCGAACTGATAAGATTGGAAGTATAACCTAAGAAAATAGTTGATCTTTGGTAACCATCAGCATCAAAGTTTCCTTTAATTTCATGATCTTGTAATTCACTTTTATGTTTACCTTTCCATGATCTCATATTGTTAATAATCTCGCAAGCTTGACCTACAGATGAGGCTTGAAAACCCATAGTTTTCATGGAGTCAATTAAATCTTTAGCTTTCATGTTAAAGGCAGAATCCTTAGAGTAATCGATCCCTTTGACCTCGACGAAGTCATCTGGAACAGGAATCGATTGTTTTAAAACGGCTTCGGATGCAAGATTTGGTAACGACATTGAAAATTTTCAGTAGCGAGATGCGATTAGATGGGGTGATGATATACGGGAAAAAAGGGTAATTTGGGTAATTTGGGTAATTATTGCAAGAGATATGGGGTTGTAGAGGAGGTATTTTAGAGATGTGACGAATGTCAATAGAGACAAGAAGGAGGGTGGTAGACAAGTGTAGAGATAGAAGATGGGAACTGTGTGCTAAGGTCTCGACCCACGCTGGAACGATACTGGCCCCATGCTGGCACGGTAAGGACCCAAGGCTCGCGGTAGCGCACCGGCATCTGGTCTCAGCTCTGCTCACATCTGTCGGCAAGTTGTCTGGTTTCTGCTCTGCTTTACGTCTATTTAACTACTCTCTTTGACTAACTACAGGAGTCCATGCTTCGTGCTTTGGTTTAGCTGTGTTATATGGTACATAAGCACCTCTAGTACCAGTGAGATTAGGTTTATGCTGAGGAACTGGATAAGCTCTAATGGCCTTTTGATCTTCAGGTAATTTGTTAGGTGGGGTGTTAGTACCGTAACCTAACCAATAATGCCAACCTGGTTCGGCTTTGGAGATGTCAATACTTAAGAAATTAGCATTATATTCTACCCATCTGGTTCTTAAATGGATCTCACCTGGGTCTTCGGTTTCATAATATTTGTTACCAAAATCATCGGTACCGACTAAAGTACCGCCGGGTTTTGTGTCATTAAGGAAAGCAATTTGCCATGCAGCTCTTTTGATTCCTGATTTGTAAACGTTCTTTATGGTACGTAACAAGGATGTGGATGACAATGAAGAAGACGACATAATGAAGTTTATGCTTTGTTTGATTGGTGCGAATTGGTGAGAATTTGCTGTGGTCGTGCGGTGACTGAAAAAATAAAGGTGTAGAGGATGGAGAGGATGGAGAGGTTAGAGGTTGAAGAGGTTAGAGGATGAAAAGCCGGGTATAGGAGGTGGGCCAGTGGGTGTATGGCTCAAGACTGTGGACCAGAGACTCAGAGAACCGAGGGTGTCTATTCATATTGTATTATCATATATCATATATCTGTATCATATCTATTCATCTACCAAAGCAAAGTTAACCACCAAGCCGATTTTACCATTGCCAACCCCATCGTTACCGCCGTATTTCATGATCCAATTGAAATTATTCAACTTATCATTGGCATAGCTACTAACGTTTATATCAAAAGTGTTGTTGTTATAAGTTGGTAAACTGACGGAGTACTTTGAATCGGACATCTTTATAAAGTTAGTATCGAATTTCAACTTGTAGTAAGTACTATCTAAAAACACAAAATTTTCACAATTACTGAACTTATTAAAGAACTTTTTCCGTTCATTCGACTTGCTTGGAATCTTCAAAATGTTGTCTATATTTTCATTTAAATTTTCTTCCAATACCTTTGAGCTTGAATTAACTAATGAATTTGCACTGGGGATCTTTTCATCAATTGACATATAAGTACAACTATTAAGAATTGGACCATACAAGTATGGTTTATCACTATAGATATCACCTTTAACTGTTGAATTTATAAACCAATTGAAAAATTTAAGCCCTGCTGAAAGCATAGTTACTGGAACATGGTCTTTTATCGGAGTTGTGAAATCATTACCAAACAAAAAATCTTTACCATTTAAGGAGAATTTTGGTTTAAAATTGATTTCAAACGACAAATTTGAAACTTCTTTAATGGAGTTTTCATTGACAAATTCTGAATCATTTTTGTATGGGTTTTTATTTAAATACTCTTTACTGCCCACATTGTATAAACTATTATCTAAGTGATATTTTGAGCCGTCGAAATTTTTGATATTTATGATTAATTCGAACTCTCCGATTTCACTGATGATCTTGACTGGTTTCAAGGTATTGATAGGAACAATTTGGAACCCATCTGAGTAATTATTGGACGCTTTTATAACTAATCTTTTTACCATTATTTTAAGGCTGGTGCGTGCGCAGTTAAATACGGGTACAATTTACGCAGCAAGCAATTTTGGAGATAATACGATGACATTGCCATTGTTGGCATTAACGAGCGAAGACACTTAGACACTTAGCTATGAGCTAAACGTAGACACTTAACTATGAGCTAAATATGACACTTAACTACAAGAGCTAAATGTAGACACTTAACTATGAGCTAAACGTAGACACCTAAACGTAGGCACCTAAACTAAAACGCTAAACCATCTCTCACTGACCCTATATTCATTATAAACTATCTACAATCACCTGTGATTGGCACTTTGAGCTAAAATCTCATTCACATCTGCAGCATTAACAACCACACCCTTTTCACTACATTTGGCCTTAGCCTTTAACTCAGAACATAACCCATCAATATCAATTTCAGTGTATCTTGGATGAGAGGTAATTCTATCCCAAATCTCTGAACATTTATATGTCTTTGCTGGTGCCGGTACCACTTCATCTTCATTCTTTTCCACCACTTTATTAGGTGATTTGGTATCGATTGGTGAAGTTTGTTCCCCTTCAGATCCTGGATTCTGTATAAAATCATTGAAATTAAAATTCACTTGTTCATTAAATGGATCATACATCGATTCTTCATTTACCAAATTATCTATTGGTGACACTTTATTAGGGGTATCATCAAATGCTAAATTAACATCAAAATTATTATCGTTTAAGAATGAAAGTGGATCATTAGAATTAGTACTTGGAGTTAAATCAAAGTTAAAATCTCCCATTTCATTAAGAATTCCTTCATCATTTAATTCATTTGTACTTGGTGTAGAATTATTCCCAAGAATTCCAAATGGAGATGATGAAATTTCACTCTTACTATTACGTTTAAATTTGGGTACAGGACATTGTTTGGTACCACAAGCTTCATTTAATTGATTACAAAATGGATCCAATTGTTCATCAAACTTATTCTCCAAAAGAATATTATCATTTAAAGGAGATGTGGAATTCGATGTTGAACTAACTGACCCATTAACTAAATCGGGCAAATTATCAAGCTTCTTATTAGCCCATGGAAACTCCGGTTTCATCTGATAATTACTAGATGAAACATCTGTATCAGGACTCGACCCATTATTTATCGAACTACTTGATCTAGAATCAGAATTATCACCACTGGTATCATTAACTGATCCATTTGGATGGGAAAGTTTACCCACCATAGTAGGTAAATTAAGGTCATTAAGTTCAAAGTTACCTCTGTATTTACTCAATTCCTTCTTCAACATCTTCACTTGAGCTTTCAAAAAATCCGATTCGGTGTTGGCCTTGATATTTTCATCTTCTAAATGTTTAACTTTATCCTCCAATTCCTTCATTTTACGCTCTTTACGCTCTCTATAAGCTCTTTGGGCGGCTCTATTCTGAGCTGTTCTTTTGGATTTTGGTTCACTCTCTATGGGTTTTCTACCAACTCTGCCCTGTTTTCTGGAATCCGATTCAGAAACCAAAGGGGAGTCTACGTCTTCGAAATGTCTCTTTACTTCAGCCATTACTAATTATTGTAGTTGAATATATTTGAAAATATATATATCCCGCAGAGAATTAGTAATCATATGGGTTAGCGCACGCCCGCCATAAATGAATGGATTCGAAGGAAAAAGAAATTGGGTCTAGCCGTTTGAATCGAAGGAGGGATACGATTTGGGGCGTGGGAGAAGGGGCAGAAGGAGAGGAGGGTAATGAGTAGGGGGTAGGGGTAGGGATAGTGGTTGGGGGTTAAGACAGGGGTTTCTTTTTATGGGGCATTCGGGAAGAGACCCTAATGGAGTGGATGGTATGCGCACGACTCCGATTATGGAGTTGGTTGTGGGAGGTCGTGCTGGCTCGTGCTGGGGTCGTGGGAGGGTCGTGGGAGGGTCGTGGTAGAGCTTTGGTGGGAGGGTCGTACTGGAGGGTGTATGTTCTACATGACAGTGTTGTGCTGGAGTGTGCTGTACTAGAGTGTGCTGTACTAGAGTGTGCTGTACTAGAGTGTGCTGTACTAGAGTGTGCTGTACTAGAGTGTGCTAGAGTCGTTCTAGAGTTGTGCAGCAGAGTGTGCTAGAGTCGTGCTAGAGTTGTGCAGCAAAGTGTGCTAGAGTGTGCTGTGCTCTCCAGTGCTGTTCTCTCAAACCGCCCATGTCTGAGACCATTACGACCACACGCCCACCCGGCCTTTTCGCGTCCATGGATAAAGAACTCCAATCACTCCAGAAAACCAGAGGGTTGCTAGAACTCGTCAACGAGTCCACCGCAAACATATACAACGACTTGAAACAAATCAAATCAAATAATAAAACCATCGAAAAAATCGCCTCCAAATCTCAAGATCTAGTTAAAAATATACATTAATCTATAATTCTATCATGGTGAAAAATCTGAAAAATATGAAAAATTCCTAGAAATTTGGGAAAAATTCATTATATCCCAAACTTATTTCAAATTTATCATTTTCCTTTTTAATACTTAACAAATGCATTAAACAAGTTTTTACTAAACTAGTGGTCCAATCTTTATAGCTTTGATTCAAGATTTGACTACTGAAATTTAATAATTCCCGTTTAAGATTTTCAAATTCTTCCAGTAAATTGATCTCTTTGGTTTCATATTGGTTAATTGCATCTAAATATTCATTGAATGTAAAGGGCTTTTCATCAAATGCATGAATTGCATTGAATCTTAATTTGAAAAATTGTTCTAATGAAATGAAAAATCCTGCAGGTAAACTGTTGAAGGTTATCAATTCTTTTTGTTGCAACTTTATTAGTCTAAATAAAACACAATTAATTAATTTACCAAGTAATGTATAATAATCTAAAAGTTGTTGATTATCTTTATTGATTTCATTTATTTTGGATATTTTTAAATCAACATCGACTTTTTCGTATTTATTTAATTTCTTTCTTCTAGCACTTAATTTATCTTTACGCAAGTTATTAACACCAATAACTTGTTGCAACAATTCACATAATTGGTTAATTAATTTATAACTAACCCAATAAATAGAAAAAAATTCATAATCTTTATATAGTTCTAATTTGAATCCAATTAAAAGGTAATTGATAGTGCAAACTAAAGTTTTATATTTTACAAAACTTGAAATTGGAAGGTGAAACTTTTCATTGATTTTTTCATCAATAATATTTAATGCTAGTAATTGGTTTTTTTCTAAATCTAAACATCTTTTATGCAATTCTTTCCAAGTTTCAATTAATTCAAGATAAATCGTATGTTGAACACAAGTAGGTTTAACTACACTTGTCACTTCAACGGTAATTGTATTTTGAACAAATTCAAGTGTTTGGTTTAACACTTCTCGTAATCCATTTGCTTGAAATTGAGGTAACCCCCATTTTCTTTCGTCAAATAGTTTACAATTGAAACAATTAAATTGCTCCATAGTGGTTAATGTATAAATATCAGTGGTAACCTCAGATCCTAAAATACTTTTATCATCTCTAACTAAATACAATTGTAATAATCTACGGGTTACTAAATTAAATTTATCTACATTTACTTCAAGCTCATACTTTAAATATTGATTGAATAAAGTGAAATCTTTTTGTTGTAACAGTTTAACAAATTGCTCATTTATATCTTTAAAGATTGAGTTCAATTTACTGTAGGTTTCAGATCTTGAAACCTTAAAGATTTTCCCCGGAATATTAGAATTATCATGTTTCTTCTGACAATATCTAGAAAAACTCCCCGCTGGAAGCTCATCTTTCACAGAAATAGTTGATAACTCTTGTACAATCTTCTCACCTTCCAGTAATCCATCGGTGAAAAATTTAAAGTGAGACTCATGATCTTTAAAGATTCTAATGGGTAAATTGAAAAGAATTGGCAATTGATTCAAGTCAATTATCAACTGTAAATACTTCAAAATTAAACTTCTTTCTTTTAATTCGGGATTGGTCTTAATCAAAAACATCGACTCTTTAACATTTTCAACAATCAGCTCAATCATTATTTCATCTAGAAAATTCAAATCGGTGGTATTATGGGTTTCATTATCGCCATCATAAGCTTGATTTCCCATTGATATCACAATCCCAACAAATTTAATAATTCCAATTATAAAGCTTGTCAATACTTTATGTAATTCATTATCACTTATGTTCAATAGCTGAAGATTTTCTCGATCGTGGAAGGTTTTAGTATACTTTTCTGCAACATGATAAACGTATCTACAACTCAAAACTGTTAAAGGAAGTGATCTTGCTTCGAGCCAGCTTACAACGGCAATTAATAACTCATCCATTATAGAAATTAATTGGTATTCATTAATTGTAGATTGAACATTGAATTCGATATCTTCCGGGGAAAGGTCTATTAGACCCGTATCTAAACGGGGGTTTGTTACCTCTACAGCAGCTGTAGCATCATACAAATCAAAGAGATCCAGCTTGACCACTTTACCATCATTAATTGTTTTTACTGACTTATAAAATGAATCGGTAATGTCGATGAACATAGTTCCGCAAAAGTTTTTTGATCTCGCTTTAGTTAAAAATAATGGCTGCGAATTTTTTTTAAAGGTGATTACTTAAAAATCTATATTACAAGTGATCTATCTATACAATTAATTATTTAGAAGTTTGGGATTCTAAATCTTCTTGTTTATCCTTTTTACGTAAGAAATTAAAACCTGCATAATAAATGAATTTATTAAATGCTCTTGTTGGGAAAATTTTAACTACCCAAGTATTTGGTATAATTCTAATAATTAACCCGGCAGGAATGGATAAAAATCCACAAATAATTGAAGTTAACCACATTGGATAATCCATTCTAGAAATCGAAAAAGCTGCCCCTCCAACAAACATAATTAAAACTTGAACTCCAGCAATTAAAACTGTAATTCCAATAAAGTACCAGTTTCTAAATAAATGTTGGAAAAAATTTAAATTATAAGCAGTTAATCTACCTCTAACGGTTGTAACATCACTAGCTTCATCTAATTTTCTAGTAACAACTAATTTCCATACTTGTAACCAAACAAAAGTATTAAAAACCATCGAATCTAATTCTTTCTTTTGATGAGATGTAACCTCTTGATTTGGGAAAAAGATTTTTTCTCCACCAAAATGTAATGTAAAAGTAACAATTAATTGAGTTAATGATTGACCTAAAATCATTTTCCACATTGAAACTGAAATAAGTGGTTCAGTTCTACCTGCTGGTTTATTCTTTAAAAATGAATCATCTGGTTTATCAGTTGCTAATGCTAATGCAGCTAATGTATCCATAATTAAATTAACCCATAATAATTGAACTGCTGTTAAAACTGAATGATTATCAGAGCTTGCAACTGCTGAAACAAATGTTAAAACAACAGCGGTAATATTAACAGTAATTTGAAATTGAATAAATTTTTTAATTGAAACAGCAACAGTTCTACCCCATTTAATTGCTTGAACTATATCAGTAAAATCATCAGTCATTAAAATAATATCAGAAGCTTCTCTTGCAACTTCTGTACCACTTATACCCATTGAAAATCCAACATCTGCTAACTTTAATGCAGATGCATCATTTGTACCATCACCAGTGACAGCAACAACTTCACCAATATCTCTTAAGGTTTCAACTAAAATTCTCTTATCTTCAGGGGAAGATCTAGCTAAAACTCTTAATTGGGGTACAATTTCAATTCTTTCCTTTTTAGTTAATTTTCTAAATTCTGGACCTTCCATTGATGCAAATTCACTTGATAAATCATCAGGAGTTAAAATATAACAACCTTGACTAATAGCTTTAGCAGTACGAAGATTATCACCTGTAACCATTCTAACTGAAACTCCTGCATCTTTACATTTTAAA
The DNA here is from genome assembly GCA_030571925.1 of Yamadazyma epiphylla. NCBI lineage: Eukaryota > Fungi > Ascomycota > Pichiomycetes > Serinales > Debaryomycetaceae > Yamadazyma > Yamadazyma epiphylla. The sequence goes on from JAJLZA010000001.1 coordinate 1,818,239, forward strand.
ACTGCATCTGGAACTCCAGGTTTTAATGGATCTTGAATACCAACAAGACAATCCAAAGTTAAATTTCGTTTTGATTCATCAAAATTATTAATATCAAGTAATTTTGAAATGTCAGCTTCATTTGGTGATTCTTCACTAACTAAATTGGTTGGAGGCCAGCTAGTTAATCCTTTAAAATCTTGATGACCAACAGCAATAGCTCTTAAAGCTTCATTGGCATATTCATCAACTTTTGATAAGATAACATCCCTTTGATCCCTATCAATCTTATTAATACTACCATCTTCATTATAACTAAATCCACAAGATCTAAGAACAATTTCTGCTGCCCCTTTAAAATAAAATCTATAACCATCTTCAATTTTAATTACAAGACCACTCCATTTTCTTAAACTTTCAAATGGAATAGTTTGAACAATTTTATTAGTAGATGAATCTCTAATTTGATTCAAACTTTGATTTTCAAATAAATTAAAACGATCTTTTGCTAAAATAAGTAATGCACTTTCAGTCTTATTACCTAAAAATGGATCTGAAACTGATTCATATTTTACAGTTCTACGAAGTTTATCTTCTTCTGATTCTCCAGTAAATAATCTTTGGAAAAGATTTCTCTTTGGAGGTCTGGTTTTAACCAATGCAGCTAATTCTTCATTATAATCTTCATTAAAAAATGCAGTGGAATTTAATGCAACATTCTCAAGAAATGTTTCTTTAAAATCTTGAGTTAATTTTGGAACTACATCAGTAGATTTTGGATCATATTTATTAGAAACCATATCATTAAATTCCAATCCATTACCAAAAAATCCTCTTACAATTCTCATTTTATTTTCAGTTAAAGTACCAGTTTTATCAGAACAAATGGCAGTTGCACCACCCATAGTCTCACAAGATCTTAAAACTCTAACTAAATTACCATTTTGAGCCATTCTAGTGGTTGCAAAAGCTAAAGCTAAAGTAACTGCTAATGGTAACCCTTCAGGAACTGCAACAACGATAATAGTAATGGCAGTAATTAAAATATCCAAAAATTTCTTACCCTTTTCAGCACCTTCAATATCATGATATTTACCATTTGGTGCAATATTAACACAAAATCTAATGAATAAAACTATAAATAATACCAAAGCAGCTAAGAACCCATATTTGGAAATCCCCCCAGCTAAATCATCTAATCTTGCTTGTAAAGGAGTTACTTCATTTTCATGATTTAAACTTAACATAGTTCTACCATGAATAGAATTAACACCAACGGCAGTTACAACCGCATTACCTAAACCAGATAATACTTTAGCACCGGAAATAAGATATGGATCTTTAAATTTGATGTCGGGAGTGCCCAAATCATGAGTAGGTTCGGTAGCTAATTCTTTAAAAGTCTTTAAAGCTTCATTATAAGGCTTTTTAATAATTGTATTGGATTCACCAGTCAAAGCACTTTCATCACATTCAACCTCACCACTAATTAAAATGGAATCGGCTGGAACCACATCTCCAGTTTGTAAGTTGATAATATCACCAACTACTAAGTCATAAATACTGATTAATTTTTGAGCACCATTTCTAATAACAATTAACTCACGATCTTCCTTTTTGGCATTCAACTTAGCAAATTGTCTTTCCTTTTGATAATCATTGGCAGCACCAACTAATACCACAATGATAACAGCAGTAATAATAGCCACACCTTCAACCCAATCCAATTTAGGTATTGGGGCACCATCTACATCATACATGGTATCGGTACCAAACGTTTCATAAAGACCTAATGCTAAAGAAACAACAGCAGCAACAGTTAACAAGATTAACACCTTGTCTTCAAAAGCTTCAAGACATAATCTAAAGAAGTTTTTTTGCACCTTAATAGGTAACTTGTTTTCACCGTAACTACGAATTCTAGAAGCCATATCGTCTTCATCAAGATCATTAATACCTTTATGAAGATTTGTATTAAGACCTTGAACCAAATCATCCATTCCACCCAAGGAAACTAATTTTCTAAGAGATTTTGGATCATGTAATTCCAGTAAATCTGTAGTACTAAGGGAATATTTCCCAGTTAAAGGAGTTTGAGAATTAAGACTTGCCAGATCATTTGGATAAGGAACCTCAAGTCCCTTTTCTTTAGTCATATTGGAAACAAAATCTTTTATGGAAGAGGTGTGAAAAAAAAAAGATCTGAAGCTTATCAATTATATATGATATTTAACATACACCGCGCTGAGGCTGTGCAGATTCAACTTTGGTGCTTTAGAGGAAAAGTGATTTTTGGATTCCTTTTTTTTAGCGGAAAAGGCAAGAAACGTTGCTAATAGGTTAATAGTTTAATTTAATATATATAACATGATATTTTATTAGAGATAATTTAGTATATTATCGATAAGATAATTAGGTTTTAGTGCCATTCCGGATTATGGCTCGCTAATTTGGCGCAATTACGGGTTTATGAACCAGGAATTTTTCACAGTGAGGCGCCCTAAATGGCAGGGGATTGTTGCGCCAAAGACCGAATAAAAGGTATTGTCCTCGTCTACGCCCCTCCAACTAATGATTATATTACCCAATTAGGCAATGGATATTTGAATATTGAATTAACTTGCCAAGTATTACTAAGGCTATGTAATAGTTTAATAAATCAAGAGATTTCCGGACCATGGCAGAGGAAATATTAATCGGGCGGGCAGTTCTACTTGGAGGCTTTGAACGATGGTTTGTTTCCGCAGTGCTGATAAGATTTCTTGGTGAGATGAGGTGTGAGAGTGGTACCGATAATGAGCGATAATGAGCGAAAAGTGAGTGACAAGCGAGTGACAAGTGACAAGTGTGCAATAGTAGGTGCGTGTAGGTAAGAAAAAGTGGTAGAGGGTGATGGGCTGGGTGTAATGGTGAAATGATGTCAAGGCTGAGACCTGATCATGGTTCAGTCAGATGAAATCCGAAGGTCATAAAGCCTGATGTCTGAGACACAGCTTGGAATCATTACCCTGGCGTGGCAATTGTTCCGGACCCGGCGCCGCGGGAGTTTGGTCCAGGCGGTGGTTGTGGCTCTAGGTTTAGGTTCCCTGCCCATTGTTTTAAGGCTGCTTGCGCATGGTTCTAAGTGTGCTTGCGCATGGTTCTAGCACTGCGTGCGCGTGGTCTGTGTGGGCCTGTGCCTGACCCTTGCGCCTTGAGTGCCGGCCCATGTGAGGCCACAGAAGAACCCTACTTGCTTATGGTGTATCTTGGCGATGTTTAACGGACTTCGGGTATTAGAGGCTGTAACTCGTCGTAATTTCACGGTGGCTGTATATTACGTGTAATCTTTCCTTCATAACCTTTGTTGCTTCTACTGCGGTAAACTCTTGTCATTGACTACGCCTGGTTGTTCTGCCGAGCAGGTGTCTTGTCGTTATGCTGTTTTTGTTGTGCTGTTCTTTCATGGCTCTATTCTTTCATTGTGCTGTTCTTTTATGGTGATTTGTCCTTTTATGGCGATGTATCGTGTTGTATTGTGCGTTTGTGCTTGTACTACTCTGTGCGTCTAACAATGGCTTTAGTTGAATTAGAGGTCCACCAATAGTCTAACACTTAAACCATCGTACACCGATAACCTCTAAATTCTCCTCTCAAAGTGCCATAACTCTCAATACCTATACACTTCATTCCGTATATTAACAACTTAAACTCTAATCTATAAACATTACACCTCCAATTCTCCCATCGCCAACCTTCAAAATGGTTGCAAAATATCCTCCATCGCCAGTTGTCACCGCGAACTCTCCATGACAATTAACTTCATTCCTGGGGAAGTTAACAATTCCAATACTTCAACTCTGCATGGTCGATGGAAATCACATTACGTTGTTGCATACGGTTCGGGTAATAACTTGATCCTCTATTCCATCAATGGAACCCTGGAACACCTCCAAACCATCTACCTCGAATCAGATCCATCATCGATCGACTTTAATCCATTAAATGGGTTGATTGCAGTCTCTGTTAATACCAACCTTATCATCTTCGAGCCATTAAATGAATACATGTCAAAAGCCCAATGGACCCAGCTGTTAGTCATCAACCTTGGAACCAAAATTAATTGTGTTAATTGGGCTCCAATTGAGAATGAATTAGCCATTGGAACTATAAATTCCCTTCATTTATACAAGTTTTTCAAAGAGTATAGATTGAAATCTTTGGAATTATGGAAAGTACAACAACCAAATCCTGTTACAAGTGTTAAAATCACCTTCAATTCCAACAAAATCCTCGTGCAAAATGGTACTTATGACAGACTTTTGAAGCTATGGACAAGAATTAATTATGGTAATGATAATACGTTATTTGAATTGGCATACTTAAATCATCCATTTGGTGAATTTATAAACCATTTGAGTTGGCGTTATCAAATATATGATACCAATGATAAAAGAATCGATGGGTCTATGGCCAATATTAAAGACTTTAGAAATTTTATTGATACTTCTAATGATGATACCGATACTTTATTCACTTTTTCGAATAAGAACATTCTTCGTGTATGGTCCACTTATGAATTTAATGGTCATAATCATATTAAATGTTGGGGTGAACTTGATTTATCTAATAGTTTCCCACATAATAAAGTGTCTCTGATTTTCATTATTGATAATTTTTACTTACAAAAAACTCTCTTAAATCTTGTGAATAATTCAACTGATCTTCCTGAATCTGATCTTTTGTCGTATTTTAAAGATAAAAATCATGAAAATTTCGATCTTTTATTTGTAATTAGTGATATAGGTGAAATATTAATTTATCTGATATTAAATATTTCAATTATACCACCAAATTCAATTCGATTTGAAAAAATATGTAGGAGGTCATTTCAAAACAATAGTTTTCTGAAAGTTGAATATCCTAAAAACATTAATTTACTGGATCAATTAGATCCAAAATCTATAGACCCTTCAATTCTTTACCCTGTAATTATTCCTAAAATATCATTTTATGATGATAAAGAAACATATCTTAGCATTATATTTCATAATCGTTTTAAACACACACTTAAACTCAATTATTTATCATTTAGAGACCTTTTAAAATCTGAAAAGCTGGTTGGTATTAAACTATTTAATAAATTTCAAGGGCATGACAAATCAATTAGAAAATTAATTAAATCAAATCCTTTTCATAAGAAATCTAATATCATAGTGTCAACTCTGAGTTTCCCTCAACACAATTATCTTTGGGAACCTTTAATTGTTAAAAAAGATGGTATTGATCATACTTTAATTACTAAAAGGTTCCAAATTGATTTAACTCAATCAGAAACCAGCGAGAATAATAAAATCATAGAGGCAGCGGTTATTAATGATATTTCATTTTTAAGTCAAAATCGTCATCACCTCGTTATAACCCATGATGAGTTAAGCAATTTATGTTTATGGGATTGTAATGGTTTTGAAAATGATGATTCTGTGGGGAAGTTAATTGAAACTGTTAAAGTTGACGTTGACTCAACACCCCAGGTATTTAGTTTAATAGAGATTAATGATGGTAGGGTATCCTCATCAAGGAACCCTTCTTATTCTAATGGATCAACTGTAAATGGTTCAAATGGTTCACCAGCACCCGAATTCAAATCGTATATTTTAGTATCAATCTATAGCCTTGATGTGATTAAATGCTGGAAATTAACTATTTCTAAAGATATTCAAATCAAGAAAGTTGATATAAGCCCCTTACCCCAAATTCCTAATGTCCATTTAATTAGTAAAATCGAAACCTTCGTCGATCAAGAAGAAAAAAATATAATTTCTGTTATTGACACCTCGGGTAAAGTCAGAATATTTAGTATTAAAGTTGGTGATAATGATACTGTGACTTGGTTTGAAACTTTCTATTTCGATTCTAATATAACTAATTGTTCAAAACTTGTTGGGTCCCTGATTATCAATAAAATGGCCATCATTGACGAATCAGGACTTAAACTTTATATTTGGGACATTAAATCTAAAGTGTTAGAATATGAAGAAGTATTTGATAAATCTAAAGGACCAGTCAAAGATATCGATTGGTGTCTCATTAATTCAAGAAATAATTTAACTAGTAATGTTTTATTATCTATCGGGTTTCTGAGATTTGTATTATTGTATACAGAGTTGAGATATGACTATACAAATAATATACCTACATACTCAATCTTGAAAAAGATAGATGTTACTGACTATACGTCGCATGAAATTGGTGATTCAATTTGGATCAATAATGGATATTTGGTAATTGGATGTGGAAATCAATTTTTCATTGATGATAGATGGTTTGAATTGGGTAGTTCGAGCAATAATATTGTTAATGATACCACTAAACAATTAGTCAAAGGATATTTAGCTCCTAATTCTCCAACTATTTTTGATATCAGTGATATTGTTAAACTCTTAAATGGTCCATTACCAATATACCATCCCCAATTTTTAATTCAATTGCTTTATATGAACGAATATACTTTAGTTGAAACCATTCTAATCAAACTTTTCCATGACATTAGAAATGATGAGGAAATTATTTGGGACCTTAATATTGATGTTTTAAATCTTCATAATCAACCATTAAAACTTGATGAAGATGAAATTTTCAATAAATTTGATGATAATTTAATCAATTTACTCATTGAAAAATTAACTAAAATCTCTTTACCTTCAATCACAAGGCATCAACAAATTACTTTAACTAATGTGATTAATATAACCCATTTGATTCATAAATACAAAAATGTGATGGATGAAAATGGAATTAGATTTTTAATTGGCTTTAAATTATTTCAAAGTTCTAACAAGCAACTTTCCTTAACTATGAGAGATATAAATTTTGCATTACATAGTAATAATAAAGATTTATTGATTTCAATCATTGAAGAAACTTATAATTCAAAATTTGATTGGAATTTAGTTAAAAATTTAAAGTTAGTATATTGGGTCAATGAAGATAAATTATTAAATATCATTGAAACTTTAGCCAAAAATGAATTTAATAAACTTTGGGATCCTTCAGGTTTAATTTCATTAATTTATATTGCATTAAATAAGAAGCAAGTCTTGATTGGGTTGTGGAAAAATATCACCCATAAAGAGAAAGATAAAATTTTAAAATTTTTGACCCATGATTTCAACGAAAAGAGATGGAGAACTGCTGCATTAAAAAATGCATTTGCATTATTAGGTAAACATAGGTACATTGATAGTGCTTATTTTTTCTTATTAGCTAACCAATTAGATGATTGCTTAAATGTAATTAATAATAAGATTGGTGATTTCCAATTATCTTTAATGGTTGCAAAATTATATAATTATGTGAGAAGATTACCTTCAGATAATTTAAAGTTAATTAATAATTATTTAATTAAATCAACCATTGAAAATGGTGATAAATGGGTTACAAGTTGGATTTTTTGGGAAATAAATCAACCTGAATTATCAATTAAATCTTTAGTACAACAACCTTTAGACTTATTTGAATCTTCAAATGATTTTAATATTCCAAAAGATTTGAGCATAAATTTATCTTGTAATAAATTTTTAAATGAAGATCCTGCACTAGTGATTCTTTATAAATCGATCAAAAATGTATCGGTTAAAGTTTCCGTACCATTGAAAGATGAAACCGATTTCTTAATTAAAATTTGCAATATTTATACCAAAATGGGTTGTGATTACCTCTCGGTTTTATTATTAAAAAATTGGGATTTCACCCAAATTAAAAATAAATCGGTTAAAAAGAAAGCGCTGATTTTAGATAGTTTTAAACATACTAATGATACACCACCACCTGCAGCATTTGAAGAACCTGATATGAGTTCATTTAACTTCGGGTTTTAGGTATTTAAGTTGTGTGGCTCTTGTGGCGGCTAATTATATTACCACAGTCGCACGACACTATAAATCAAAGGGAATCCCCTGAAAATGATCTGTATAGTTTAAATAGATTAATGAAACGCATTTGTGTGATTGGCGGTGGACCAAGTGGTTTAACCTCTGTTCGTGGTCTTAACTCTGAAAAACATACTCAATTTCACATTGACCTTTTTGACTTGAAAAATAATTTGGGTGGTTTATGGAATTATCTACCAACCAAAAAGTTATATACAACAGAAGAGGAAATCAAATCCAATGGCGAACATAACTATTCTCCAGTTTATAAACAATTGGAAGCGAACACTGTTAAAGATATAATGGCCTACCAAGAATTTCCATATCCGGAATCAACACCCGACTTACCTTCTCATGCACAAGTTTTGCAGTATCTTCAAGATTATAGTAAAACAATTGGCCCTGTTAATATACATTTAAATACTAAAGTCATTGAAGTGTTTAAAGATTCCGATCAATGGACTGTTAGATATCAAAATGTTGCAACTGGACATATAGAAGAATCGCATTACGATGGTGTCATAGCTGCAAATGGACATTTTTATAAACCTTATTATCCTCCTATTGATGGACTTGATGAATGGAAACAAGCAGATCCATCTTCAATTAGCCATTCAAAATATTTTGATACCGCTCTGAAATATAAAGATCAAAATGTTGTTGTAGTTGGTGCTTTTAGTAGTGGTTTAGATGTCGGTCTTTTATTAACTGAAACTGCCAAAAATGTCTATGTGTCTTTTCGTAATAAAAATGGATTAAGTGATGTCGAAAATCCGTATATCACTCATTATCCTGAGATAACAAAAGTGGATGTGAAAACTAGAACAATATATTTTGGTGATAAACCACTAACAAACATTGATTCAATTATTTTTTGCACAGGTTATATTTACCATATTCCATTTTTAAAATCATTAAATTTAACTGATGGTTATCAAATTAAACATCTTTATAAGCAACTTTTTTACACCCACGATCCAACTCTTGTATTTATTGGATTATTGAGAAACATTGCACCATTCCCTCTTTTCGAACTTCAATCTGCATTGGTTTCTCGAGTATTTAGTGGTAGACTTAAATTACCACCGACTGAAGTATTAGAAGAAGAATATCAAAAAGAATTGAAACTCAAAGGTGAAGGAAGGCCATTTCATGACTTTGCAACACCTTTAGAGTATGATTATTTTGGTGATTTGCATAACATAATTAAAAACGCTGGTCTTGAAGAAGAAGGACAAAAGTATGTAAAATATGAAGGGCAGAGATTAGAAAGGAGAGAGATTGCAGGAACCTACAAGGCTAATAGAGTTAAAGCCCTTAATGCAAGCATACTTGAGACCCGTTCAGGAAAGTAGTATAATTTCATAGACTAATATATTTATATGATTTAGCGATTAGGCTTTCCTTAACTGGAATGTGGTGAATAATATATTTAGCTGATTATGAATATCCTTTTCCTGATGAAAATGGCTGCAAAAAAAAAAATTACAATTCAAACCCTACCCGGGACTCGAACCCGGAGTCTCCCGCTTAGGAGGCGGGTGCCTTAACCGTTTGGCCAGCAGGGCTAAACTAGGGGAATTTACCTGTTTTGGAGTTATAAGCATGCCATTATATGTATACAACTTGAATAGTTGAAAGCCAGTTTACGCTGGGGTATATCTGCAAATAAAATATAATACAGAAATAAGCGCAGTGCAAAAAAAAAAATGGCTGCAAAAAAAAGAGAAAACTAGTCAAAGGTACGAATTAATTTTGACGTCACAAATATATTATTAATTACACATTAATTAGACAGCTACTTCTTGTTTCGATACAGTCTTAGCTACATCCAAGTTTCTATTTAAAAGTTCACCATGTAAATCATCATCAGCATCTTCGGTATGATTGGTGATTTTAAAGAAAACTAATGGGAAAGCAATAAGTAAAGAACCAATACATAAAGCCCAACTACTTGCAAACATACTCATATAAGCAGTTTCAAGAGCGTCTAATCTCCAAGAAATAGCAGCACCAGCTGATTGGATAGATTTAAAGAAAGCACCATAAATAGCATTCTTTTTTGGATTATTTGACATTGCTCCTAAAATATAATAAATATAAGTTTGGAATATAGCATCATATACTCCGTAAAAGAAGTATAAAAACATTGGACCAATGTATTTACCATCTTTAAAATCGATTGGAGTTAATTCCAAAGCTGAAGCTCTAGTATATTGTTTTTGGAAATCAAACCCACCACCCCAAATTGCCATGGTAATGATAAAGATGAATACCCAAGCAATCTTACTTCTCATCTTTCTATCAAATCTTTTCCAATCTAAGAATAAACCAAAGAAGAAAGCACCAACCATTTGACTTAACCAATATAATAAAGAGTTAAGAGATCTGGTTCTGATGTTAAATCTTGCAGCATTATAATCATTAAATTGATAAGTATAGAACCAATTTGAAGCAAAGAACATTGGGAAAATGAGGTAAATCTTTGGATCCTTATATAAAATTTGGATCATTGATTTTAATTCAGTTTTCCAGTGTGGGTATTGTTGTTGAACAACTCTTTCACCACCAACACCATTTCTCCAAACTTTATGAGGAGGTAATAAAAGAGCTGCAAAAATTAAACCAGAACACATTAAAGCAATGAAAACAGCATAAGTGGTATCAACAGCAGTATTATTAGAATTTTTTAAATTATTTCCAAGTGAAACTGCAGAACCAATAACTGCACCTAAATTGAAAATAACCCAAAAAGTCATAATTGCTTTACCCTTCTTTTCTTCCTTTGGATAAGAAATGATAATAGATGTTTGACCAGACCAAAGTTGACCAGCACAAACACCTAAAATAGCACCACTCAAGATAACAAAAACTTTTGCACCTTGAGTGTCGGGATGTTTTGAGAAATAAAGTAATGAACCAGAGTAAAGCGAATAACCCACCCCACCAAAGACCAAACTTAATCTTGGACCAATAACATTACAAACCCAACCAGCGAAAAACCCATAACCACAAAATGTGGAGTAAAGAGCGACATTTGCATTATTAGCTACTTCAATAGAGATACCAGCTCCTCCAATACCTGATAATGCATTAAACATACCTGGTAACATAAAACATGCAAATGCAACCATTACAACCTGGACCATTGATTCAGAATAGGCTGGTAAAAATGATATTATTCTTTTATCATACCATCTTAAAGGACCAGTGTATTCGACGGGCGTTGGTTGATCCGATGAGGTTGGAGAAGTTTTAACTTCAACAGTATCTTTTTCTTCGTGTGACATTTCTTTGTAGATTTTTTATAATAATTTAATTTGGACAAAGAAAGACCCTATTTAATTCCAAGGATCTAGGTAGATATTTATAACAATTCAACAACTCTTCTTTATCTTATCGAGGTTGCAGAATCTTAACAAATTCTCAATGTTACATTTTAAGAATGCCATACAACGCGGTTATATGCAGGTGTCGCACTACTAATTGACGAATTAAGGTTATTAATTAGAGATAAGCGGGGCCATTTTCAGTGTTCATGAGCCTGCGATTTTAATCGTACCAGAATAATGATGCTTACTATTAATAGTTTGTACTAAAAATAAGTTAAAAATCATAACGTGTATTTAAATATCTTTAAAACTTTTTAAAAATCTTTCTATCTTTCTTTTTGACTTCATTTACGGGGCGATAACTTAAATCTATACCTTATCTAGAAAATGGAGATTTTTCTCTCCCCCAATGTTACATTGTTTTATGTTACATTTTTGGTGTGATCCCATCGCACTGGCCATTTTACCTTCCGCATACGACAAAATGCGACTGCAAATCAAATTCGGTTATGCACGACCTTTTAAATGGTACCACCTGTATTTTTACTACCTTCAATTTCTGCAACATACTTTTCACCTGATGTTACTATTTCTTGAATAAGTTCATCAATAATCTTATCAGTCAAAATTGGTGAATTGAAAACAACTCTAAAAAATTCTCCCTTTGTGTCATTACTTGGATTAGGTGAAAAATCAATTAAGTATTTACCTATTTGATGAAGATGTCTTGATATAAAACGAGTAATTTGAGTTAAATCACCTTTATCTCCGGTGGGATTGTAATAGAAACAAATCTGTAAACAATCGGGTTTTGCAACCAATTGAAAACCTGGGGTTTCGCTAATTTTCTTGACAAAATAGTTTACAATTTTATATGCATGGTTAACCCTTTCACTAAATCCGTTGGCTCCATAATATAACCAGGCCATGTAAAATTTGAATGAATCAGCTCTTCTACCACATCCCATAGTTCCATCTGCCAAATCAAAATTCTCTTCATCATTTTCTCTACCATGAAATAAGTATGGTGCTGATAACGACATTGAGGTTTGGAAATTTTTCACTTTTGGTACGAGTAAAAACAGGCATGTAGTTGGGACTCCCAACATTTTGTGGGGATTAACAGTAATAGAATCACTAAGATGGCTTCCTTTTAATCTGTAATTATTTTCTGGGTCAAAAATTACATTACCACCCCAAGATCCATCGATATGAAACCATATGTTAAATTTCTTGGTAATTTCAGCAATGGCTTCAAAATTATCAAATGATCCGAATACTGTTGTACCAGCAGTTGCATTAACATAAAGTGGTGTATAACCTTCATTAATGGATTTCTCAATGATTTTTGATAATTCTTCAACTTTCATGGTTCCATCTTCATTGACATCTACCTTAAATACATTGGAAGATCCTAATCCTAAAAGTTGAGCGGCCTTGTCAACAGAATAGTGACAATGTTTCGAACTATAGACTGCAAATTTATAATTTTGGTTCCCATATTGCTTAGTATCAGGATATTTTAAAGATCTAGCCATTTGCAATGATGTAATATTTGACCAAGTACCCCCACTAAAGGTTAATCCTCCGCAAGTATCATTGTTGAAAAACAATTTGGCGTATTTCTTACCAATCATATTTTCAATCACTGAAAGAACTGGTGATACCGTATATACATGTGAATTAGTATTTAAAACCGATAAAATTAAATCAGAAATAACTCCAATTGGGTTGTTGGAAGCATATAATTTATCTAAAAATCCTGGATTCCATGTGTTGACCGAGTATTGTAATACTTTATCTAAAATACTCATTAATTCTTTTGTATCACCTTTAATACCTTCATCTATATCATCTGAAAATTGCGATTTCAAGAAATTTGGCTCTTGATATTTACCCAATGAATCCTTTTCATATTTTTCACTGTTTGGATCGGATTTTTCTACAAACTCAAGAATCTTAGGTTTGATTAAACTTAATAATTCATCGAGTTCAGCAACTCTATTCTCTTCTAAAGATGATTTAATCATTGAAAAATTTTTTTCGCATCTAGAGTATATAACTGTATATCAGGCGCCACACTTTGACACATTTTAAGGTGCATAAAGCCTCTTAATAGAGAATATACTCGTTAAAAGCCTCGATGTTCGACGTAACTTCATTTATTTACTATTTACATGTGGCTGAGAGCGCATCATTACAGTATCTCTATGGCAGGCTCTACACACTATTTACCGACTCTAGCAAAGCATATACTCTCTAAAATCTATGTCTACCTACTCATTAGCGTCTACCATGATATCTACTCCATAGCTTGCACTCTCTGGAACATTTACTGTCAATTTGTCTGTCATCACCAATCATCTCACTGGTTTTTGTTGGATAAGTTCTTGTTCAAGATCTCCAATTTTTTCATCTCTTCTTTAGGATCAAAATTACCCGTGGAAAGGTTATTATAGACTTCATCGTACTTACCAGTAGACAATGGAGCATTACCTCTCATTCTCTTTGACATATCAAAATATCCATTCTTACACTCCATATACGCCATGAAGTTGGCTACGCATAATTCGGGTAAGTCTTTCTTTAATTCAGGCTTGGTCAAACAATCTTTTGGAGTATTTCTTTCAATTAACACACAAGGAGATCTTTGTAAGCAAACCGCAAGGGCCTTTTTTTGATCTTTACAACTACCTTTGTTAGTATAACTTCTTCAAATAATCAGCCTTAAACAACATACCTAGCACCCATTAGAGCTGAAAAAAGTTCGCGATGGTGTCTGAGAAAAACTACATGGAACCATACTTATATCATTATAGTTTAAGGACGCCGACGCTGTGCAAGTCCATAATAGGCCAATTTCTGGGAACCAAAGCCCAAGAGTTGGTATTGGTAACTGGCACATCAATTGAAGTATGGAAATATGATGAAGGATTAGCTAAAATATCCTCGCAGTCTACTTTTGGAATTATTCAAAATATTTCAAAGTTAAATATAACGGGGAAAAAGGATTTATTGGTGATTACAAGTGATTCGGGTAAGCTTGTGGTGGCTGAATATATCGATACTCGATTTGTTCCTATAATACATGAACCCCATTCAAAGAACTTCCTCAGAAGAATCACCCCAGGTGAATATTTATCAGTAGACTCCAAGAATAGATCTATAATGGTGGGGGCCATCGAAAGAGATAAAATAATTTACAGATGTCATTTTGTTAATGATAAGCTTACATTGAACCCATTATACATATCCAATAAAGTATTAACTATCAGTATGGTTGCTTTAGATACTGGATATGAAAACCCAGTCTATGCTGCTATAGAGATTGAAGATTCCCGTGTTGTCTTGAATCTTTATGAATTAGACCAAGGTTTGAATCATATCGTCAAAAGAAGACTGAGAGATTTACCCTCGACTGCTTCATTATTGGTTCCTTTACCTGAAGGTGAATTGCTTGTATGCTGCGAAGACTATTTGATTTATGGTGATACAGAAATACGATACCCCCAAAATGGTATTATTGTAAATCATGTTGTTCATAAATTAAAGAAAGATTTATTGATCTTCATTCAGTCGTCTGTAGGACACTTTTATAAAGTAAATCTTGAAGAAAAGACGATAACTTTATTTCATGAATTACCACCTGCATACTCAATCAACATATTTAAAAATGGTCTTGTATATGTTAATAGTTTGAAGCAAAATAAGCTCTTGTATCAGTTTGAATCTTTGGAATCGATTGAAGAACTTGAACAAATCGAAACTTTAGATCCTTTATTAAATTGTTCATTAATTGATAATAAATTAATAACTTTAACCTCCGATAGCATAAAATTTTTATCCCATGGATTACCTACCACAGTTATTGTTGAATCTCCTATACCAATATCTCCAATTGCTATATTCACATGTATGGAATATTTAATATTATCTTCTACATCCCAAACCTTAGTATTCTCTATTGGGGAAGTAATTGAAGATGTTACTGATTCTAAACTTTTGGAAAACGAACCAAGTATTCAAGTTCAAAAAGTTGGGAACTCCTCAATTGCCCAAGTGCATGCAAATGGTATTAGGCATGTTTCCAATTCTAAAAAAGTTACTGATTGGTATCCACCGGCTGGTATAACTATTGTAAAAGCAAGCACAAGCGAACAAAAAGTAATTATAGCACTTTCTAATAATGAAATTGTGTACTTTGAAGTGGATCATGATGATCAGTTAATTGAATATCAAGGTAGAATTGAAATGCCTACTACTATTACTTGCTTAGGAATTTCAACAGATGTGGCGGTTATTGGATTGGCAGACCAAACCATTCAAGTGATTTCTTTGAAAGAATTTAACTGTTTAGAAATCTTGGGTATGCAAGCTTTATCTGCAAATAGTACATCTGCAATTATTGACAATGGCATAGTACATTTAGGTATGGAAAATGGTCTTTATGTTAAAAGTTCAATTGATGTAAATGGTAAGCTTTCTGGTACTAAAGTTAAATATGTTGGAGCTATGCCCGTGAAGCTTTCTAAGCTAAAAGAAGGTATTTTGGTTGTTTCCTCTAAACCATGGGTTTCTTTGGGCCATAAAGTTACACCATTAGATGTAGATATATTTAATGGAACTTCTATTTCTTCTGAAGAAATCGGTGATGGATTAGTTGGATTTAGAAGGAATGAGTTGATTATTTTCACCATTGATGATTTTATAAATGATTTCATTATAGAGCCGGTTAAAATTAAACATCAAGGTAAACTGTTTGTTAATCATAAGGTTAAAAAGGAAAACTTTGTATATGTTATCAGTAATGCTGAATCAACGACTAAACCAGGCTCCAGTCTAGAAGTAATTGACTATAATACCAAAGAGATAACTCAGCTGTTCGACTATGAGGTTTCTGCAAATTGTTTAAATACATATCTTGACTACCTTTTAGTCGCTGTAGGCAAAGACTTGTATTGTTATAAAATAGGAAGCTCACTTAAATTCATCCATAAGACACCATTAGATAAAATACCATATTGTATGATTGAATTCAATGGTAAACTTGTCATGGGGATGGAAAATTATATCAGAATTTTTGAAATGGGTCAAAAACAATTTCTTAGAAAATCTTCAACCTTATTACCAAATGTTAATAAAGTTATTAAATTAATTCACTTAGATCAAAACCGTATAGTGGTTGGAGATTCTAAAAATTCTACTATATTTGCAACCTTCAGTAAGGAATCCAATACATTCGTGCCATTGGCCGATGATACCATTAAAAGACAAATCACTGCATTAACATCACTCGATAAAGATACTATAGTAGGTGGTGATAAATTTGGAAATATATTCGTAAACAGACTACCAGGAAATACTAATGAATTTGGTGATTCGTTTCTCAATGGTGCAGATGAAAGAGCTATAAATCTATGTGAATTTTTCATTAATGATGTACCAATTTCAATTTTTAAAGGTAATTTAGTACTTGGTGGTAAAGAAAGTATTATTTATGGAGGTTACCAAGGAAGTATTGGTATTTTAACTCCATTAATTAGTAAAAATGAAGTGGAATTTTTAACCAATTTGCAAACAGAATTATGGAATTTTTTTGACTTCAATTTTGATAATTTTGATGAGAATGATCAAGGTAAAAAATTTAATATTTTAGGTAAAGATCATTTGAAATTCCGTAGTTATTATAATCCAATTAAAAACGTTATAGATGGTGATTATTTAGAACAATTCTATCAAATTAATTTATCAAATAAGATTAAAATTTCTAATAAACTTAATAAAAGTGTTAAAGAAATCGAGAATAAAATTAATGAAATTAGAGAAAGACTGGGATTTTAAATATTTTTTAATATTACATTGTATATTACAACTAAATAATACAAGATTATTTTTTTTCTTCTGCTTTAATTGGAGAAATATCTTCATTTGCTCTTCTATTTAAAGTTGGACTACCTTGACCATTCAGTTCATCACTATTTTTCCTTAAAGGAGTTTGACCATTTGGAGTACTAAATTGAACAAAATTCCAAAATGCAGGTGATGATTGATTAGTATTTAATCCATTTGGTAAGCCTAATTTATTACTATTTGGAATTGATTTTGAACCTCTTTCAGGTGTAAATGCTTCTAATGGAGCTACCTTTTTTGGACTTGTAAAACCTAAAGCTAAATCAGATGTAGCATTTGTTTGAGTTGTATTTTGATTTAATGAATTCGATTCACTAGTATTTAATTCAGTTAATGGTTGATTATAAGAATTCAGACGTGAATGACTGGAAGGAGCTGAAGATATTAAATTATTTGCATTTGGAGGTGGAGGTGGTAAATTAAATAAATTATTTGAATTTCCAACTTTTGGTAATTTTGGAGTTTGAGTATTACCAGCAATTTCATTTAAATTTCTTATTGGAGATGAAACATTTTGATTTTCATTCATATTCATGGAATTAGGTATATTATACATTAATTGAGAAGATGTATTTGAATTAATTCCAAGATTAACTCCTTGATTATTTTGAGATTGTAGTTGTGAAGGTTGTTGGGAAGTTGGTGTTGCTTGTTGAGATGGTTGGTTATTACCCTGAGGACCAGGTTGATTACCTTGTCCAGATCCGGCTGGATATCTATAACCATAATATTGATTAAACAGATTATAAACTGGAGCTTTATTAAGACTATTACTTCTCAGATGAGTACCACCTTCAACATATTTTGTAGAATCTGGTAAAGATTGATGAGTTGCTAGATGTAATTGTAATTGTCTTGAAACAGATGAACCTCTTCTAGTTTTAGAAATGGATCCATTTTGAACTTTATTTAAAAATTCATCTTTATAAGATTGACTAATTTGCCATTTCATACCTTTACCAGGTTCATTTGGTCTTCTTGGAACTTTTTCAAAAGCTTTATTCAATGATAAATTGTGCCTTATAGAATTTTGCCAACCAGTTTTAGAATATTTATAATAAGCATAATGATTTGCAATCCATTCATAAATTTCACTTAATGACATTGCACCATCTTCATTTGATAATATAGCTTGAGTGATCATTGTTGCATAACTATAAGGAGGTTTAATATCTTTTGAATCTTCTTTTGATAAATCTTGATCTAAATTACTTTGTAAAGAACTAGCACTTAATTGAGATGGTGAATGAGTTAAATGATTTTTTTCAAACATTTGGAAAGTTTGTTTCATTTGTGGAGCCATATTATGACTATTTTGATTACTAAAATATGTCATATTATTACCGGAGATTTTTCTTTGTTTATTTAAATTAAGTTTATATCTTGATAAACATAATTCCATCATTCTTTTATCAAGTTTTGGAGCAGAATCTGGTAATATAAAAATCATTTGTGTACCAGCAATATCCAAAATTGCTCCTGAATGTAATGGAGTTGGTGCCATATCAACCGAAATTTTTTGACCATCAATTTTTGCACCATTTCTACCTAATACCTTCAATTCCCAACATCTTAAATCTAAATTATAAGTAATTGTTGCATGTTGTCTTGAAACTACTTTGGGTGGACCTAAATCAATATCAATTAAATTCCCGGAACCGGAATTATCTGTATTTCTTCCTATTGATATGGCTAAAGATTTAACATAAAAAGTCCAAGTTGAACCAGATATTTTTGCATAAGCTTGTACTTCTGTTGCTAAATTTTTCTCATTTGAATAATCTATAGCTACATTTGTCTTTTCTTCGGGTGAAGTTAATCCACTGATCACGGCATTTACTAGATCAGCTGGATCTTCAAAACTTGGTAAATCACTTTCAACTTCACTTAATGAACGTTTTCCTGGTGTTGATGCGCTTGACATGTGTCCTTAATGCTATAATATATACATAAAATTTTAAAAATTAGGAATAATTCGAACGGTTTAAATTTAAATTTGTTCCTTCTTTGATAAAATTTAACAAATTGAAGTTTTAATTAAAAATCTAATTTTTTATGGAGGTGATGGAGGCCAATTAATTAAAGGAAATAATTGGATAAAGGAATCTATAAAACGTGATTATTTCTGGTGAACTTTTTGGGTATAAGTTGTTTGTATCCACTTTCTGGTTTGATAAATGGAAACTAAATGCTGATAAATATTAAAATTAAGTGGAATATACAATTCACTTGGTGATTAATTGTTCACGTATAGTTTTTTTATTTACTTCAATTCGTCGCATTTGTTTACATAATTTCAGAACGCGCACGACCAGGCATCCTTTTTTTTTATGGGGACTTTTCTGCTTTGGGAAATGCGTGCCGGTAAATTAGGTTAGGGAATTAAAGTAAAGAGTTTAAGGTGGTGAACTGGGTGGGTTATGGTGTAAGGGTAGTGTAGGGTAATTTTATAGGTTTATAGATTTATTCTTTGGGTATTTAAATGGGAAAAGAGGGGTTATTTGGCTCGTGACAGTGTGTCGTATATATACGCATCTCATATTATGTGCCCTATAAGCGACATTTATATATTAGTCGTGTATTCGGAGTTATACGTTAATTAGACAAATTCTAATGAATTGAACGGCTATTTGATAATGGCAAAGTGTAGATTGTGCTAGATAAAGCGTTTCCTAATTATTTGTATGTATTTCTAATTTGTGCTACTTGTATATACTTTTTTGCAGCCAATTTTCGCAGCCACTTAACTATGGTACACAGAAAAGATAATAACCGTAAGGCATCTAAAAATACAAGTAGAAGTCCTCTGGCGTATCGTAACATTGAATTCAGGTATTTTAAAGCACCTCAGAAACCTGTTAAAATTGAACAAAGTGGTAACAACAATAATAAGAATCATCTGAGTAAGCTTCCATTGCATGTTCCACCTACGAGCCATCCTAATGATTCAATTGTTACGTCTGAAACTTCATCTTCTCTGTTGGTTACGTTAGCAGATATTGCAACAAACCAGCAGTTGGTATCTTCAAATCCAGCGTATCCTACTACTAATCCACCACTCATAAAAAAACTGTCTACAGCATCGTCACCATCAGTATCTTCATCTCATGCAACACCTTCTTCATCATCGCCATCTCCTTCAATTACTCCACCATTAGGTTCACCAATACCATCAGCTGTAACGGTATCTCCGAATAAGAAAAGAAAAGAATTTGGTGACTCAGGTAGATTAAAAGAAGCATCGATGTTAACACCTTCAAACTTCAACACACCTAAAAGAGTTAGGACAATCATCAGTGATTCGGCAATCATGTCCCCATTAAATGCTTTTCAAGAACATATCAAAGCGTCTGTTCAAATCATGCAAAATAGTACAAATCAAATTAATGCTTTAAATAAAAGTATTCTGCAATTTAAAGAAAAGCAGCAGGTATATAAACAAGAGTTATTGGAGTTACAAAAGCTTGTTTCTGAAGGTAAATTACAAGAAGCAAAAGAGAAAATTAATCAAATGCATAATTCAATACTGGACTCCATTTAGCGATTCTTAATGGTACTTAACAGGAATAACAAACGATTTCACCAGTAAATCAAATCCTCTTGCATCTTGTTTTTCCATAGTTAATATATCAATTTCGGTATCTTCTTCTTCTAATCTTCTCTTATTTAAAATGTCATCATCTATAATATCGAATTCATCTTCTTTCTCTTCATATTCGATATTTTCTTCAATTTCAACGAAATCAGGTGCCAAAGCACTCCATTTTTGAGGAAATTCAACTGACCATAAGTAAATGATTCCTACTTCAATACCATTAGATCCAATCATACATCTTGGATAATTCCATTTGACTTCAATTAATTCTTCTGAACTACCTTCTAAGATTTTGATTAAGGATCCCATCGAAGTCTCCCAAATATAAAGATCTTGTGATGATTGAGTTCCAAAAGTGGAAGCTACAAGAAATTCACCATTATAGTTAAAACTAACTGAATTCCATTGAAGTCTATTAACCACATCTTGATATTTATGCTCAATTTCAAATTCCCAATCTTGAGGATTGGTTATATTAATCATATCTGGAAGATCTATTTGTCGTATAATTCTATCACTCGAATTGACTGCTAGTTTTCTACCATTTGGTGAAATAATTAAATTCTTGATGTTGGAATTACATAACTTAATTGAATGAACCATCTCGAGACTGGAAGAATCAAAGATATTAAGAAACCCTTTGTTGGTTCCCATGAAGATATAACGATTATTCGGGGTAAAAGTGGTTACTAATGTAGTATGCTTCGTAGTATCTTTAGAGTTATCATTCAACGGTTTACTATCAAGTTTGGTGATTTTAGGGTCGTCTTTATCTTCAAAATCAACAAATATGGGTTGGTCTTCATATAATGAAGCTATGAATTGGAAAGGGTTACCAGGGTTTAATTGTGCCAGCCATATAGGGCCATCACATATTAAAGATCTTATTAATGGAGTGGTATCATTATTATTGACCTTACTTAAATCCCAAAGCTTACAAGTCCAATCTTGTGATGTACTGAGAATATAGCGACCACAAGCACTCCAGCTTATAGATGTCACAGGTCTATGATGACAATCCATCTCTATATGAGCTATTATACCTCCACTACTTGATAAATCATAAATAACGATAGACCCATCACTTAATCCACTGGCAATGTAGTCACCTTTATTATTGAACTGAAAGGTGACACAATGGCCATATTGTAATGTGTGAGTTAAGGTTTCAGGGTATTCTTTGGCCACTGCAAACGGATCTTGCAATGATAAGTTCATTGTCGATGTGCGATGCCAACGCGAACTTAGATAATGCGATGCCTGGTGTACGGGTGGGAACTCGGTATAAAATTACGGTTAAAGTTTTACGTTGTTTTTTTAAGAAAATATTATTTTACGGGCATAATTTGATTTCGTGGTTCATCAACATCTGATTCAAGTTGAAACCATCAAATCATCCCCCCTAAAGACACCAACGCCGAAATGACAAGTCCGATTTAAATGCCCCAAAAGACGCGGCTATTGTCCTGGACACGCTATATCTAGCGATTACGCAGACTACTAAATTTAGTTACCAAGTGTCACAAATGGTGATTAATTGGATAGCATTTTACTTATTATTCAGCCTTATTCATGGCTCTCCAACGCTAGTCCACTTCTACTCCGAAGCAGGACAAAGGCGATGTTTTTATAAAGATCTAAGTCATGGAGTTTTGTTAATCGGTAAATATAAGTTGGAAATTCAAGACCCAGAAACAAAACAGTATTATACTCCCAACGACAAATTGAACACAGGTGTTCTAATAGATGTGGAGGAAATATTCGACAATAATCATCGAGTGGTCCATCAAAGAGGTAAAGATATGGGACAATTCACGTTCAATGCCTTGGAGTCTGGTGAGCATAGAATATGTCTAACTCCAAGAAGTTTCTTTAAGAAATGGAAAGGTGGGAACAGTAATGATCCCAAGGTTATTAAAGATCTGAAATTCAAGCAAGCAAGAATAATGGTTGACTTTTTCATTGGAGACGTGAAGGTTCTTGATTCAAAGAATACCGGACCCATTAAGATTTTACAAGATCGAGTTAATACGCTAATAGATAAATTAATTGATATAAAGAGAGAACAATTATTCATACGAGAGAAAGAAGAGATCTTTAGAGATTTGTCTGAATTGACCTGTGAACGGGTTGTTAAATGGATGATTGTTCAATTTGTCGTATTATTTATAACGTGTGTATATCAGTTAATATCATTCCTGAGGTTTTTTGTCAAAGAAAAGATTAGTTGAAATACCTTATGAATGCTCTACCGCCACAACAAACCACCCCATAGATACCCCTAGAATTGACATCATAGAATATCGTCTGCCCTTATAAATCCTATAAAGTATACCCTTAGTAAAATGGACACCATCCACAATAAATCAATGCTAAGTTTTCTTTATTGGTTGCATTATTAATAAGTTCACGAATCACGGTCTCAACACTAAGACCATTCGATTCTAATTTATCTTTCACTGTCAGAACTGCTTGGCCAGCTTCTGATATATCTTGTTGAGATTCTATGTTCATTAGATTCTCTTCTTCATTTTGTAGATGCTTTTTCCTCAACGGTGAAAGCCCCCATGAATATAATGGATCCCATCTTAAGATATCTAGAATACTAATAATATGCTCTTTATTTTCTCTCAATACTTTAAAGGTTTGTTCACAATTTCTTCTAAAAATACCTTCAACTCCTGTAATTCCTAATGCATGTACCAAATCTCTTGTGAGTCTAAAAGGAACTGTTTCAGGAATCGGCAATCTAGTACCTTGATCAAATGCAACTCCTAAATCAATATGAATTGGTTCACCTGTGTGCTTGTCTAATAAGATATTATTACAATGCCTATCACCAAGTCCTAAGATATGACCAACTATTGAATTAGTAGCCATTCCTCTATTATAAGTCAATTTACTTTGAAACCATTCTTTAGGAGTCAAGAATGTATCAAAGAAAAATTTACCAAGAACTGGATTAACTTTCGAAGTAATTTGGTTATAAACTCTTATTCTTTCTTGTCTTTCTTCTGTTTGGCAATTCTTCATCATTGATCTTGCCTTATCAATAGTTAATTGATCATCATCATGATATGGTTTCAAGATTTCGATCAAAGCGGTTGAATTCGGTACAAATTCTATAATACCTGATGTTGGGCCGATGGGAACTATTTTGTATGTTCGAACACGAAGATCTCTTTTTCTGGTTTCATGATGCTTTTGAAAGATTATATTCACTTTTTCAAAAACTTGTTCCATAATTGCATCTTGTCTCAAATCGTCTGTACCGTATTTAAACAAGACTCTATGTTGAGTATTATCACTTAAAATAAATTTGACGATTTTAGGTAAACTTAACCCAGAGCTTGCAATTGATATCAATGGTTCCATCCTTTCAAATGTCACCAATTTAGAGTAACCATTATGAGATATTGGGATTGATATTGTAGGTGGAGGAATTTTCTCTAAATCAGAGGCCCAATGGCTTAGTTCTGGGACTTTAGTAACATTTAGAAATTTACCTCTCGCCTGTTTGTATTTAGATAACTCAATCGATCTATCACAAAATGAACTAATTGGTTCTAGGATATTTTCTTTAAAATGGGCATTTGTTGCTTTTAATTTATCAAAAATTTTATTTGCAGCTGTTATTTTTGATTTCATAATTTGGTTCTCATTCTTCAAGTAATTACCATGTGCTTTTAATGATATCAAATGATATAAACTATGATAAGGGTGTTTTATACAAACAGATTTGATTATTTCTTGTAAAATATCTTGAAAATGAGTTTTATCAAGTGATAATCTAGATATTAATTGTGAACACCAAGGTACTACTTTATATGTTGAAAGGAGCTTAAGATCTTTTTTTAGCTTTTTATTCAATTCATCATTATTAGAGTTTTCTAACCATAATGCAAAGAATTTATCAACATTCTCTTCATTTTCACCTAGATTCACACTATGAAGATAAAATTCAACTGCTTTATCTAAAAAGTTGGCTCTCTGTTTAATAGAATTTTGATAATCTTGAACTTCGTTATTATATTGAGTTTTCAACTTACTATAATATTTTTGAACGTTTCTTTTCTCTTCTTGACTGACTGATACTTTACTGTAATGCTCTTTAATGTCATCCAACTCTTTCCTTTTAGCAGTGAACCTTTTCTCCATTTTTTGAAGCTCTATATTAATTTCAGGACTTCTAAATTGTCGTTCACAAAATTCTGCTAATGATTTAAATATTTTATCTGATTCAACATCTGAAGTTCCGATTAATGAATAAGCTGTTGGTTCCACATAATTCTCCATTATAGTAGAGGGCAATTCCTTTTTAGAGCTTGAAAGCCACGAGACTAGTGTAGCACTGATCATTTCAGGAATAACAGTATTATCGTACTTATGTTGTCTATTTCTGCCTTCAACATCATGCATCATTGATATTGCTAAACTTGGGTGGTTTTGTTTCCAGAAACTTTTAGCAATTTGGAATTTGGATAAGTTACTAATCTTGTGTTTTTGAGTATCGTCATCAAATCGCTTACTACTAATTTTATTAATAAGAGTAATTGAATTAATCATTTTCTGGATTTTATTATGATCTATTGTTAAATTATTATAACTTATCAATTCATGTAAAGCGTTCTCCAAAAATATGTTCTTATGTTCATTAGATTTGGATGCTAAAATCATATTGGTAATACTTTTACAGTAGAAAATATTCTCAGAAAGCTCATAGGACAGGTTTGGCAACTTGTATTCTAATGTTTTAGGAGCCAAAGAATTCACAGAACCCGAATTGGAAGAATCTAAAACCGATTTAATCTGGTCAAGAATTACTAAAGTGTCACAGAAGTGGTTGAAATTATCATGAATTTCCTTGGTATTTGCTAATTCAAATAGATGATCCTTGAGATTGAATGCTTCAGAAACCAATTGGTTATGTAAATCATTACCTCGAGTTTTCATAACATCAATTGAGTTGTACTCGGTCAAAGACTTTAAGTTTTTATAAATGAATTCATGATTAGTTTTGGGTGAATTGGGGATTGGTAAATCCCATCTACTTAACTTCCATGACCATTCATATACCTGTTTTTTATTGTGTTTAAAATTAATGGATTTTCCTATTATCAGTGATCCTCCATTTAAACCATCTTGTAACATTGATTTAATCAATGACAGATTGTCAGGCTCTTCACCAAAAGTTAACTTCGAATCAAATGAAGCCATTTGAAATTTTAATTTTTCTTCGGGTTCATCATTTTCCCATATTCTTTTCAATGCAAACTCCATAGTCGTCTCTTCTGGTAGTCCATAAATAATATCTTCATCATCTATGCTTTCGAATATATTTTTAATATAATCTAACTTGTGCCATTCATTAAAATAATTATCCTTAGTCGGGTTTTCAGACCTTTCTATTTTAGCAAATCCGCTTGCAGATTCTTCAAATAGGAGTAGACCAGTCTTATAAAATCCATATTTAGAGGCTAGTTCACATAATTTTTCTATAGGAAGTTGACTGTATAGCTCATCAAATTTTGGGTCTCTCAGTCTTCTATTTCTAACTAAAAGCACCGTTTGAAACAAAACTCTACAGGATTCTTTGCAATGCATTGAAGGACTGTTAAGAAATTTATCAATTATGTTCAACTCGGGCTTGAAATCTTCCAAGTTTTCTAAGCAATAACAAAAGAGGTATGGCAATACTTTTGTCGCAAATCCTTGAATAGAATTAGAGACTTTAGGTAAAGTGTCAATCAAATTAGATTGTTTTAAACTTGCTTGTATTGTCAACAACAGTTGATGAGTCCAAAGATCAAAGGGATCTGAAAACCATGGCTGGGTAGAATAAAACTTCTCATATATAGAACCATGGATTAAGTTATAGAGTGTATCATTAAACTTCAGAGAGCTTTTTTCATATAAGTTCCCGATAGCAATATCTGCAATACTACTTTCATTCATATTACTTGAATTTAAATATGATTGTAAAATCCTTAATATCTGTGAAGTATAATCATCTACTATAATATGATCAAATTCATCGATATCGTATTCTTCAAGAAATTCATTCAAGTATTTATCATAATTTGTACCTTTAGAAATCATATTAGACATCCATAGTTTGATCTCATCAGGTATACCTTGTGATTGTGCTCTCAATAATCCATACATCAACGAGTTCTCTGTGGAAGGATGGGGGTTCCATCTATGAGTACCATTAAATGCATTCAGTAGCATTAAAGTAAATTGATCGTATCCAAAAGATTTGAAGTAATTCTTTACCAACATTTCATCAGAAAAGCCGGATTGATCACCAAATATATCTTCGTATTCAGGGGACCACTCTTCATACTTTGTGATAAATTGGCCCATAGAAATCATATCAAAAGATTTATCGGTGACTCCTACACTAGAGTAGGAGCGAACCATTTTGGTTACCTGGTAAATATCATCATATAAATCTGATACTGAAGAGTATTTCGCCAAGTTATCCCAAATTAGCTTATAAAATAAAAATCCCGAGTTACTACGTTCTTTAAAAGACATTACAAGCATTACTCTACGCAACATCATTTGCCGTTGTTCCAATAAAATACATTTCTCCATTTCCATGAAGAGTCGTTTTATGATAAAGTATATAATGTTATCATTCCAAAACTGTCCCATTTTTTTGGTTAGATGTTTGATTAACTCTATTCCAGCACTACTGGAAATGTAAATTGGATCAGGGTTGTTGATTTTGGCAATCTTAGTTGATAAATTGGGTAATAATCTCGATAAATCAGAACAATCCATTAATCTGGTAATTTCAAGTAGTAATAAAACCAAATTTTGAGATAAATGATAACTATATTTATCATTTAATAATGAGGATAATCTTCGTTGAACATCATTCCTAACTCCACCTTTAACATAAGCCAACAGAAAACTAAGTGGTAAACTGTCAACAATATTATATAGCTGAAAATCTAAGTCTCTTAATCGCTGATCATATTCACTTTCACTGCATTCACTAGATATACAAATTGCAACTAATGTTGATTTGTAGGTATCAGTAAATTCCTGTAACGTCTTGAACCCAAGTACCTTATAAGGGAACTCTGCAAATGTTCCATGATGCATGAACCATGATTTGAATATAGCTACCTTGGTTAGTTGTAATAACTGGTCAAATGAAGTTCCTTGAGTAGATGCTACTTTGTTACAAGCTTGATGAATAATATCCAATTTGGTATCTATGAGTAAGGTGCTTAATTCTATTAGATTAAACAATACTGATACCAAAATGTGGAAATTCTGGGTAGTAAGAGAGCTTAAAAAATAACAATATTCAATGTTCACGTCACTATTTCTTGACTCCTGGAAGCTATCCACTAGTTTCCTATAGAATTCCATTTGCTTTAAGGCAGTTAGATTTGCCATTCTATTATTGATTGCATCAATGCATCGAACTCTAATATCAGAACTAGAACTCTTAAATAATTGGAGGAAAGATTCTTCATATCTATTAGATTGGGAATCTTCATCACATAACGACATCATTAGAGACATGTACTCTAAACATGATTCAGTAGATGTAAGAAGGTATTTAGAAGCAGCAGTCATCAACCAGTCAATTACATCCATTTTCAGAGGATCATCACCACCTTTTTGTAGTGCTTTACAAACTACATATAACGTAAGTTCATCCCTTTCCAAAACAATTGAGCTTAAGGGTAGAGCTACCATTTTTATTAATGATGTTCCCTGTGTTAGGACTCCAAAATCTAAAGATTCATCTTCCATCAAAAAGAATAATATATAAACTAACATCTCAAGTTTATTGGAGTCAACAAGTCTTTGGGTGAATAACTGAAACGCTTTGATAAAGTTTTTTAAACCAAATGCACTTGCTAATTTCCCAATAGATCTGGAGACACGAATGGATTGTTGATCAGAGCATCTCAATTGTTCAATACTTAAGACTTGATCGGACTCTGAATCATCACACGATAATAAGGTTGAAATCAACTCATCTAGGTTAATATCGACTACATGCAATACTTGAGATAAAATAGAAGGGTCAGAGAACTCTTCCAATATTTCAAGTAGTTCCCTACCTTGAGGAATATCAGCTTTTTTTGGAACAGTACGAAGTCCCAATTCAACCAGCAACTTGGTAAATCGTATCGTGTATAAAGAATTTGCATCAAATTCAATATTGTTTAATCTGGTTACAAATTCTTCTAAATTTATTGCATTTTGAAGTTGCAAATGAAGAGGTATAGGATTATAAGTTTTTTTATTCTCAGCTCTTTTAAAGTCAAGTAATTTTCCATACCTCTGAATAATTTGATGTATAATTGAATACTCGGATTTACAAACTTTATAACTAACCTCTTTATTCAAATTTGATTCTTCGCCATGTGTCCATTTTAAAAACTCTGGTAATAAAGATAAATTAGTATAAAAATTTAAAGAGTCAATATTGAACTTTTGTTGCCATCTACTCATTATCCACTCGAATAAAGTTACATGGTACCTCTCCATACTAATTCCCAAAATATCCATTAAACGACACATTGCAACCCAGAACCTCAATCCATGGTCGTTCATGATAGCGGGACCAAAAGAGTCAGGATACGCCATGATGTTTCTTAGTTTATTTAATAAGGTATCTTCAATTTCAACTGAAGCGGTTTGATTAGTTATCATTATCCACTCAACTATCAGATAAAATGCTTCGCAAGAAGCATCACAAGTATCTTCAATGCAAATTCCAGGTAATGCTAAATTCAATAATCTTGATAAGTTATCTAAAATATTAATATCCTGGATAATACAATAATGCACAAGTGATTTTAACAAGTATGAAGAAGATAATTTGACACTCTTCTTAGTACTATAATTAGTTATAATTGAAATCAAACTGTTTATAGACGCTTTATCATCTTGATTGAACTGCTTGATATCGTAACCTAGTTCTATATGAAAAATAACCATATTAAATATAAGCGATGTCAACATACTATCTTTACTGTTGGTCATCTCATAGTACGTATTGTAAAACTCAAGAGCATTTCTGCAGCTCATGAGAGGTATCAGTAATCTATTTTCAGTTCTGGCCCGTTTATATCTTCCAGGATTATCTACATTATCTTGTATGAAGCTTTGGTGAGTATCTGAACTAAAGCCCTCTGAAACTGAATCAAAGGGACTATGAGTGTTCATTGGGCTTTTATGTCTTAGTTCTGTCTCATATTCGTCTTTGTGTTCTTCTTCATCTTCCTCCTTTACTTCATAGAATGAGTGAACTAACTTGGTTATCCCAAGTATAAGCATCCACAGATTGGCACTCATGGATTTCTTTACAGTGATATCGGTGTTTGCCTTCAAATAAATTGAACACATAGTAAACCAATCCATTGTCTGTGGTGATATTAGAAGTCCTATATCTGAAGATTCGACTATAAAATTATGATTATTGGCATCTTTGAACACCGAATTCAAAAACTTACCAATCAATGGCTTGACCTCTATCAATTCTGAGGCTAAATCATGAACTATATCAAGATTAATAAATATTATGATCTGCTGGTTAAATATATCTGACCCCTGAAAGTTGAAGTTATTAGTAGTTATAAGTTTAAATCCTAACTTGATTAAAAGTTGTAATGCGCTCAGATTTGTTGTGGGGAACATGATTAAAATTCGGTTGACTATAGTTAAAATCCGTTTAGAAGTAATAAAATCAGATGGCTTTACTCTTATTTGAACTAATATTTCTGCTAATTGAAGCACATCTATGGAAAAGTATGGTATATAGATGGTATTATATCCGCAGATAATTAACTCTAATGCTCTTAAGTAGTCAGGGTCGCTCTTGTTGTCCAGTATAAAATGATCTTCCATCATTTGTACTACAAAATCGAGCAATTGGCTCCAAATTTCCGGATTCAAGTGATCTATGACAGGCTTCTGTTGTAATATGGCTATTATTGATCGCGTGAATTCCAACTCCACATCTGGACGGCACTTCTTCACTAAGTCCCCTAATAACTTCACAAATACCGCTACTGCTGGTTTCTTCATATGCGAACATTCTTGTATTACCACCCTTAATGTATATGCAGTTTCTTTTAATCGTGTGTTTGGCTGGCCCTTGCATACATTTCTCCATTCTATATCTATGACATTGAGTAAGGCTCTGCATAAACTCATGATTTTCTTTGGATCTGATAACTCATTTCGTAGATTTGGTGTCATTTCTATTTCTTGAAGAGCTTGGGTCCTTTCTCGAACCCTTGTGGACCCTAATTGTTCTAGGATCTCATGAAGAATCATTATCTATTCATGCGCGTCAAATGCGAAGAGATGAGTTGAACCAGACATCGCCAAACTCTTTTGAGGTAGAAATGTATTAGCGAGTGTTTCAGACGTATAGAAGATGAAAGATTGTGTAAATGCTTAGGTAACATGTTCTAGAAATAGTTTATGTGTATAATTTAAATATCCATTGAAAAGTCCTAAAACAGTAATTTTTCTGAAACATCCTCAAAGAATATTTTGCAGCCATATAAATACGCCCTATTGCTTACATATTTCTTTATTCATCCATGACATATAGATACTCTGAATTTGAACTTGATGTCCCTGAATCCTGTGACTGTAAAGCGTGTACTTTTAAGAAGAAATGGGCTTACACTTTTAAAGTTTGCTTTGTATTAAGTATTTTTGTACCGGTAATGTGGCTATTGGTTATTCCAATCAAGTTGTATGAAGTATTTCTCTTTTCCAAGCTAAAACTCTCTAAAAACGTTCATAGAACGAACTTTGTTCAATCAAAAAATTGGTTAGGATACTGCTTTATTGGGGCTATAATTAGTTTGATTTATGTAGCATTGGTAGTCGGGTTTGTAAGGATAACACGTCATTCTCCTAAAAACATCATTTACCCAGAACTGTTTGCATTCCTTGAATAATTCTACCACTTCATATATTAGTGCCCGTCTCATAAATGGCTGCAAAAAATTTCACTATCACAGTGAAAAATAATTTTGACTCTTTATTTGACCCTTCGCGTAATCGAGTCAAATTGGGAGTCTCGTATAAATGGAACCATTTTCCAGCAAACTACTTTAATGTTTAAATTTATTAGATTTAACTCAACAAGTTCGTTAATTAGAACTCCATTATATGAAAGTCATGTAAAATATGGTGCTAAGTTTGTTCCATATGCTGGATTTGAAATGCCAATATTATATAAAGGATTATCCCATATTGATTCTCATAAATGGGTAAGAGAAAAGGTGGGATTATTTGATGTAAGTCATATGCTTCAACATGTTTTTAAAGGAAAAGAATCAATTCCATTATTACAAAAAATGACTCCGATCGACTTATCACTTTTAAAAGATAACTCATCTAGTTTAAGTGTACTTTTAAATGACAAGGGTGGTATTTTAGATGATTGTATTATTACCAAAATCAATGAAGAAGAATATTATGTGGTTACAAATGCCGGATGTAGAGAATCAGATATTCAATTTATAACTAAAGAATTATCAAATTTTAATGTTGATTATAAAAACTTTGAAAGTACATTATTAGCAATTCAAGGTCCAAAATCATCTGAAATCTTAAGTAAATATTTAAATTATAACTTAAATGATTTGAAATTTGGTAATATAATTAGAACCAATTTTAGTTCAATCATTGATGGACAAGTTCAAATTTCAAGAACTGGATATACCGGTGAAGATGGATTTGAATTATCAATTCCCTCATCAAATGATTTAGAAACTAAACAAAGTAATGAATTTTTCCAAAGTTTAGTTGATGAACAACCTGAAATTGTTCAACCAATTGGTTTGGCAGCAAGAGATTCACTTAGATTAGAAGCTGGAATGTGTCTTTATGGTAATGAATTAAATGAAAGAATTACACCTGTTGAAGCATCATTAACTTGGTTAATTCCAAAAACAAGAAGAAATATTGCTGAAAAGAATTTAAGATTTAATGGATATGATTCAATTATTGAGCAAATCAATGATAAATCATTAGTAACTCATAGAAGAATTGGTATTACATCTAAAGGTCCAGCACCAAGATCTGGTTCAAAGATTGTTGATTCTGAAGGTAAAACCATTGGTTATGTAAGTTCTGGTTTATTATCTCCAGTTTTAGGATATAATATTGGTCAAGCTTATATTGATAAGAAATATAAAATTGGAACTGAAGTTAATATTGAAGTTAGAGGCAAACAAAGACCTGGTGTCATTACTAAGTTACCATTTATTGCTAATAATTTCTTTAAATAAAAAACTGGTAGTTAACATTTAATAAAATATACATGAAAATTTAATATTAGCAATAACTCCGATTACCATATTGAAGTTTGCAACAATTTGGATGATTAAAAGTAGTTATTGTATCAGAAAAAATATTTATTGTTAAGATTCTAATTAAACCTTAAAGAGTAAAAATAAGCACATTTTTCCATTTAAAGCGAATGAAAATTGACGAAATATTACAATTCATTGACAATGTATAAACCCGCCTATAATGGGGTGGGAGAGATTTGGTGTTTGAATCGTGGTTAACTATACACGTAACCTTTCAAATATAACTCAATAAGGATATATTTCAAGGGTTATTTTAAAGGGTTCAGGGTGCCTACAGGTTCATTCCTCACTCAAACTATAAAATAATTTATCTATCGATTGGCACCAAATTCTTTTACATAATTTCGCAATCGCGTTTCCTATTTGGGTTAAATTTGCAGCTTCCAATGGAATGGGTATCCATGGTAAAAAATAATCAGGTATTAAAAATATCAAAGATCCAAAGATAAACTAATTCAATTCAATTCGTTGTCAACTAATTACAAGTAGCAATAATAGTTATTGAATAATTTTGATGACAATCGATTAATATTTCATTGTTTAAATATCACCTAATTCGATAACAAAACACACCAAAATAGCATTGTCCGCCATCATATTGTGGTTCGTTTTGTGATACATTGTTAGGTTTCCCTTTTTAAACACGAATTACACCAACTAGTTCCTAGGTTCTGCATATATTGTGTTCGCGTTGGGTGCCTAATGTCTCTTGCTCATGAGCTGACGAGAATTAAATAGATGATTTATAATTATATAAAAGAAATTTGAACTCAAATCGTTAATAAATTAACTTCTTTAATCAAATCCTATAAACTAATATACATTTTAACCTATAAATTATTATAAATTATTAAAAAACTTAATCCTTCAAATG
Source organism: Yamadazyma epiphylla (assembly GCA_030571925.1). NCBI lineage: Eukaryota > Fungi > Ascomycota > Pichiomycetes > Serinales > Debaryomycetaceae > Yamadazyma > Yamadazyma epiphylla. The sequence goes on from JAJLZA010000001.1 coordinate 1,852,216, forward strand.
TCGTTGATGCTCCTAAAATTATTTTTTGTTCGCGTTACTCCACGAAACTTTTTGCGACACACAACTTCCTTGCGTCACAAGCTCCTGTCGTCTATTACAACTTTAAATAGACACCCAAATCCTGGAAATTTATTCAACTACCTTCAACATGTCAGTGTTGTCCAACAAATGTTCTAACATTTCTTCTCCATCCAAACCAAAGGCAAGATCAAGCCCATCAAAGTCATCTCCAACTAAAAGATCAAAAATTTCACCAAAAAAACAAAATAAATCACATCAATTGCATTTTAAAATTTTTGAAGATACTTCAATCTGTTCAACTACTAGAGATTTCAATGATTTAGAATTACAAGGTAAAGAAAACGAAGCTGCTAATGTTAAACCAAAAAAATTTAATGAACAAGAGAATATCTTGCAACCAAAATTTAAGTTTATCCCACAACAACAACAAAGTAATAGAAAAATCTTAAGCGATTTAAACATAAATGAATTCAAAGGTTATTTACAAAGCCAAAATGAAGTTAGCCAATTAAAGGAACCATTTATACCCAAAAATTATAAGAATGAATCTAACTCAATTCATAAATTTCATAATTACCCTTCATATATTTCACCAATGAAATCAAATACAAAATTTCTCTTCAGATCTGGATTAAGTGTTATCCATGATTCAAAGGAATCTAATGAAGATGATGATTTAGAATATAATTTATTTAAAAAATCCATGAATATTAAGCATAAAAGATCTTTCAGTCTTGGTCAAAATGACTTGAAGTCTAATTTAATTAAAAAAAATGATTTTACAATTTTCACGTAATTAATTTTCACGTAATTTTTTCGTATGTACAATAATAGATGATAAATATTTAAATTTTTCTATACAACCTCTTCATCTAGACGATAATTTTATCGTAGTCTATACAACCTTTGGGTAACAACTTGTGAAATTCGCAATGGCTGCAAAAAAATATTTCCTAATTTAGCTACTGATAAGGTCTTGTGACACAAAATTGAATTGAAACTTCAGTAAATGGTTCCTTTAATTCAATTGGTTTTAAATCAGTTGTTGGTTTATATGGTCAATATTTGATGTTATTAATGTGTTTGGTGGATGTTTAGCTGGTATAAGGATTGTAAAACGATTGTTTATTTGTTTTAGTGTTGGATTAGCCAACTGCAAGTATATAGCGAGGAAGAGTGGACGTTCATTGGGCGTTAATACCAAGTTTAAACGGTTATTTTAGTGTGGAAGTTAACCTGGTCAAGTTTATCTATTGTTAATAGTTAATAGTTAACTACGGGCATAAAACTAACACTAGCAATGGTTTCTATCGCAACTATATAACATTTTAATGGAATTGTAAACGCTTTTCTGGTAAACCATTCAAGTAGAATTTCATACTATGAATTTACTTAATTCTAGGGGATATAACATATAAACCCTTATGCCGACTTGTAAATAATTACTGCACCCCAAACTGTACTCACTAATGCATTCAAACGATTTATTCGCTTAGATCATAAAAATGCAAATATGGGTCTCAAATATATTAAAAGTATGTATATGATTATTATAGTAAGAGTAATAGTAGTATAGTTTTGGACTTATAATCGTTTCTGAGTCCACAATATACATTTAAATGAGATTACTTCCTTAAGAGATTTGTATATATTTAACAAAAATGCACAAAAAGCACAAACCACTCCGCTCGCTATTCATCATATACACACTATCAGTACTACTAATACCATACATATGAAACACCCTTGAAAACTTACTTTAACCCCCGTATTGTTGCATATATATCTCGTTCCCCATACTAAAAGTCTCAAGATATTGTGTAGTCGTGCGCCGCGAACTTTTAAAATCACAAAAATTTTTCATCGACATTCAAGTATCAATGTCTAATTCAGTGATACAGGCATTCAAATCCTTGAGTGTATCGACCACCTCAAGTGACCATGAACAAATATTTGATGTATCATATCAATATTTATCAAATATTAAAAATTTCCAAGATTCTAAATCATTTAATAATTGTCTTGTAGCTTTAATCAACTTAGATAAATATTATAAAGCATTAGATTTAATAACAAAAGTCCCTACCAATTTAATTGAAGATTGTTCTATCGAAGTAGGCTACGTGTATTATAAAACCAGAAACTCCTCAAAATTACATTCATTATTTGAAGAAGTCAAAACTAAAGAAAACTCTAAAATTATAATTCGAGGTTTAAAGCATATCTTAGCTCAAGATTATTACCAAACTGGGAATTATGAAAAGGCATTAGAATTGTTTAAAGAGTTAATCACTAGTTCGGAAAATATTGATACTCCGTTAGATTTATATACCAATGAATTGGCAATTATAAGTCAATATAAATCATTACCTTCAATTGATTCAGATGATGAAACTAATCATGATTATCTTTATAATAAAGCTTTAATAGCTCTTAATAATAATGATGTCAAAGGATCATTAGAAATCTTGGATAAAGCTTTAAAATTGGTTGAATCTTTAGACCTTGATGAAGAATCTTTAATTATTGAAAAAACTCCAATTTTATTAGTTAAAATCTTTATTTTAAATCTTCAAAATCATAAACTGGAAGCTATTGAACTTTTGAAGAATTTAAAGCTTGATGAAATTAATGATTTATTATTAACTTTTATAATTAATAATAATTATTATTCATTAACTGAAGTATTATCAGATTCTGATTTAAATATTAATTTTATCCATAGACAATTAAACTATCAACAAAAATTAAATCAATTATCAACAAAATTAACTCATCAACAATACAAAACTGTTGTTAAAAACAATTTATTATTATCATATCTTTCAAAGACTTTATCTATTAGTTCAAATTATTTAAGTAAAAAATCAATTGATAGTAATATTTTAGTTGGTGATTATAGTATTTTATCATATAAAATCTTACTTAAATTAGGAATTTCCAATGAAGATTTAAAAAATAATCTCGATTCAAGTGCTAAAAAATTATTTAAAACTATCAAACTTGATTTAATTTCTAAAGATAATATCAATGAATCGATTGTAATTGGATTGCTTTTATTATGGGTTAATAATAAACAAAACAAATTCAATCAATCTTTAATTGTTTTACCAAAATTGGTTGAATTTATTATCTCAAATGAAGTTATAGTTCCTGGTTTAATTGGTTCATTAATTAATTTATATGAATATCTTCAATTAACTGATCCATTAAATCAATTAGTTGATGACTTGGTTAAACTTATATCAATTGTTGAATTAAAAGAAACCTCAGTTTATAATTTTTACAAATCTTTAGCTTTAAAATTATTTAGTATTAGTGGTGATGATAAAAGAATTGAAGAAATTTTAATAAATTTGAAAAAAATCAATTCAAATGATATCTTATTAAATAGTGTTAAAAATAATTCTACTGAAGGTCTTATGAGTTTACAATCACTTATAAATGATGTTAATGATGATATTTTAACCACCAATATTGAATCATTAATTGAAGTAAACCATGAACCAATTAAATCAGTTAAGAAATCCGTCAACAAAGTACAAAAGAAGAAATCCAAGCCTAAGTTTGGAGCAAATAAAGTACTTCAACCAATTGAACAAATTACAATTGATGAAGAAAGATGGTTACCAATGAGATTAAGATCTTATTATAAACCTAAAAAATCAAAGAAGAAGAATAATACTTCAACTCAAGGTGCTAGTACATCAGCTGAGCCAAAGAAAAAGAATAAGAAAAAGAAGGGTAAAAAGTAGTGGTAAATATGGTGTATAAATACCTTGTAATAGTTCGTAAATTCTCTATCAGTTTTTCTTTTAATTTGTAAGCCGACTTTTCTTATCGGCGATTCGGACATTTTTACTACCGGTCCATATAACGATGCGCACCTGAATGTTCAGAAGATTCGTCTCCACTTATTTCAAAATGAATACGAATCTTACTACTGTGAATGAAATGATCAATGACATGTATTTCGGAAGAGAAGTTGTCAATCGGGTTTCTTTTTTAAGAGAAAATAGTCAGTTTATTAATGAAGCTATTACTCATCCAACTGCAAGATTTGTCATATTTAGCGAGACAAATCCATTAGTAGTGAAAAATTGGGAAAATAAATTGGTTATATTAGCAAATGGTGATAACAAAGCCCCACAAGGTCAAATTCAAGCGGGTATTTCTTCAAATGGTGTATGGAATCAAGTAATTGGAAAATGGGTTAAAGATAATGAGCAACACCATCATGAATTAAGAAATAATCAACAACCAACGGTATTATTCTTAGGTTTAGAAGATGAAAGTGTAGGCCTTGATTTGTCGAAAAATGACCACTTGGATTTCCAAAATAAATATAAAGGGATTCCATATTTTGCAATCGATGTAACTAAATCACCTGAACTTAAACAATCGATTTTAAACCATATTAATGAAAATTATCCAGATGAAGAATTAAACGATTCAAATATGTTCTTTACTGTCTCTAGAAAACATCATTTAGGGTTTTCACATGTTGAAGCTGGGTTATTCTCTCATGGTAAAATGTTTCTTGACTGGTTAGATAGAAATAAATTTTGTCCTGGATGTGGTTCAAAAGTTATTCCAGTTCATGCCGGAGGAAAATTACATTGTACTAATGATAAGGTTGTTAAAATTGACGAAGAAACCTCTAAGAAAATATATGATTGTCCGGTCAAGAACACCAATGTATCTAATGTTTCATTCCCCAGAACTGATTCAGTTATTATTACAGCCATTACTAATCCTGATAGATCTAAAATTTTGCTTTCTTTAAACAAGAGATTTAAAATGACTAATATGTATTCGTGTACTTCAGGGTTCATGGAACCAAGTGAAACCGTTGAAGTTGCAACTAAAAGAGAGATTTGGGAAGAAACTGGGGTTGCATGTCTGAAAATCAACATTATTATGACTCAACCATGGCCATTTCCTTGTAATTTGATGATTGGATGTCTTGCAGAGGTTGATTTTAATGGTATTAATGAAAAAATCGACTTAGGTCATGATAATGAATTAGAAGATGCAAGATGGTTTGATACTTCTTTTATAAGAAAGTTGGTTTATCCGGAAGAGAATGATACAGAATCAAATCAAGAAGGCATTTTTATTCCTATGAAAGAGTCAATTGCTTTCGGGCTCATAAAACTTGTCGTGGATCAACATATAGAGAAATCAAAGCTTTGAAAAACTAGTCAGTATTTTAAGTTTTTTGACAGTTCGGAGCCTCGCGCATACTTTAGCTTCCGTGAACGTGTTTAATGATTAAATTATTTTAGACATTATTAGTTAAATACCAATATATATATTTGTTTTATATCCACATAAATTGTATCACCTAAAAATATCGCCATGTTTAAGGAACTCCCATTAATAACCGGCCATAGAGGGTTTAAAGGTAAATATCCAGAGAATACTATTTTAGGGTTTGAAAAATGTAAAGAAACCGGGTGTGAAGGATTCGAAACAGACCTATACTTGACAACTGATGATGTTTTAGTTATCTCACACGATGCCAACACCAAAAGAATCTTCACAACTCCAGAAGGTGAAGAAACAAATTTCAATATTCCCTCATCTTCATATGAAAAAGACTTGAAAGACCTTGTCAATAAGTTTACTGGGGAAAAAATGTTAACATTTCCAAATTTATTGAACTATTTGAAAGGTAATAATCAAAGAGTCATGCTTGATATTAAAGGTTATAACAAACCAAGAATCATGAAGTTTATCTTTAAAGACATTTCTTCTGATCTTAAATACTGGTGTGGTAGACTTCAATTTGGAATATGGCGGTTAGAATACCTTCAATATATGAACCAAGAGCCATTATTTCAAGAAATATTCGAAGGAAAGGATTGTATACCAGAGATATTCCACATCTCAACTTCATGGCAATCTTCTATTAAATATATTGGATATAATCATTATTTAGATCAAACTAGTAAAAATAATATTTTATTTAAATTTTGTGGTGTGTCGATCATTCATTTACTGATGTTATCCAGAGGGTTTTTAGATAAGTTTATGCCGGTAGTTAAATTAGAGAATTTGAAGCTTGATGCTTGGACTATTAACAATAAAGTACAATATGAGTATTTTACTAAAGTATGTAAATCTTTCCAAATTAAGGAATATGGTGTTCTTAGTGATTTCCCTGATAAGATGATGGAATTCAGAGGAGCTTATATAGAAGCAAGTACTCCTTCAAGGATTTCTCGTACTTTTTCACAGCACATTTGGAACATTGTATATGGTGCTCTAATGACTTTACTCCCACAGGACTTAAATCCTGTTTACAGCAAAACAATTGATCCAGAAGTTGGAATAGTCCGTAAAATTAACCCTTGGGTAGCGAAAATGTTTCAATTTTGTCAGAAAATAGGGATCTTTTGACCGGTTAGTATATATTTAAATGGTTGCAAAATTATATGTCGTGAATCTTTTGGTTATTCTTCGCGACATTGTTAAGTACGGTGTTTGAGTGTCGCTCATCGCACTATATATTTTTTATGAATATACAGTTATGTTTAGTTCTCTTTTACCTAAGCCAAAGCATGCTTTCTATTCCAAACCTATAGTGCTATCCAAAGAGTCCAAAACAAATTCCAATGTTCTTGCTTTACCTCAAACAAAGTCAGATCAAAATATCTTGAAAATAGAGTCCAGCACTCCAGATACCATATCTAAATACTACTTAAATGACGATGGGACCCTTAATTATAATCTTACCATTGCTTCTGCAAATAACAATAAGAAATTCCAGGCTTCACTTCAAGATACAATTCCTTTGAAAAAAAGGTTTCCCAATTTAAAGCATCATTTTCCTAAAATACAAGATGAAGATTGTATTAAAGAAACTGCAGATATAATAGCTAAATTATTAGAAGCTGAGTCTGGTGAAGTTTCCAAAGACCCACAATATGTAAAACTCACCAATAGTGATATTGAGAACCGTGGTAGGGAAAAGGAAGTTGAAATTCGTACTTATAGAGAAGATCCTATGTTGCCTCCAAAACATAAATTAAGAAAGAATAGACACAAGGACCCTTCACCTCCACCCCCAATTCTTAAAAAGCCGGGTGCAAATGTATCGTTATCAAAAGAGGAAAAGGATAAATGGAGGATACCATCGGCAATTTCGAATTGGAAAAATAATCAAGGGTTTATTATATCTTTAGATAAGAGAATGAAGGCAGCCACCACTAACGAAACTCCAGAAATAAATTTGTCGAAACTTAATGATTTAACCACAGCATTAGAAAATGCCGACAAACAAGCTAGAAATGAAATCAAGATCCGTAACGAAATGAGGAAAGAATTGGAACAGCAAAAGTTATTAGAAAAAGAGCGGAAACTTAAAGAATTAACTGAAAAGAAACGATATAATGATCAACACAATGATAGAGATGGCAAGAGAAGACGTATATAGTTTTTTTATGATTTAATGACTATAATTTACATTAATTATACAATAATACCATTTTCTTTTTGTTCTTCATCTTCTAGATTTAGATTTATGCTTATCCCCTCCATCGTATAAAGATTTATCAAATTCTTCAATTGCAAAAGAATTCACCCATTCTAAGGCTCTAGATAATTCTTGTCCTTCTTCTGTTTCTTTGATCTTTTCCAAAAGCTCTTCTTTTAATTCGTTTAATTCATCTTCAACACCTTCTGCTAATATTTCATCAAATGATCTCTTTTGACGTTTATTCTTACCAGGTTTAGATCTAAGATTTCTCTTTCTACCACTTTTGATTTCAATAATACTATCATCCGATTCTCTATCTGATTCTTCTTTAACTTCAATGGTTTCTGTTTGATTTTTTTGCTGTAATCTTTCTTCAATTTGATCAACTTTAGCCCTTAATTTAAAGTTCTCTTCTATTTTTTCTTTATTTGATAAAGCTTTTGATCTAGCATCAATACTTGAACAAATGGCATCTCTGACTGAAGTCAATTCTTTTCTTAATTGAGATTCCCGAATTCCATAAGGATTGAGCCATCTTAAAAGTGAGTCAATATGTTCTTTATTATCATAATATCTCCATTGAGATTTATCAAGTAAAGGACCTGGACATTCTTCAATAAATTTTCTTTGAATTGGACTAATGGATTGAACTAACAGATCATGTACTAATCCACCATCTGAATGAATTATTGTTTCTTGACCTTTTAAAATAGTATTTGAATCTTTATCAAATATAAGATTACAATGATCTTTAGCTATATTAATAAATTCTTGTGGTAATTCATCAAACTTTAATTGTTTTAATTCATTTCCAACTTCTACTTTTGGTAATTGAGTGATTTGTTCCTTAATTAAAAATGGAGGAATATCCTGGGATTTCAAGTGAATTTGAATATCCGAATCACAAGGACCTTGAACCCATAATTTACCCATTAAATAAGTTTCATCAGTAACCATATCGTCATCTTCTTCGTCACTTTCATCAGGCTTAACTTCTTTAACCTCATCTTCATCGTCACCTTCGGTACTTCCATGAAGAGTTGGTAACCCATTGTTTTCAAACCAATAATATCTATTGTATAATCTGTCTTTACCTAAGCAACGTACTCTTTGACAATCAAATTCAACTATTTGACGTTCGATGACTCTTTTAGATTTAACTAACTCATCCAAATATTCTACAGTGGCTCTACGTTCTTCAAAAAGTTTTGAAAATTCTTCATTACTCTTGGCCAAAGCTTTCTGTTCTTCAGGAATCTGAGTATAAAATGGATTAAACTTAGGTCTTTTCCTAATTACTTCTTCATTGTTTTGGTTTTTAGTTAATTCAAGGTATTTTTCAAAGACTTGATCATCTAATCTTTGTACTTTCTCCATGTTAATTTTGAAATCTTTTAAATTATCTAATCTCTTTCTTCTTAATTGAGTAGATTCTTCTAAACTATTTTCAATATGAGATCTCAATAAATCACTAGATGATAACAAATCACACAATATTTGCAATACCTCAAATCTGGAATTAATATCTAAAAGCTTATAAAATTGATTCAAAGCAGTAGCAGCATTAGCTGGTTCTTCTAATGGTGCAAGTAACTTATAAACTTTATCTATAATTGGTTTGTATTTCTCAACATGTTCAACTAATGATAAAACCCCCAAAACAATTGTTTGCCAATTTCCGTCTCTGTAATTACGTTTACGAAGTCTTTCGTGCCATGGAATTCCTCTATGGTTCATCATATGATAGGCATTGTGTTCTCTATCTTCATCATCTTCGTCATCTTCATTCTCTTGAGAAGATTCATCTTCTTCCTCTTCATCTTCTACTTCTTCGGCTTCATCATCGGCCTCTACTACAGTGTCATCTTCTTGTTTAAGTTCACCATTCTTACCATTTTGTTGTTTCTTTTTACCCTTAGAATCATTATCAGAATCAGAATCTTGTTCTTCATCGCTAATTAATTCAATATGGTTTTCAGCTTCACTTTCTGATCCATTAATAGGTTCCTCGTCATCAACTTTGATAGGGTTGATAAACGATGTTTTTGGAGGTATTTTAATTCTTAAACCAAAAACTTGATTTTTCTCTTTAGCACTTCTAGCTTCGGCAGAAGTTGGTGGTTTGTTATTCATAATAGCCCCTAATAAACTGCACCATATTTCATCCAATAATTCACAGCGACCGATATTATTATATTGATCATAATTCCATCCCATACAATACAAGAAATCATCAAATGTGAACGTATCTATCTTAAGAGAAGTATGGTACATGTTTATAAAAGTCCACGTTTCTAATGCTTCCTGTATTTTTACAACATAAGGATTATCAAGGATATCTCTATCAAGAACTGATAAGTCAGCATGTTCAGTTTCGTTATCATCGTCTTCATCCTGTTGTTCGGATTCTTCATCCTTTTCTTTGTTGTCTCCACTCTTTCCATTTTCGTCCTTCATATCGTCATCTTCAGATTTGACGGCTTCCTTACTTAACTTTTTATCGAGTAGTTCAACAAGATGAATATTCCATTGTCTTGAATTCTCAGGTAATTCTAATTTTAAAGGTAAAGGTCTTGAGTTTTGAATATCAAATCTAATCTTTAAATCAGAGTCCATATTTTTCCTGGTAGGTGCAACGGCTAAATTACCAGTATTTATTTGATCATCATCAAGAACTTTTAATCTATCTGGTAGATGATGTAATGGAAATCTTCTAATAGTATTCTGGGTTAAAGAATCTACAGAAAATACTATTTGTTCATTCTTTATAATAGAAGGTTCAGCTAAAATACTATTCAAAGTAGGTTTTTTACCGGCATTTAACTTGGCTTTCTTGATAGGAATCGTTTTAGAGCCTTCTGGATGATTATTAACAATTGTGAAATGACGCATTTGGTCGGTTTCAGCATCATCTACAGTAAATGTAGTAGATCTAAATTGTTCTAAATCTGGAGGATAAACTTGAGGGATTCTATATTTCTTTGCAAACTTATCTTTCACAACCCAAGGAGCACCAATTTTATGAGATCTGGCCATTGTTAATTTGATAAATGTTTTAATTAGCCATTTAGTAAAATTATTACGATCTCTATAAATCTTATCACCAGTAGTAATAACTTGTTGATTATCCACATCTCTCACCACCAAATATCTTGCTGGACCATCAGATGGCTCTACTTTTTCTCTGATTATTCCCTTTTGCTTAGCTGTCCCCATATCTCCAATATTCCCGGTGTTTAAATGGATACCCTTTATCAATATATGCTCCCCAGGAAAGTAGTTATTTCTAAACTTCAGGTACACTTTATCTACAAGCTGGTCTAATCTTGTGATTCTATTGAACTGAAGGAATCTTAATATGTGTTCTTTTAATGCTTCGGGGAAATTTCTCTCGACATCTTTAATTTCTTTGATTTCACTATCCAATGCTTCGAAAAATGTTAAACATGAATTCCCGGTGATTTCACAAACAAACTTTCTTGTGTTATAATAATCAACTCGATTCAAATAATCTTCGTATTCCACGAACCATTCTTTAGTTTGTGGAATGTAAAACACTTCGGTGTCTAAATTTTCAGGTATTTGTTTAGGGAATTCAAGCTGAACTTGCTTCCTTTTAAATAAAACCATGTTTTATCACAATATTTCTGGGTTTTCTTCACGTGAATTAACTTGGAATAACTACAAATACAACCTTATGATGAAAATCAAATGGAAATCTCCTGAAAAGTTGTTGTGAATAATTGCACCGCATAAATCATTAAATCGGTTTTAAGACGACCACGCAAACCTTTTTTTTTCATTATTTTTTTGCAACCAATAGATTAACCGTTTACTAACCAAGATAAAATTATATTAAATGCCTATATAACTATGCTACTTTTTGTTTTTTCTTTGTTTACGCTTCTTACCGATTAATCTCTTGATATCATCACTGGTTTGAGATTTGTTATCAGACTTCTTATCCGTTTCTTTACTGGATTTATTAGAATCCTTTGGTCCTTTATTCATATTTCCCTTCTTACCTTTAGAATTTTTGAATTTCTTTGATTTTCTATCTTCATCAGCTTCATCACCGTCTTCTGATTTTCTCTTACCATTTACACGAGCTTGGAAAACTTTTTCTCTTCTTCTTTTAACCACTTGAGCATTCTCTATGGCGAATTCAACAATTAATCTTCTTTTATTCAAGCCTGATAATTCGGCTAATTTTTTTTCTTCTTCATTCAATCCTTCTAAGATTTCTTGTGGGGTTACTTCATGGGCATTTAACCATCTAAGACCCATCAAAGCTGATTTATGATCTCTATATTCTATGAACCCATAACCTCTACTTCTACCGGTTTCACCTGATCCTTTAACTTCCATAATAACTTTGGTTTGTTTAACAACACCCGCATGTTTAGATTTGTTCAGTTTAGGTTGTTCTATTTCTTTCAATTCGTGTTTAAGTTCGATTGATCTACTGATTTCTTCCTTTGATAATGGATGTCTGTTACCTGCTTTAACATCTTTTGCAAATTCAACAACCGCTTTACGACCCAATGCCTTAAGAGCTTTTGAATTCATAGCTCTAGGCAAATTTCTAACAGCCAATCTTGTTAATGATAAATGTAAAGATGGATTCTTATTTAATTGTTGAACTCTTAATCTATATGATTTTTCCCTTAATTCCAAATCAGTTTTGGAAATAAATTGAGCTAATTTTGAATTTTCAGTAATTCTACCTTCATTAAGTAAAAATATTTTTCTTCTATCTTGAGTACCAACTTCTTTTCCTAAAGCTTCTTTTCTCTTTTCAGAGTTTCTTTCCGCTAACATATTAGCTGATTTTCTATCAACTGCACTAGTAATATTTAATACTCTTCCTTCATAAACGTATTCTGGAGAGACATCATCTGCAATTAATAACGAAGTGTTATCAATCTTTGGAGCATTATCTAAACATTTAGCATAAGCATCTTCTTTCAAAAATGCTACAAAGGCTGATCCTTTGGAGATTCCTGTCTCACGATCTTTGACTGGTAAAGCGTATTTAACTGCACCAAATTGTTTGAAATGATCAGTAAGTGATTCTGCAGTTGCATCGTATGGAATATTTCTAACGAAGATTGAAAATGCTTCTTGTTTGTTCTTTGGTGCTCGTGCTGGTGCTGGTGCTGGTGATGGTTCTTTATCTTCAACGTCAGATCCGTTTAATTCTTCGAAATCGTCGCTACCATCTTCAGAGTTTTCATCTTCTTCGGCATCTTCCTTATCGCTATCTTCTTGTTTTTCTGCTTCGTCGTCTTCTTCCTCGACGTCTTGTTCTTCATCTTCATCTTCCTCTTCGGCATCTTCTTCTTCTTCTTCTTCTTCTTCGTCTTCTTTAATTTCTTCCCACTTAGACTTTTCAACTGCTAAATCAACAGCAACTTCTCTTCCGTCTATCTTTAACCCACTGGACTCTTGTACGGCCTTTTCAGCGGCAGATTTCTTCTTCATAATAACAAAAGCAAACCCTAACATTTGTCCATTCTTCTTCTTTGGAATATATGCATCAAAAACAGCACCATATTTAGAAAATAATTTCTTTAATTGTTCTGGTTTCTTACAAGACCAAGGTAAATTACGAATAATCAATCTAGCTCTTCTCTTTTCAATTGGAGCAACAGTTGGTTTTCTATCCTCTGTTTTATTACGGTCTCTTCTTTTTGCCATATCAACTCTTAATAATCTTCCTTTGAATTTAGCTTTCTTAGCCTCGGCTAATGCAGTAACAGTATCATCTTCTAAAGTAAAAGAAACAAATCCAAACCCTCTAGATTTTTGATTCTCATCTGTAACTACTACCGCATGCTTAACTGGAACAAATTGAGAAAAATATTCGGATAACTCCTCTGATGTGGCTTCAAAAGGTATAGATCTTACAAATAAAGTCTTTCTATCCAACCCATCATCTTGTAACGGCTGTTCTTGTAATTGGTCTGACATTACTGGAAATTTAATGAGATGCGATGAGGTGAAAAATAATCTCCAGGTGTCGTGTGTCGTCGATTCTTAAAATACGACTTCGCGAAGACGAATCAATATAAATCATAACATGGATAAGCTGAAGAAGAATGTATTACCAAATACATATATACCTGTTCTTCCTCCTCATGTGGTTTATACTATTCTCAACAAACTTCCACGACAATCTTTGGTGGAATTAATTAACAAATGGCCCCGAATGGTTAATACCCAGCCCCATATCAAAGACCTAAATCATCGTCAAACAAATAAACTTGTAATGTCCATAGGTCAGGCTTTCAGAACCGACAAGTCTCCTAAGAAGAAAGTAATTGACACAATATTATCCCATTGGTTCAATGGTTTGAATTTATTACAATTATCCCAAATAGACTGTCAATTAATAGTGGATAAACCTAATGCCTTTTCTTGGGTTAAGTCAAAAGTGACTGATTCAAATAATAAGGAAGTTACATTATCATTAAATCCAAGAAAATTCCTCGATCTGTTAGCAAAAGATTTGAACCAGTTATATATGACCCATATTTATGTGTGTAAACATCCTCGAATGCCATTAATAATGGTAAGAGTTCAAGTATTTGATTTGCAGCCAGTAATGCTTTCTAGAACTTCCAATAGACCTCATATAGCATCAAATAAGGCGTGTTTCCTAGCAATTCCATTAAATTCCCCATATGTTATTCATACGGCTGGAAACGATTTAATTACTGATATAATCTTACAAGTAGTAGAGAGGAATTTACCTCAAAAACCTCAAAATTTATTGAAAATTACCACAGAAAAGAATCAAAAGCCAATTAAGAGCTTAGAATCCATGCATATATTATTCGGAAGCTCTAGGTTTGGTAATAGCATGGGAGTTTGGACTCCATTTGCTGATTTAGCTATAGATGTTTCGCCTTTAGGGCCAGTAGAAAAACATAGAATCTTTAAGGAAGATAAAGAAAACGTCTTGACACCAATGGAAAAATTACAGAGAACGGCTAATTTAAGGTTCAAAGGTACTTCTGACGGGAAGTTGAAGTCTACTACTTTATACGATACTTTGCAACCTTTTAAAAAAAGAAAGAAGAACTTTCAAATTTTTAATGATGACGACAATAATAATGACAATAACGACGATATTAACGAAAACGACGATTCAAGTAGTATAATGAAAGATAATAAATTTAGCTCATTGGCACCAATTCAAGAGGCAGAATTTACTATAAATGAAAAGTTTGAAGATGGGAACCGCTCAAATATTACCTTAAGATTATTTGGTAATGATGTGTTCGGTGGACTTCATGAATTATCAGTACAACATACAGACACAAGTAAACAATTTATTAATCCAGAGACTCTACCACTGTGGCTAACTGGAGAAGAAGGTGTAAGTTGTGGTACAATTAAAGATGGAACTTTTATTTCTAATGCCTAATATATTTAATAACCCATTTTACTAATTAACCCTTTGATAGATTGAATTACTGAATCATTTGCATGCTTCGTAGCCCTTTCTAAAATTGAATTTAAAAATTCAATATCTTTATATCTGAAAGCTTCATTTGCGGCCAGAATTAAATCATTATTCTTTATAAACATCTCAATTTTTTCAGAATAATGAATTTCGATACAATTACTTATATACATAGAAATATAATTTGAAGGGCCTTTATAAGCAAGACAAGTTTCAACAATTGATTGGAACCCAATTGGAGATTTTAAATGTGCTTTATCATTTGAAGATGATAAAATAAATTGATGTAATCTTTCAAATTCATTTAGTTTAGCATAAGTATCAACCACAATATACCAAAATTTTGATATAGTGATTTTAAACTCTTTAACAACTTTTGAAGCTTGTTTTAATTGATGCATTTTAACTAGTTGAATAATAATATCAGTTAATGTTTTCTGTTGGAAGAAATCTGTTTGATAAGTATCAGATAATCTTTTCCTTAATTCTAAAACCTCTAACTCTTGTTTATAGAATTTAGAATTGTGTCTATCTCCAGAGACTCCAGATAAATTTAAAAGTTTCAGTTTATAGTCTTCATAATACGTGGATTCTGGTGAATTATCCAGTTCAAGTTCAAGAAGTTTTTTGAATTTTCGAACTAATAATTCAGATCTCATATCTTCTTGTCTATAAAATTTTTCCAATAAATCATTATCTTTTTTACCAATAGTTTCGATCCAAAAATTTTCAACTAGATCACCGTTGACAATTAATCCATGATTTGAAATATTCTTTAATTCATTTTGGTGTAATATTTTAAAAAATTGTGATGTTGAAAGAGTATCATAAAGATATAATAAAATAAGTTTTGCCAAATCGTATTCACCTGATTGGAATGCCTCAATTAATGATAATTCCACTTCGTCGAATTTTAAATATTGTTCAATTTTTTTACCAGTAGTAGGTTCTAATTGAATAAGCAATTTACATAATTCAACTCTACCCTCTTCGTGAGCAATTTCTGAAATATCTACAACTGAAATGAAGTTCTTCTGGAATTTCTTTTGAAATGTTTCTTTACGTGATGAAAATAACTTTTCTGAAATTATATTAAATAATTCAGTATCATCCATATCAATTTCTTTTCGGATTTTATAGCAGCACCATTGTACATAAACTTTATCTTTCAAATGATTTAAATCAAGCAAATTAATGATTCTTAATGCTAAAAGATATTGATCTCTATTAAGAAGCATATCAACAACCAGCTCCCAACCAATCAATTCTACTTGTTTATTTGTAAAAAACATCGACAATTCACTGGATCTTAATTGATTTAAAACTTTCAATTTATTAATTATTGATAAATACTTTTCAGAATTATAGTCTTCGTCGCAATATGCTTTACCAAATGCAATACACAGTAGAATCTTCTTCTGCCAATATGGCTCAAATTCATCAACAGCTGCATCAAGACATCCATTTATTGCACTTAGTAATTGACCATCAGACTTTAATAAAGATATATTAATATCTGCTTTTGAAGAATGCTGACTAAGTTTGTCAATACAATCTAATAAAAGACTACTAGGATGTGATGAGCCAATTTGGTATAAATTTATAGTTGGATCACTTACCCTTGACAAGAATTCTAACCGACCTGTCGTTAATACTTTAAGACCATCTGGTTCAGATTTTAAATGAGGTATAGTAAAAGAAAGCTCATCATTTCCATTTCCTTTTAAGATAGTATCAAAATCAATATCTTCTTCGCCGATTACATCGTAAAAAAATGATATAGACACTTGGCCGGGACCTAGAACTTTAAGTTCATCTCTTAATGACATAACGATTGCATCATTTCCACACCACTCTAGTTGATATGGCAAACTAGAATCATTTGAAGTATCATACTCCAATAAGACTTGAGTAAATTTATTATTAATCACAAATATAGTAGAAGCTTCGCTATTTAAGAGAGCTATTAATTGACCATTTGGGGACACTGTCACTTGCTCAAAAGGACCATCGGTTAATCCGTGGTCAACTATTTCAAAGCTTAATGTCGATAAGTCTATTTGCAAAGTAACGATGGTTTTATTAAAACTTATAACAACAGAAAACCCATTGTCTGATAATTGAATTAAATTTATTTGATTGATTTTAGAGCTCAACTCTTCTGAAATTGGAATTTGGTAATTCTTATTATTCTTCAAATCCGTTATTATGAATTTATTATCCAATCTTAATAATAAGTAACTTCCCCATATAAATGTATCCAATACTTGAAATATTTCTTCTTGTTCGTTGTTTTCAAGATTGGTTACAAATTTGGAATTCTCTTTTACATTTTGATTATTAAATAGTTCTTTGAAAACATTGGACTCACCAAAATCATCTAAAGTAATTAGATCTTTTGTATAGCTAAATTCATTGAAATTCCCCTTTAAGTCCCTATAATATCGATACTTTTGATTACTTAAAACCACAACCATATCTTCGCCTCTGAATGCATAATCAACTATATGTTCCATGGGAGTGCTATTGAAAACAATTGACCATAATATATCACCACTAACACTATAAATATCAATAACTGAAGGATACGGAGCGTACTTAGACGCAAGACCTACCAAAGTAGAATATGGACTAAACTTGACTTTAAAGTCTGCATAAAGGTTCCCTATGGACCAATTGAGTGTTTCATAACATGGCCTTAGGTTGTAATAAACATCCAGGATCTTTTGCCAATTTAAAGATGGGTTATTCATGATAAATTGTTTCGCGATCATTATCGTATTTTTAGCTGGTGAAAAAAATGAGTTCAGAATACGTCACGTTGATTTCCGTAGATAATCACCGATTTGTTGTGTCCAAAGACGTTGCTTCGATTTCGTCGGTGTTGAAGAATACTCAAGGATTTGAAGAGAGTAAAACCGGTAAAATTCACTTAGATATGGATGGTGATATCCTAGAATGCGTGGTTGAATACTTATACTATCACTATAAGTACAAAGACCAGGTAGAAACGGCAAACATACCTGAATTCAACATACCTACACATTTGGCATTGGAATTACTTGTTAAGGCAGATTACTTAGATATATAGAGACGTTTAGAGTAGTATTATCTTGATGTACCACTCTTTTAATTAGTCTACATCATCTAAACCCTTTCCATTTCCTCTGAAATCTTGTAAAATAGTTATCTAATATATATTCTTTACTTTGAGTGTCACAAATTGTTCATTAGACCATCATTACTGTTTTTTTCATAATCCCTCTGATCTTATCTAATACCCATAAAACCCGCAATCGCATTTTTTATTACCCTATGACATCCTTACTTACAACACTATCAAAAGAACTAGACACCTTTTCCAACGCAGGAGAAACCAATCTTGATGCAATATTCCAAGAGTCAGAGATTTTCATGAAGGAATTGAAACAAATTGAAGCGGAATTAGAAAATGGTCTTGAAAATGAAACCACCATAGATCTAAATCCGGGGATGGATAAATGGTATAAGAAATCTATTAGTGGATTAAAGAGCTATAACACCAATATCAATAAGTTTCAAAAGAATGTTTTGACTAATCCTAAGTTTTCAATCGATTTGGATGACGCTTATACTTATCCGTTAAACCTTGACAGTATTCCACCCATTGAATCCCTGAATCCTGAAATCGATTCTTCATTACCAATAGATTTAATGAAACAAACTAAGAAACAAAACCAGCAAGAATTAATGAAAGCCATTATACTTCATCTTTTGAAAATTGGTCAGTCAGATATAGTTAAAGAAATGGTAAAAGAAATGCCCGATACCGTTATAGATGAAGAGATATTATACAAGTTTAGACAACTTAATGAAATAGTTGATGATATAGTACTCCATCACAAGCTTGACTCAGCGATTGATTGGTTCAAGGGTAAACCGGGCCATCACAGAATAGAATTCAAATTCCACATTCTTCAATATACCATACTTTTAAATGGAGATGGTAATAATGATGATGAAAGAACCAGGCTTAATAATACAATTAAGGCTTATAAGTACTCTAAAACCCATTTTCCTCGATTCTTCAAAGAATACTTGAATGAACTTTCACCATTAATGACTCTCTTATTATTCAAAACGCTGGACGAATTGGATGAAAGTAATAACCCTGATCATTTTTCAAGAAAATACATTCTTGGTTTACTCTCTGAATTCATGAACAAAATGAAACAATCATTCCATAATGATCAAGAATCTACAAATACTACTGAAGAATCCAAATTTGTTGGGTTAATTTTAGACGGTTTTGAAAAAATCCATGAAAATCAATATTTATTCCAAAACTTATCAAATGAATTTATTTCTTATTATTGTAAGGATATGAGATTATCCAATGATTCATCATTTTTCCAAAGTATTTTAGCTGGATTTATTAATTTACCCAACTTTTATAAGTATAATAAGATTCAAAGAAGACTAAGTAGACCAAGTATTTCGATGGAGGAAAGACCTGATTTTTCAACCACCGAATTAATTAACGCCCCATATAGCTATGACTTACCCTTTCAACTTCCTGACTCGAGTAGATTTTTATTTAATTACCACCCTATATTTATTTGTCCCGTTTCAAAAGAACAATTGGTACCTTTAACAATAGATTATGATAATGATGAAAATAAAGCCAAACGTGTTAAACTTGATACCAAAGATGAGGATTTAAGTAAATTATCGCATAATCCCGTGGTGGTTTATAAATACTGTGGACATGTTGCATTAAAAGAAAGTGCCTGGCAGTTATCACGTAGAGGTAGTGAAATCTTTAAATGTCATTATTGTTACAAGAAGCATAAATTTCTGGAAGTTTCAGAAGCTTATTTTATAGACTTATAAGGATTGTTAATCGTATATAGTAATGGATATATATTTATGATTCCTTTATGAAATTTCCCAATGATTATTTATTATATGAAATGCACATAGTTCATAATGTGAAATTCACACTATTACCTAATTATAATTTATTAATTCGAAAAAAATAATTCTTTCTAAAACTAACAACATTTAACAACAGTTTCATCTTATAAACCCATAAACTATTCATACCTACATGATAATTAATTTATGTATAAAAAATAACCACTCATCTGTCAAGTGTCAAAATTTGCAACCAAAGAACGATTGAAGTCCGCGGAAATTTTTTAGATGAGCATCAGACATCAATGAGGAAACGAAGCAGAAGATCTCCAGACGAGTCTAAATTACAGGTTCTATTGAAAGAAGAGTCACCTCTTGGTGACCCATGGGTTCCAATCTATAAAATGAAAGTTGAGTTTGAAAGCAAACATTTTCAAGGTGCTATGTCAAATATCATCAAACAACCTAATATTAATTCTACAGTTATAATGAGAGCAGATATTCTTAAAGAAAATGTCTTTGATCCTTTAAAGGGTGATACAATGTTCATCAGTAAACAAATAGGAACGTTTCCCGAATTCCCAGGACAAGAAGAGTTAGAATCAGAATCTGAAAAGGTTCTTTATAGATATTATGAAGATGTTGAATTAAGAGATGTTCCATTAAATAATAGTAAAATCAACTTTAAACCCAAATGTCAAATAGTAAGAAGAATAATTCCAAGAAATCCTTTCAAAGATTATATTATCAATCAAACCTCTGTAATAATGACTAATGAAAAAGATGATATATCATTAGTAGTGTATATACCCCATATCAAATCACCAGATGAGATTCCATTTTATTTACCTCCTGTTCAATGTATAGGTCTTTTATATATGAATAATGAATTAAGTATTCATTACTTGCCATTTGAAGCCAATGAGACCACATGCCAACAAATCAGAGATCTTGATCCAAGTGAAAGATCCATAAGAATTGCAATGAGATTAATGCAAACTTCTGCTAAACATTCACAAGGTACAAAAGATGGATATGAAAAGCGTGTTCTTCATGATCTTGTAGTTCCAAAAGAATCTTTTCAAAATAGATATATTAGTTTGAAAAAGAAATATTCATCCCAATTAGTTAATCAATGGCATGAAAAAACTGATCCAAAAAAGCATGTATTTGAAGACCTAGCAATTGCTGCCTTCCTTATCGAGCTTTGGAAAATCAAATACGGTGATAACAAAGATTCATTCAATTATGTTGATCTTGGATGTGGGAATGGTCTTCTAGTATATATATTATATATGGAAGGCTATAAAGGTATTGGTGTTGATGCTAGAGAACGGAAATCGTGGGTTTCATATCCAAAAGAAGTCCAAGATTCTCTTAAGGAAAAAATCATTATTCCAGGGATTTTACTCCAATCCCAAGGCACCAAAGAAAAATATTTCCAAATACCTGATACAACTGATCCAACGCTTATGACTTACCATTCAGCTACTAAATTAAAACAAGCAGATCATGTGATGTCGACTGATGACTTACCAGAAAACTCATTTATAATTGGGAATCATTCAGATGAACTCACCTGTTGGATACCACTTTTAGGATATCCATTTTTAGTATTACCATGTTGTTCACATTCATTAGCAGGATTTAAGAAGAGATATGTTAGTAAAAAAGGGCCTGGAGGAGGTCCTCAAGCGTCAACTTATGGTGCTCTTGTAGATCACGTAGAAGAGCTTACTAAACATATGGGCTGGATAGTTGAAAAAGAATCTTTACGTATACCAAGTACTAGAAATGTTGCAATTATTGGTGTAAATAAGCATTCAAGATTTAAAGACGATACAGTTGAAACATTTAATAATAGAGTACTAGAAGTTTTACAAAAGGAAGGAGGAGCTGATGCATGGGTAGAGAATTCTATTAATTTAATGAAGAAACCTCCTAGAGATCATTAGATAGTTAATAAAATTAAATCAATAAAATAATTGGAAAAAATAATTTCATTCTTTCAATATATCATTGCGGCTACGTAAGTCAACACCTCCCCTCTACTTCCAAAAAATTCGCGGTAATATAAGTTAGACAATATGGTAGGGTCTTCGTCACAGTATGTATTTAATTGTAAGTGAATGAAACAATAACAATCAAACTAACATCAATTCAAGATTTCAACAATTAGAGAAATTAGGAGAAGGTACTTATGCCACTGTTTATAAAGGTAGGAATCGTGCTACTGGTGCACTCGTTGCATTAAAAGAAATTAATTTGGACTCAGAAGAAGGGACACCATCAACTGCAATTAGAGAGATTTCATTAATGAAAGAGTTAGATTACGCCAATATAGTCACATTGTATGATGTAATTCATACGGAAAATAAATTGACATTGGTTTTCGAATATATGGATAAAGACTTGAAAAAGTATATGGAATCTCACGGTAATAATGGTGCTTTAGATTTAAAGACGGTGAAATCTTTTATGTTTCAATTATTAAAAGGAATTATGTTTTGTCATGATAATAGAGTTTTACATCGTGATTTAAAACCACAAAATTTATTAATTAGTTCAAAAGGTGAATTGAAATTAGGAGATTTTGGTTTAGCTAGAGCTTATGGGATTCCATTCAATACTTTTTCAAATGAAGTTGTTACTTTATGGTATAGAGCACCTGATGTTTTATTAGGTTCTAGAGCTTATACAACCTCAATTGATATTTGGTCTGCTGGATGTATATTTGCAGAAATGTGTACTGGGAAACCATTATTTCCTGGTTCAGCTAATGATGATCAATTAATGAAAATCTTTAGATTGATGGGGACTCCAAATGAAAGAACATGGCCTGGAGTTAGTTCATATCCAAATTTCAAAAATAATTGGCAAGTTTATGTCCCTCAAGATTTAAGATTAATTGTAACTAATTTAGATTCAATGGGATTAAATTTATTAAATAGTTTATTACAAATGAGACCTGAAGCAAGAATTACAGCTAGACAGGCTTTACAACATCCCTGGTTTCATGAAATATCTAATCCAAATCCATTAATGCATCATTTAGCTGATCCAGCAATGGAAAATCAACCACAACAACAGCAACAACAAGCGCAACAACCGCAATATCAATAAATAAATTTTATGTAGAGGAAATGTAATAAAAGATGTTATAAAAAATCTCTAAAAAATCGTAAATTAATGTACCTAATCATATGCATCCATAATATTACAAGAAATAATCACTCCTATTTTGCTTATTAGTATTTGCTTTAATAGCTAAATCACCATCTTGAACTGCTGAAAAAATCTTAAAATCAGGTTCTAAATTTTCATCAACTTGCATTACACTGGCAACATTACCACATCTATAACAATAATTTGGTGCCGACCAAACTGTAACAACATCTTTATCTTTAAAATGATATCTAAACCCTTCCATAACTAATTGATGAGCTCTTGCTATTAAAGATAAATTATTTATATGATTAAATTCTCTACTAACTTTGGAACCAAACAACCAACCTGCACCTCTTGGACTAACTGCCCATGTATCAACATTATCTGGATCACTCCAAACTAAATCACAAAATCCACCTTCATGTGGAACTTCTTGAGCTCTACTTAAAACTCTTATTTGATCTAACATTCTAATTTCTGGTGATAACCCTCCATGAACACATAAAATTTTCCCATCAATAATTGCTGCTAATGTTAAAAAATCAAAAACTTGACAACAATATTTCCAAACCGTTGTCAGTCCATATTTGGTTAAACATTCTTCATAAAATCCATAAACTTGTGTAATTTGTCTTGACTCATGATTACCTCTAACTAATGTAACTCTATGAGGATATTTCACTTTTAAAACCATTAACAATGTGAACGTTTCTAATGAAAAATATCCTCTATCAACGTAATCACCTAAAAATATAAAATTATTATTATTATCTTCAGATGGGAGACCACCACTTATTCTAAATAATTCTAATAAATCATGAAATTGTCCATGTATATCACCACAAACTGTGACAGGACTTTGAACAGGTTGAATATTTGATTCTTCCATAAGTAGTTCTTTTACAAGTTCACATAACTGTTTCATATCTGACTCGGTTAAAGCAATACATTTTTTTATCTGCTCTAGCCACTGATCGGGTCCTCGTTCGGTCATTTTTTATGGATTCTAATGTGGATTTTGAT
Organism: Yamadazyma epiphylla; assembly: GCA_030571925.1. NCBI lineage: Eukaryota > Fungi > Ascomycota > Pichiomycetes > Serinales > Debaryomycetaceae > Yamadazyma > Yamadazyma epiphylla. The sequence continues at coordinate 1,876,278 of JAJLZA010000001.1, forward strand.
GATATTATATGTGATCTGTATGAGGAATAAATTATATTTAATTAATTATTACAATTATTATTGCTTTTTAAGCCTTATTATATGATAGTTATTATTAGATACTAGATCCTTTGCAATTATTAATGGTCAACTCAACGTCAGCTCGCGCACTGGGATGCACACGACCGATTTTTTTTCCTTTTGGCCAACAGCGATGAAAATTTAGAGGATTTTTTCATAGCGCGGAAACAGTGAAAAATTTTAGACTAACATGAGTTTAAGATTCATTAAGAGTTCTAATGTTTTAATGAAGAGATGTTTCCATAGCTCTGTAAGATGCTTGAACGAGCTTCCTGCAACAGCTGACATGAAAGGTGATAAATGGGAAGTAGAATCCTCCACAAATATTACTTCTAAAGTATATGGTATGGCAGGTATGCTTGAAAAATCAGAACCTCCATTAGATATCCATCAAAGTGTAACCACCAAATTCAACCGTTATGATACTTATGATCCTTTTGATTTATCCATAAACCAAGTCGATATAAATAGAAGACTTCAAAGATATGCCCCAAATAAAAAATCTAAAGATCCATTTGAAAGAGCTGGTATTGATCCATTAGACTTATATACCATGCCATATATATTATCAAGATTCTTGACTACTACTGGTCAAATCCTTCCAAGACTGGTTACTCGTTGTACCGATAAAAACCAAAAGAAATTAAGTAAAGCTATCTGTAGAGCTAGAGCTTGTGGAGTCTTATCATCTGTTCATAGAGACCATGCATTTTTACCAACAAGAAACATATGATGAAGTAGATTTTTTTACCACCAAATAACTCAAATATCTTCATTCTGCTCTATATATATTACCTTAGCCCCAGAACCTAATTACCAGTCTTTGGTCTAATTTCCAGTCATTGGCCCAATTGGTTCAAAGGGCGTGGGGTTACCATCTATAGATCCTGTACATATATAAACGCTCACCTTTAATTTCGCTCGCCCCATAAACTTATTATTTCAAATGTTATCCAGATCAATTATTTCTAAACAAACTATTAGATCCTTATCTAGTGCTAGAGTTTTATCCGTTGGTAGTGAAAGTACCACTTCTGCTGCTAAAGATTCTTTCTCTGACAGAGAAAAAGCTCAAGAAACTGCTTACATCAAGAAACATGAAGCTGAGCAATTAAAGGCTTTAAAAGAACAACTTGCTAAACAAAAGGAAACAATTGATAAATTGTCTGAAGAAATCAAAACTTTAAAAAAATAAATAGTCAATTGATATTTGAATTACTTTTTGTATCTCTGTAAATGGTTAAAGTAGCGCTTAGATGGTTTTATTGGCCTGTTTTTAGGGTCTGTGGTCTCTTTTTTCTATTGGATAATGAACAAAAAGAGATGCCAAAACTCTTTGAATTGACAGTCGTCTCCATCATCTCCAGACCATGACCATGGTTGAGCCCTTTTTGATTGGCCCATGCTCTAAAATCCGGACTATTGGTGCAGGTTAGCACACGACCTTCTTCTTGCCTCAACTGAGGATGTTAAGATTCAATACCTTCCTGCACATTGATCGCGAACTTTTTCATTCTAAGAACCAAGATGGATGATAATGAATTGAATGCTATAAGACAGGCTAGATTAGCCGAGATGCAAAAGGGCCAACAACAGGCTTCTGATCCTAATGATTCCAAATTCACTATGTTAAACCAAGTTTTGGATGTTAATGCTAGAGAAAGATTGAGTAGAGTAAGAATCGTGAGACCTGATAGAGCTGAAGCTGTGGAAAACTATATATTAAAGATGCTTAGTATGGGTGGAATAAATAAGAAATTAGGAGAAAGTGATATTGTAGAGATTCTTAATGCTTTGTCCAGAGATGAAAAGAAGAAAGACACGAAGATTGTTTTCAATAGAAGAGAATTAAGTGACGATGAAGATGATTTTTTTGATTAGATATTTAATATAAGACATATACGACTGTACCGAGGAGCAGATTGCATCTGAAGTAACTGAACGTATTTGGCTCTTTTTTTTGGGAAAATTAGGGTGCTGTGGCCCAGACTTTAGGATCTTGAATCATTAAGTCTTTGATGAGCTCTTTCATTTCTTTTACTTATTATACAACACCACCAGCGTACTTCACATCATATAAACTACCTCCTACCACAATACTACACCCATACTTCCATCCCCAGCACAATTCCCACCATATTTCTTCCACTATTAGCCATTTCAACAACTCCATTGTTCTTGTATCACGTGACCAGAGCATTATCTATAATTTTTTTCTCGCGTACGGTAAACAAATAAACATGTCTAATATCCAGGTAGTAGTACGGTGTAGGGATCGAAATCAAAGAGAAGTAGCTGCAAAGTCCCCGATAATCGTAGAGCTCCCTTCAGATCACTACTCAATTCTTAATCCTACAATTACCATCACCCAAAATCAATCGACCCATTTGACACAAAAAATTATAAATGCAGTGGACTCAAGAACCTTTAAATTCGATCAAGTTTATGGCCCTTTAGCAGATCAACAATTGATTTTTTCCAAAGTGGTAACACCAGTGTTGAATGAGTTCCTTAATGGGTTCAATACTACTATTTTAGCATACGGTCAAACTGGGACTGGGAAAACTTATACGATGTGTGGTAAAAGTGAAGGTTTAGGTTTAAACAATGATTCGGGGATTATACCGAGAGTCTTGAATGATATTTTTAATCGACTTAAAGCAGAAAAACAGGATTTCATGGTGAAATGTTCATTTCTAGAATTGTATAATGAAAACTTGACTGATTTATTGAATGAAGATGAGAAACAAAATATCAAAATATTTGATAACAAGAGTGGAAATGATTCAAATACGATCACAGTTTCCAATTTGAAAGAAATGGTAGTTAATAACTTAGATAGTGGATTCAAATTATTACAGAAGGGGCTTCAAAAACGTAAGATTGCCAGTACTAAATTGAACGATTTTTCTTCCAGATCTCACACTATATTCACAATAAATTTGTATAAAGTAGATTCAAATTCCAAAGAAAGAATACGATATTCTAAAATAAACCTTGTGGATTTGGCAGGACTGGAAAATATAAGTAAATCGGGTTCCATTAGTCAAAGAGCCAAAGAAGCAGGTTCAATTAACCAAAGTTTATTGACTTTAGGAAGAGTTATTAATAGTTTAAGCGATGGAAGTTTAAGATCCAAGAACATCAACCATATTCCTTATAGAGAATCCAAATTGACTCGATTATTACAGGATTCTATTGGTGGTAAAACCAAAACTTTATTAATATCAACCATATCACCAGCCAAAGTTAATATAGAGGAAACATTATCAACTTTAGATTATTCGTTAAAAGTAAGACATATTGAAAATAAACCTCAATTAGGTCAAGACTTTAAAACCATAATGAAGGAAGTCTTAATTAAAGATTTATCTAATGAAATTATCAAATTAAATAATGAATTAATGTCCACAAGGCAAAAGAATGGTATCTATATGAATGAAGAGAATTACAATGAATTGATTGAAGAAAATAGTTCTTTTAAAGCTGAAATCAATCAACTTAAAACCAGAATCAATTTATTAAGTAAACAAAATGAAGATTTAGATGATAAAATCCATAAATATGAAGAAAATGAAGCTAAACATAAACAAGATATGATTGAATTTCAAGATGCAAATGTTAAACTTAATTCTTTTGTCAATGAAAATGACTCAAAAATGCAACAATCAATGTCTTTAATAAGTAAATTATTAAATAATATGAAAATCTTGAATACTAATTCACAAGATTTAAAATCACTTATTAAAGGCATTGAAAATAATTTGAATCTTATTAAGGCAACTATCAAAGAGAATCCTAATCAAATTTATATTGAGTTTAATAGATTATTAAAACAACTTCCAAATCATTTAGAGAAATTAATTAAAGATTTAAATGAGAGTAATCAAGTTGGGTTTAATAATTTTAAACAACAACAAATCAATACCATGAAGGAGATTTCCAACATTAATGACCAATTTAAACAATTCATAATAAATAATGTTCTTAATGGTGACCATATAAAACCAATGATAGATGCTTATATACAAAAAGAAGTTGATCAACAACTATCTAGATTGAAGTATCAATTAATTGAAAATATGAAAAATTCAATTGAAGAAAATTATGCAAGTCTTGGAACTATAGTTAAGACTTCAGTTAATGATTTTTCGAATGATTTGATTCAACATCAAGTTTCTAAAGTTGAAAATAGTAAATGGGTTGAAAATGCTCAAAGTAAATTTAATCAAATTAATGATAAATTTAATGATTATGATAATTCAATTAAAATGGCTTCCCAAACCAACCAAAATCTGTTAAATATAATGACAAAAGATCTTAAACATACCATAGGCTCATCAATATTAGATAAGGTTACTACTTTAACTAAAGATATGGAATCACAAACAAAGTTAATCGATCAAACAATACCAAATATTAATAAATTATTTGCAGATAATAGAGAATTGGTCAACACAAATGACTCACAATTAAAACAACTTGAAAGTAATTTAAATTCTAATATCTTTAAGCAAAGATCACCACTCAAGGCAACCGATAGTAGATTAAATATCTCTCCTAATAAGTCTAATAGTTCATCAAGATCTTCTAAATCACCAATAAAATCTAAAATCCCCATGATCAGGGATAAGGAAAACCAATTAGATAAATGGCAACCCCCAGATCTAAAGAAAAGAAGAATCGTTTAAGACATTCCCTGTAACTTTATAAATTTTGTAATATAGTAATATAGTAATATAAGTTAATCTCACTCACTTTTTCTAAGACATTCGCACCACAAATTTCCAATTTTGGAGTAAATCCTGTGAGGTGTTTAAACGATAATGAAAGAAGGGAGATACCTTTTAGGATATTCATTATTATCGGTTTGTCTTCTAGTATACGCTGTATACGACGCAAGAAGCAATTCCAATAATTTATTCACATTTTTATTCAGAATTACCGACGGGCTAAATCTTGGGATTTTGATCAATACCATAGCTTTCCAGTTTGTATTATTAGCAAGGTTCCTTCAAATGATTATATTTGGCGAATTGCGTACTTATGAAAGAGAAAGAGTAGTGGAGAAGTTGCCCATCTACTTAATCAACTTACTATTCAATTTGACAACGGGTGATACCAACCTTATATTAAATGTGTTCCTCATGTGCTTATCTGTCTTTTCAAAAGCTTTACATTCTGTATTAGTTGATCGTCTTGAATATCAACAGACTGTACTTATAAGCACATTACCACCAGTTTATGATCATAAAGACATTTTATTAAGAATGGTTAAGAATTCTTATTTATATTGGACTTTCTTATTTTTTGTAGGTGATTTTTTCATTGCTAAATTTTTGGTTTATGATGTATTCCAAGGTATAAACTCTGTAACGTGTTTATTATTTGGATTTCAATTTGCTCTTATTGGGTTGGAAACGTTTTCGTGTTTCCTTAAAAGCTTAATTGGATATTACGAATTAGCAATGTATCCCGATTGTGAAGACACCGAGATTAGTCTTGAAGATGAAGGGGATGCAGATTTTGAAGAGAAAGAAAAAAACTGGGAAAACAAAGTCTTATATATCAAATCGATTGAGATTATTTCAAGTTCACTTAAGGTTATATCTCATTTAGTTTTTGTATATTTAATAACTTGGCATAGTGGTACACTGATACCATTTGCTATTCTCCAAGGTACTTTTATTTCCATAAAACATACTTATAATGAATTGAAGGACCTTAAACTGTTTATTGAAAGTTCAAGGAAGCTTGATACTCAACTTGCAGACGCCGCTAAAGAAGATTTGGAATCCGGTGATAATCTTTGTATTATTTGTAGAGAGGATATGTTTTCTAGAGATGAATTTGAAAGAGTACACCAAAGAAAATTACGGCCAAGTAGAGTACCAAAGAAATTACAATGTGGTCATATTCTTCACATTGGATGTCTTAAAGATTGGCTTGAACGTTCCGATAATTGTCCACTTTGTAGACGTCAAGTGTTTGGTTCTGAAGCTGGCACCCAAGATCCTCTGCTGGAACCAGAAGTACAACCTCAAGACCAACAACCCCAACCACCACCACCACCACCACCTCAACATCTATTCCCACAAGTGCCAACAACTACAGCGACAGAAAATAGATTACGTCAACGGTTCAGCGATTTTGAAGAACAAATACTACAAAGTCAAAACCAACCACAAGAAACGGCTTCCAGCACTGGTGCTGCGACAAGAGAATCGGCTTCGACCTCTTCAATGCCTGAACTCGAATCAGGGTCCAGCGCTCAAAGAGAACCTTCACAACAAGCTTCAAATTATCAACACATTTCACTTCCAGCTACTGCTATAATACCACCAAACTGGACACTTTTACCTTTGGAACGTACTGGTAGTGATGGTAATTTGAGAGTTAGATTTTCAACATTTACTACTGCTAATTTGGTAGTGAGAGAAAGAAGAGCTGGGGGAGAGCTCAATTTAATAGTACCTGGCAGTGGTCTAAATGGCCAACCATAAGGTTAATAATTGGGCAAGAGTAACATGTAGAACTACTACGAATTAAAAATAACGAATCATTATATACATTTATGAATATAAATATGCTAGTCAAAATCAAAATCAAAGTCTATGGAATTAGTTCTTTTGGTCATTACATCATTATTTGGAACTTGACGATCCTCAAAAATCTCTTCCAATTCATGAGGGTTGCTGAGTTCATTTTCTTTTATTGTTGATTTTTCGTCTATTATTCTGGTTTGATCTAAATCATTGAATTCGTCTATTTCATCATCCAGAATATCACTTTCTTCATCTTCTGTTATACGTTTTAAAATTACAGATATATGTTCATCTATTATATCTCTTGGATATTCAAAATCCAATTCTTCACATCTATCTAAATATTTTTCAATAATTTCAAAGTTTTTCGAAATATTTTGATAAAATTCACCTTTTTCTACCAGCGATTTCAGAATTTCAAATTTATTAGCCATTTCAATGTTCTCGCCTAAATAACAGAGACTTAATAAAAATGGAACCACTCCTTCGATATCATAAGGTGCTTGTAAAATCAAGGTACTAAGTTCATCTTTAACCTTTTTGAACTCTCCATTATCTAATAAAGACCACATAAAGGTGATAACATACATAGGTAAATGGGAATTAGATCCAGAATTAAATGCTGGTGCATTTACAGTTTCAGTAGGTTTAACATTATTGTTAGCATAAGATGATGAAAGCCATGCAAAAAATCTCTTTTCTTTAGATTTAAATAATACACTATCCTCTGTTTGAGCTTTACCTCTTAAAATTTCAATCCCAAGAGGCCATATAGTCCTGACATCTACACGAGGAAACCTTATAACTAAAGAAAAGATCTTGTATGCTAAGTTCCAGTTCTTTTCCAAAACTAAAACATGAAGGAAGAAAACTAAATTGGAAAGATGATATTTGAAGGGCCCAAATCCCGAGTTTGTCTTGGGTAATAATTCTAATCCTTGGGTTTTTAAAAGGAATTCTAATTTTTTTACATTATATGAAGTATCAAGTGATTGTGTAAGTTTTAAATAGTCTTGGTCTATCGACTCCTGACGTAAAATTTCATCTTCGTTTTCATTATCATTATGGTTTTCAAGGGTCTTATCATTTTCTTGATCTGCTAGGATAGTATTAAAACTTTCGTCATCTACTTTATTGTTGAAGACTTCTTTCGATCTATATGTCTTTATATTTTTATACTGATTCCAAATCTCATAGGAATGTTCTGACCTTGGACGGTCTGTTAAATTTTTCTCTAAGGTTTTTAATACTCTTTGTTTATTAGGTTTCTTTTTTATTTTATTCTTAGTATCTTCAGATAAGTTAGGGGAATTTGTTATTAGATGATATTTCTTAAGTTGTTTGTATCGTGTAAGTAATGCCCGAACTTTTAGATGTAAAGGCTTACTTACACCAGTATATCGAGTCAGTAAGTAATCATCAAACATGCGATGAGATAAAAGATCAAGCGCGGGATTAAGAGAAAAGTAGATTTTTCATCGTCTTACATTTAAAAACAGAAACGAAAACGTTTCTACTATTTACAACTATTTACATTAGAAGCCCATACCTGGCATTCCACCCATTCCACCTGCTGGAGCTGGAGCGGCTGATGGAGGTTGAGGAGCATCAACAATAGCACATTCGGTGGTAGCTAATAATGAAGCAACACCACTAGCATCAACTAAACCATTTTTAACAACTTTAAATGGATCAATAATACCAGAAGCAATCATATCGGTGAATTCACCTTTAGATGAATCATAACCTTTGTTGAAATCTGGTTCATCAAAGATTTTACCAACAATAACTGCACCTTCTTCACCAGCATTTTCAATAATTCTTCTAGCAGGTTTAGTAATGGCTGATTTAATAATATCAACACCTAATTTTTGATCAAAGTTTGGAGCAGATTCTTTTACTGCATCTAAAACTTTAGAAGCTTTAATTAAAGCGGTACCACCACCTGGTAAAATACCTTCTTCAACAGCAGCTCTAGTAGCATTTAAAGCATCATCATAACGATCTTTCTTTTCACCAACTTCAACTTCTGAAGAACCACCAACTCTAATGACGGCAACACCTCCAGATAATTTAGCTAATCTTTCTTGTAATTTTTCTCTTTCATATTCAGTAGTTTGAGAATCATTAATAGCAGTTCTAATTTGTTCACATCTTGATTGAATATTGTCTTTTGAACCTTCACCATTTAAGATAACAGTGTCTTCTTTAGTAATGGTAATTGAACCACAAGTACCTAATAAATCAACAGTAGCATTTTCTGGTTTAATATCTAATTCTTCAGTGAAAACAGTACCACCAGATAAGATAGCAATATCACCTAAAGTGTTTTTTCTATTGTCACCGAAACCTGGAGCTTTAACAGCACAAACTTGAACTTGACCTCTTAATTTATTTAAGATACAAGCAGCTAAAGCTTCACCATCAATATCTTCAGCTAAAATTAATAATGGTCTTCTTTGTTGATTAGAAATTTCTAAAGATGGTAAAATATCTTGAATTGAACTAATTTTCTTTTCACTTAATAAAATAAGAGGATTTTCAAATTCAACTTTACCAGATTTAGTATCAGTAATAAAGTAAGGAGAGATAAAACCTCTATCGAATCTCATACCTTCAGTAACTTCTAATTCATCTTCTAAAGTTTTACCTTCTTTAACAGTAATAACACCTTCTTTACCAACTTTTTCCATAGCTGAAGCTAATAAATCACCAATATGTTTATCACCATTAGCAGAAATAGTTGCAACTTGAGCAATTTCTTCAGATGTAGTAATTTCTTTCTTGTTTTTTTGTAAGAAATCAACAACAGCTTCAACGGCAGCTTGAGAACCTCTTCTTAAATCCATTGGGTTACAACCAGCTGCAACGTTTTTAACAGATTCAGTAAAGATTGATCTACCTAAAATAGTGGCAGAAGTAGTACCATCACCAGCTGATTCATTGGTTTTAGAAGCAACTTCTTGTAATAATTTGGCTCCCATGTCTTCGAATTTGTTTTCTAAAGTGATTGATTTAGCAACAGTAACACCATCTTTGGTGATTTTTGGAGATCCAAATTGTTGTTCAATTAAAACGTTTCTACCTTTTGGACCTAAGGTAACAGAGACAGCATCAGCTAAGGTGTTGACCCCTTTTAATAAAGCGGCTCTACCTTCGACACCAAACTTTAATTCTTTGTGGGATAAATGACGAACAAATTGAAGGGTGGATCTTCTGACTGGATTGGTTCTTAACATTATTGTAATAGGTGAAAAACTCTGGGTGAAAAATTTCCGCACTAAGTATATATAATGAAAAGTTTTTTCCAGAAACTTCTTGGGTGAGACACGACGCCCGGAGAGTCGGAGTGAGACAGTGAGACAGGAAGTGAGACACCAAGGGAGACATACAGTGGGCCATGTATAAGGAGATAGCTCGGAAGAAAAAAAATAGGGTCAATGCTAAGATCCCAGACGAATGGGTGCTGGAATTCCCATCTGCAGAAGAAGTTCCAAACGCTCGAGAGTATTTAGATAAGTTGCTTCCAACTAAAGAGGTAACAGTTACGAATGCTTCCATATCGCAGATCCATCAATGGTATAAATCTGGTGAAAAATCTGTGTATGAAGTTGTGTATGCGTTCTGTCATCGTGCGGCTTTGGTTCATCAGATGTGCAATTGTCTTTCGGAAATAATGTTTGAGGATGCGTTTGACAGGGCAAGAGAATTAGACGCAGAGCTTACTAGATCGGGTAAGTTGAGCGGAAAACTTTTTGGGATTCCTGTGTCATTAAAGGATCAATTGAACATCAATGGTGTGGATTCGGCCATGGGGTTTGTTGGGAAGGTTAACCAACCCAAAAGGAACGACGAAGTTTCACTTTTAGTGAAGGATTTGCTAGCCGAAGGTGCAGTGCTTTATGTTAAAACAACTGTACCAACATCAATGATGTCACTGGACTGCTTCTCTAATATATATGGATACACTGTCAACTCTATAAATCGTAAAGTATCTTGTGGAGGAAGTTCAGGAGGAGAAGGTGCGTTGATTGCAGCCAGAGGTTCATTGGTTGGGTTTGGAACCGATGTGGGAGGAAGTATTAGGATACCCAGTGGTCGTTGTGGAATCTATGGTCTTAAAGGGTCTCCCAATAGGTTCTCATATTTGAATATCAGTAATACTGCTGTAGGTAATCCGTTATTGGTTTCTGTTGTTGGTCCAATGAGCTGGAATCTCGAGGACTTAGAGTATATCTCACGGGTAATCGTAGATAGGAACCAGTGGGAAAAGGATCCAAAAGTACCACCGGTACCATGGAGATCTGTAGAGGTCCCTGAAAAATTAAAAGTGGGTATAATTAGTTGTAAGAGCGATTCGGCATTACACCCTGCTGTTAGTAGAACTTTACTCGAGTTCAAAAGTAAACTTGAACAGCAGGGACATGAGATTGTTGATTTAAATGACGATAACATCCCTGTAAAACTCTCTGATTTGGCAGCTTTAGCTGGCAAAGGATACCTGGCTAATGGATATAATGATATTAAGCAAATGTTCAAGGACGGAGACGAGCCACTAATTTACGACTATATGGATGAATTCAAGCCTTTGGAACTTGAAGAAGAGTGGAAACTACTTGAAGTGAAGTACGAGTACCAGGTTAAATGGGGTGATTTCATTAATGAAAACAATATCGATTGTATAATATCACCAATATGGGCTACAACAGGAAACAAGCCAGGAGAGCCCGATTTTAGAATGAATATGTGTACCATGTATAACTTACTTGAGTGGACAAGTATTGCTGTACCTGTACTGGAGGTTAAATCTAGTGATATTTATCCAGATGATTATTCGCCAGTTAATGATATAGATAGAGAATTGGTCGAAACGTACGATTTGAATCTATTTAAGGGTTCGCCAATAGGGTTACAGATTGCATGTAAAAGGTTTGAGGAGGAAAAGGCTGTAGGAATAGCTATGAAATTAAAGTCAGAAAAAGTATATGGTACTAAATAGTGATATATAGTTTTATGTGTACACTCACACACACTTCTAAATAATAGACCATCTCTAAATATTAACCCACCTCTTAATATTAACACACCTCTGGGTACACCTCTAGGTACACCTCTAGGTACAGCTATAATGGTTCAAATATTATCATTTTTTGCAGCCATTTTACATTTGTTCGCGGGACAAATCGATAAATTTTAATGGAAACCTCAGATGGATTCACACCTATAGTGGCCATATTTTATGCTACGTTTTTGCCCATCGAAGGAACAAAGATCTTAAACCAAGTACCACAGAATTGCATAAACAATACAAAAGATTCCCTTTTCAATTTCAATACCATTAAGAATTATGTTATACCCAAACCCCAACTATGTAATAAGTTAATATCACTTAAGATAGGGAAGTATAAAGTGATTGGATATCCAGTGCATATAAAGAATGAAAAGTATTTCAGAAACACTTTCAGTTTCAACTTTTGTTTTGTGTTTCCCTTTAATAGTGAGACCACCAGTTACGAGTTAACCATCAAAAGAATAGGTAAGATGTTCAAGGTTTTAGAAGAACAAAACTATATACTTTCAAAATTAAATGGTAAAGATTTTATTAATTCGGATCAAATAAACGGAATTAGCTTAATTAGTGAAATCCCCGGGTTCAAAAACTTTAAAGAGATCAATTTAAGTTCAATTGAATCATTAATTAACCAGATCTATCAAGATTTAAATAATTATAGTGAGTGTTGTATTCCTTTAGATAGTTCAAATTCGATCGATATAAAACTCTTCCCTGTTCTCCCACCACCACTTAATATCAAAGCGTACCAAGTGCCGATATTAATGGTGAATTTAGCATCACTTGTAGATGTTAATTGGGACCCTACCATGATCAAAATCTTACCCTATATTAACGGAATTAACTCAGTTAAAAGAATCAGTGAATTGAGTAATAGTGATTATCTTTTAACTAAACAATGTATTCAACATTTAATGCATTATAAATGCCTTCAAATCATCGATATATTCCAATTTTCAAACATTTACGCACCTACTAATAACGTTGATAAATTTCTAAAAATCCCCGGGTTAAGTGAAAGATGTCAAGCTTATATTATTAATGGAACCCCAGGGAATCCCAATTCTAATAACAATACGAATTCCAATTTAACCTCAGGAGTACAGAACCTGGTGTCGATATCACCTATAAACTCTAAAGACTTGCATTATACTCTTAAAGTACCTAGTAAAACCTTATTATTTTATCTTTATAGATCGATGAATCAAGGACAAACGGTTAAACAATGGTTTCTTCAACATAAAAAACATTTAAAGAATGTAGATGTTCGTAGATTTATCAATTTTGGGATCTTAAATGGGTTAATCTATAGAGTTGAATCGTATCCAATTTTAAATTTAATTATCAAATCTATTGAGAATAATAACGATGAAATAAATCAATTGATTGAAAAATTTAAACTAAGACTTGATTCTTCAAATATTAACTCGATCATTGACAAATCATCGCCCGAAAAGCCTGATAACCATTTTCTTAAAACTATTGTCAATGAATCAAATCTCAAGACTAATCGACGTAAAGTTAGTTTTAATTACAATAATAAAGACTTCGATATAGTCGAAGGAAAATACCACGAAACTGTGCTATCAAGTGACGAAGAAGACGAAATTATCTCGAATGAAATCGCTAAACCCAAGCATCGAGATAGCCTTGAAAACACTAGTTCGTTGGAATTAACTCATCTTAATAAAGAGGAATTCAACGAATTGCTAAAACTTATCAAGCTATTAAAAGGGTTCCAGAATATGGATAGTATATGTACAGAGATGCAAAAAAGCCGGGTTGAGATAGAGCAAATGTTGGATACATTAGGGTCTAATGGTATAATAAATAGTTGATGGGCGAGTATGTGCAGGAGTTCTGGGGAGCCATGGAAATACGGATTGGTAGACGATGGTATCCATTTTGAGTCAGAGATGCGTCCAAATCAACCACAACCGCCACATCAAGATCAGATCACCGCCACATCAATCCCCAACCAATCAATCCCCCAACCATCCAACATCTCAGACATTCTTCAACTCGAATCAGTACAACCCGGGGCGTGCGCGCACCATTCCCCATGTAAACACTAAACATCCAGCACTCAGCGCGAAACAAAATAAACAAACAAACTAACTTTCTTCTTAAACAATTATGTCAGGAAAAGGAAAAGTTCACGGAGGTAAAGGTAAATCAAGTGAAAGTGCCAAAAGCACCACATCCCACTCAGCTAGAGCAGGATTACAATTCCCAGTCGGTAGAGTTAAAAGATATTTGAAGAAAACTGCCCAAAACAAAATTAGAGTTGGTTCAAAATCCGCTATTTATCTTACCGCTGTCTTGGAATATTTAACTGCTGAAGTTTTAGAATTGGCCGGTAATGCTGCTAAAGATTTGAAGGTAAAGAGAATTACTCCAAGACATTTACAATTAGCTATTAGAGGTGATGAAGAATTAGATAATTTGATTAAAGCTACAATTGCATTTGGTGGTGTTTTACCTCATATTAATAAAGCTTTGTTGTTGAAGGTTGAGAAGAAACAACAAAAGAAGTGATGTAATTTAGTGTAGATTAATAAATGTTTTATGTACAAGATCTATTTAGGGGATGCGATGGAGGAAGGGAGTGGTGAGGCGATGGGATGTGTGGAAGTAAGTGACGGAGCTTGTGGCGGAGCTGGCGATGGTGGAGCTTGTGATGGAGCTGGCGACGATGGGAGACTGGCTGGTGAGGCTGGCGGTGAAGCTGGCACTGCTGACGACGATGTGACTGCACTGACAGACCTGATGGGAGTGATGCCCTGCTTGTCCGATCCTGATCCAAGCTTGTCACCATTATGACCGTCCTTTTGTGAACTTCCATCTGTCAATTTCAAGCTCTTTTCGGCCTCTAATGCCTCTAATTTGACCATGATCATCAGTGTCTGTTGTTGAAGCTCTTCCACACTCTTCGTCAATTCTAATATAGGACTAGGCTCTTTCGATGCTTTCTTGGGCTTCATCAGCTCATAAATGATCAAACTGGCACCAATGCCAAATACAAACATTTCACTTAAGAAATTACTTCCGATCTCTATGGCTTTGTTATCATTTAACGGTCTAATTTTTATATTGGATTTATTTCTGAGTCTAAGATCGATTTTATTGATATATTGGCCGAATCTGATAAAATAGGCTTTAAAAAACTCTGATTGTCTTGTTTGGGCTTTAATGGTGTTTGCTATGGGTTTGGAAATGGTTCTGATTAGCAAACTGGTGATCTTTAGCGTTAGGGCACCGCTCATATTGGTGGATATTTCAGTCGCACTGATGTGGCAGGTTTACGGCGATAGCCCGGGCGGAATGGCGCGGTGGTGGGTCAGGAACATTGCCTGGCGCACGATTCCCGTCGCAGAAACATCGGGTAGACGGCCATTAAATACTAATGATCAAATCTTAAACCCGAAATCGAGTTCTACGATTTTTACAATTTTCAATTTAAATAGCAATTTTATTTGGCCAATAGCCCCGATATAATTAATTTCTTATTATTCATGGCTTAGGTATCATATGCAATGGCTTAATCGAATAGCGGTTCATAATTCCGATTATACAATAGACTTAAACGTTATTGGATAATCTCTGCCCCACCCCAACGATCTTACTATTTAGTAGTTGCCCTGAAGGAACTAATCTGCCTCTATACACTCAATTTTCGCTTAAAAAAACTCGAGCATTAACTCTACAACTATAAACTTTTAAACCCAAAAATCGCTCACCAACTTTTAACCTCAACCACTTAAATAACTACCATCTACCATCATTACTTATTTACGAGATGGATTTAAGTATCGATATTCCAAGAAATTAATGAATTGTGGGGGTCAAAGAAAAATTATATCCATTGTGCAGGATGGCCCATACTCAACAAAATATCCCTATTTTACCGCTAAGGTGGGGCCCTAAACATAATACAATGGGTAGTGCTACGCTACAACAATCTCGCACTAATTTGGTTGGAACTTGGTGCCAACAGGCATTAAAAATTAACGGGTGATTTTTGCTCGCCCCACTGAACTCCCTCGTGTATTTCCCAAAAGTTTTTGTGGGGTTTATAATAAAGTCCGACACCACATAATTATAAATAGGGATTGAAATCCGGTTTAAATTAATTAGATTTACTCATAATGGTTGAATCACACGTAACTTTAGATCATGAAAAAATGCAACTTCCTCCTAGTGGATTTAAGGAGAGATCAACTGCAAAACCAAATTTAGAAAGTTTTGATGAATACAAGCAAATGTATAAAGAATCAATTGAGGATCCTTCTAAATTTTTTGGTGATATGGCCAATAAATATTTAGATTGGATTAAACCTTTTGATCTTGCCAGATATCCACAAACAACAGAATCTGATTTTGTTGATGGGGATATTCCATCATGGTTTATTAATGGTAAATTAAATGCATGTTACAATGCTGTTGATAGATGGGCATTTAAAAATCCTGATAAACCAGCAATTATTTATGAAGGTGATGAACCTGATCAAGGTGAAATCATTACTTATGGTGATTTATTAAAAAAAGTCAGTAAAATGGCTGCTTGTTTAACCAGTTTAGGTGTTAAAAAGGGTGATTCTGTTGCTGTTTATTTACCAATGATTCCTGAAGCTGTGGTAACCTTATTAGCAATTGTCAGAATTGGTGCCATGCATTCAGTTGTATTTGCTGGTTTCAGTTCCACTTCTTTAAGAGATAGAATTTTAGATGCTAATTCAAAAATCGTTATTACTGCTGATGAATCTAAGAGAGGTGGTAAAACAATTGAAACCAAAAAAATTGTTGATGATGCTTTAAAATCTTGTCCTGATGTTAAAAATGTGTTAGTTTTTAAAAGAACTGGTAATTCTCATGTACCATTTAATCAAGGTAGAGATTTATGGTGGCATACAGAAATGGATAAATTTGGTCCATATTTCCCACCAGTTCCTGTTGATTCTGAAGATCCATTATTTTTATTATATACTTCAGGTTCAACTGGTAAACCAAAAGGGGTTCAACATAATACTGCTGGTTATTTATTAGGTGCTTTATTAACAACAAAATATGTTTTTGATGTTCATGAAGAAGATATTTTATTTACCGCTGGTGATATTGGTTGGATTACTGGTCATACTTATGTTGTTTATGGTCCATTATTAAATGGGGCTACAACTGTTGTTTTTGAAGGTACTCCAGCTTATCCAAATTATTCAAGATATTGGGAAATTGTTGATAAATATAAAGTTAATATCTTTTATGTAGCTCCAACTGCTTTAAGATTATTAAAGAGAGCTGGTACTAAATTTATTGAAGACTATAAATTAGATAGTTTAAGAGTTTTAGGTACTGTTGGTGAACCAATTGCAGCTGAAGTTTGGCATTGGTATAATGATAATATTGGTAGAGGTAAAGCTCATATTGTTGATACTTATTGGCAAACTGAATCTGGTTCTCATTTAATGACTCCAATGGCTGGTATAACTCCAACAAAACCTGGTTCATGTTCTTTACCATTCTTTGGTATTTTACCAAAGATTTTAGATCCTGTTAATGGTCATGAATTAAAAGAAAATGATGTTGAAGGGGTTTTAGCCATTAAAAACGCTTGGCCTTCAATTACTAGAGGTATCTTTAATGATTATAACAGATATATTGATACTTATTTAAAACCTTATCCAGGTCATTATTTTAGTGGTGATGGAGCTGCTAGAGATAAAGATGGATTCTTTTGGATTTTAGGTAGAGTTGATGATGTTGTTAATGTAAGTGGTCATAGATTATCAACAGCTGAAATTGAAGCCGCTTTAATTGAACATGAATTAGTTGGAGAATCTGCTGTTGTTGGATATGCAGATGACTTGACTGGTCAAGCCGTTGCTGCTTATGTTTCTTTAAAAAATACTGTTAAAGTTGAAGATGTTGATGCTATTAAAAAGGAATTAATTTTAACTGTTAGAAAAGAAATTGGTCCATTCGCTGCTCCAAAATTAATTTTATTAGTTGATGATTTACCAAAAACTAGATCTGGTAAGATTATGAGAAGAATCTTAAGAAAAGTTTTAGCTGGTGAAGAAGATCAATTAGGTGATATTAGTACTTTATCCAATCCTGGTGTTGTTGAACAAATCATCAGTGTAGTTAAAAGTGCTAAGAAACCTTAAAAAAATTAATGCAATATTATTTATTCTATTTATTTATGTTGAATATATGTGATTTTTATATTAAGTATTATATCTAAATAAATCTTTTAGCACGTTAATAAAACCACTAGTTACAAAAAATAATTTTGTAAATAAATAATATTTTGTCTAAATAAATATGTCGTAAATTAATTAAATTCGTTAATTTGAGCAAATAAACTATCAGCAGTTGGAGCCTTACAAACTAAATCAGCGATAATCCCATTTTCTTGTAAATATTCATTTGTTGTTGGCCCAATAACTCCTACTTTAACCTTTTTATCTTTTATTTGATCGAGTAATGGGAATGTCCCTTGAGAGCTAAAAAAAACTACCCAATCATCGGAGGTGCAATTATCTAAAGTAAGTGAAGCACTTTTCGCATCCAAAGTAGTAGTTTCATAAATAGGTATTTCATCGAATTTTAAACCTCCTTGCTTTAATTTACCAGGAATAATATCTTTACGGATCACTCCAGTTAAGTAAATAATATTTTCATCTGTAACTTCTTTTAATATTAAATCACTTAATTTATAACCATTACCACTATCTCTACCATGAACATTAACAAAGCCAATTTCTGATAAATACTTATAAGTGCTGGGTCCAATAGTATAGACTTTTAGATTTAAGATCCGATTACGTAACTCTTGATCTATCTTCTTATCTTCCAAACATTGTTGTAAACACTCAACAGCTCTTTGACTAGTAATGATTATTATCTCATAATTTAATAATTTTTCAATTAAAAAATTTGTGGTTTTTTCGAGGTATAATGTATGTTTTAAAAGGGGGATAAATACTGGGTTATATTTTTGACTTAATATTTGTCTATAATAATCTTCGGGACTATTTTCGTTCTTCAATAAATATATCTTCATACCTTTAAAATCATTTATTAAAAAATTTACTATACACTAGAAAAATTTCCCATCATTTCGCGGAAAATGACTTAAATGGGAAATATTTCAACTTAATAACTGTGGTCTTTCACTAAAGACTCTTTTAATTCTTTCACTACCAACCATTAAATTACCTAAACTACCTCTAATTAAAGTTTTAATATTATCAATACTTTCAAATTTATAACCAAACATTGAAATAGAAATGAATAATGAAATAATTATTAAAAGTGCAGGAATCCAAAAGAAAATTAACATTTTATCATTTTCAACTGATTTACGAGGATGATTAATATATGAAATAATCATATCTTCTGATGAATCAGATAAAACTCTTTCTTCTTCAGTTGAAGTTTGTTCTTCGGTTTCTACATTTAATTTTCTTTCAATTGAAGATTTTGGTTTACTACTTGATGATGGTCCAAATGGGAATAATTCATCATAATTTGGTAATTCATCATCTGAATTATTGAAGACATTTTTAACTTTTTGCCAAAGTCCAGTTGACTCAGGATTTTCATTTGATTCAGATGTTGAAGTTGATTCAGAAGATGTAATTGGATTGGTTAAATCGGTTGATTTACCTTCAGTTTTAGTACCAACTTCAATACCTTTATTTTCAATTTCTTTTGGATTAATCTTAAATGTATCTTCATCATCAATTTGTTCTAAATTTTCATCAAATTCTTCATCACTAAATTCAGAATCTGCAAATTGAGAATCATTATCAAAATTTTCTGGAACCATTTTACTTATATGTAATCCTTGAACTTCAAATAATGAATTAAGACTATCAATACTTTTTGATTTAATTAAATTAGATTCATTAAACATATCAATTACATTTAAATCACAATAATCTTTAATAGTTTTATCATTTGATAATCTTAAATTAACATTCAGTTTACAATCAATAAATAATTTAATTAAATCTCTATTACCTACGATACCTGCGTAAAATAATGGAGTTAAACCTTGATTATCTTGTAAATCAATTTTACAACCATGATTAATTAAAAATTTAATTAAATATTTGTAATTTTTTAAAGTTGATAAATGTAATAAAGTTTGACCTTCTAAATTACTTAAAGACCAATTTGGAATAATAATTGGACAATTTGGTAAATCAACTAATTTTAAAAATTTAATAATAATTTCTTCAGTTGAATAGTTCAGTTTAGTCATTTGTTCAACTATACCTTGAGCATTATGATACCATTCAATTGCATCATTTGCTTGAGTAATTTCATTTGAATGATTAATAGCTGAAGGAGTAGATTGATTACTATTAGATCTACTTGGATTATCATTACCAACAATTCGTTTAGCAATGTTTCTTGCATCTTCTAATTTACCATTCATCTTTAATCCTACAATTTGTAATGCTAATTCAATTAATTGTTTATCAGTATCATCAGTATATGTAAAGATTTGATGTTGAGTTTGTTGAGATGAAGATTGTTGGAAAGTAGAGTTATCTTGATTTTCAAAACTAACTAAAACTTGTCCTGGTTGTGAAGCTGGTGGTAAATATGTAACTATAGTAGTTTCAGACCAACAATGAGTTGCTAAAGCTAAATTACTACCAAATTTAACTGATAATTGAGGATTAAAATTAAATCCAAGTAAGGTAATTTCAATACCACCTCTAACAGGACCTTGAGCAGGAATTATTCTTAAAATTGTTGGAGCATTATTTAATGAATTATTTGAATTAATCAAACTATTTGATTGTAAACTATCAGGAATTCTGGTTGAAGCCTTTTGATAAACTAATCGATTACTTGAAGTATTCGTATCACTATTACTTAAAGGACTAAAACCATTTACTGAACCATTAAACATTGGATTATTTGAATTATTATTTGAATCATCAAATGAAAGTTTTTTACGTTTTAAATTTCGTTCATCATTAGTAGTTAAATCTGAAGATTCATCAATTGAATTTGGTGATATTGGATGAATTGAATTATCAATTGAAAGATTTGTTGTTGGTTCATCAAGCCCTGAACCTAATTCTTGTTTTATATATGATGAATTAGTTGGAATAGAAGTTGGAGAATTATTAGTTCCAGTATTAATATTGGAATTATTAGTGGTTGTATTAGCATTTGAATTTGGTCCAGATTTCTTTCTATCCATAATCATAATATTTGAAGTTAATTGCTTACCCAAAATTTGATTATTATAATCCCTAATTATAAATAATAATTTAAACCCACTTGATTCTTGATGATGTCTACAATAACAAATTATTCTAGCACTTAAATCAATAGATTTAGAACTATCATTTAAACCATTTGGAGGAGGAAATGAAACAATTTCTTTACAATTAAATATTATAGCCTTTTTAACCATAGAATCATCAGCCCAAGCATTTGGATTATTTTTAACAATTCCAGTATTTGAAGATTGTTGCAGTTGAATTTCATCTTCATTACCAGTTCTTCTTCTAGATGCTCTTTTTTGTTCTCTTTTAATACATTTAGAACAAATTGTACAAGAAGATGATAAATCTGAAGTTAAAACATAACAATCTAAATAAATTAAATTCTTTAAAATTAATTCATCAAGAGAAGAAAGATCATCATAAAGACAAAATTTATTTTTAGCAATCAAATCTTGTGGTACATGTAATAAATGTTGAGGAGGTGCAGGACTAATGTTAAAACCAATTTTAATTTGGGTTTCAACTCTTGAATATGAAGGTAAATTTGAAATATCAATTGAATATGGAAGTTTTGACATGGTTTCTTGAGAAAAATCTAATAATGAAGGACTAATTGCAACATCATCTGGGGTAATTTTCATATTATATTTCCCAAATTTCAACTTGGAAACTTCATCTCTGAGAATATCATAGTCATTACGTTTAGAATCATTAGTCTGGGGGCTTGGAGATGTGAAACCTCGAGAGTATTGGTTGGCATTAAATTGATTTGGCGTGGAATATTGATTATAATTAGTTGGAGTTGTATGATTTGGAGTAGCTTGATTAGAATTTAAATGACTAGGGGTCATGTGGTTAGGACTCATATGATTAGGACTCATTTGTGGACTTATTTGGGTTGAATCTGGATGATTTAAGTTGAATCCATTACCATAATGGCTATTCACATGATCATTACCATCGCCTAAAAACTCGAAAATTTCCTGATTTACAGGCGAATAAGGAACATTATCATAAACACGTTGATCAAGAAATTCATCTAAAATATCATCGTTATGCTCGGGATCTCTCTCATAAAATTTATGGTCCAATACTGTTTCTTGGTCAATATAGGCCATGTTGGATCAAAAATAAAAGGACTTTGAATCAAGAAAGTTATTTGATTTGAAGAATCTTGTACTTATTATCACAAAGGTTGTGTAATTATTATAAGGATTTTTATACAAAAATTACTATTGGGGTTGAACCTGAATATTATCTGTGGTAATAAATGTGTAAAAAAATTTTGTTGATGATAATGCGAACCTTAGAGAAATTCGTCAGCGCACGTATAAGAATAGGAGGTATATTACGGTAGAAACGAATCGAATAAACCGGTTAAAGTATATTTTGGGCTTATTGAATACGTCATTTATTATTATATGTTGGGGAATGTATATTTTAACTGTTACTGGTTAATTATTGTTCTAATAATACTTGAATTAAGGTCCCAGGTGTACTGTATATAGCTCCGCTCTTTAGTTTAATGAAAAATGTTGGGCAGTTATAGAGGCGGTATGAACGGGGCGCTGAGGGCAAGGGTGATTCTGAATTAGACGCGTCATATGGTGCGGGTTAGACGGTGGTAGGTTTAGAGGGGTTTAATAGGGGTAGAGGTGGTTGTGGATGTATTTAAGCTGATGGTTGATGAACCTAAGGGCCTTCAAATTGGCTGCAAATGGTGTGCGCACGTCCGAGTCGGTTCCCCAACCTTTTATTTTTATCTGGAGGCTTTTCCCTGGCACCGGTGCACCAATGGTCTCCACTCCGCTCGTCATGCCTATGGTCACGGCACGGTACTCTTAGCAACGGTAGAGACACTTCAAGTGCTGTCGCTGGTGGTGGAAGTTCTCACTCATTTTATGTGCGACACACGACGTTTTATCACTTGAAACCGTTCAGCGCTCGTCGATATTTTTCAACATGCCTAAAAACACTTTATACGTTACAGGGTTCACTAGAGAATCAAAGGCTGCTGATTTAGCACCTGATTTCGAAAAGTATGTATACAAAGTCTACTAATTTTGATAGGGCCCATTATTTTTGCTTTGGCATCATCAGCCGGTTTCCTTGATTGTCTCTGTCGCTTCCCTAGAGACACAAATCTGTCTATCCAATTCCCTTTGAAGCTGGTCGCTGTTTCCTTCTGGCAACCCTTCCGATGTTTAAGGTTTAGTGAATCAAATGCGTCCATTTAAGTCAAAATGTGTCCATTTCTTCCGAAGAGCTATCTCCAATATGCCCATGCTCCGACCTTGCTAGTTCCAAAAGTTGTCCAAGATTCTTAGGTTTCAGTCCTGATCTGGTTAATTCCTTTTGCTCCCTTTTGCTTTCCTCCTTCCTCCTTCCTCATCCTTAACCCCTTCTCCCCTTTACTGATCATATCCCATCTCCATCTCCATCTCCCATCTCCGTCTCCCATCTCCCATCTCCCATCTCCCTTATCCCACTCCATCTCCCTCCTCTCTATCTCTACCGATGATTAATGCCCAAATAATGCCCATTTCAACATCCCAAACAAAAACTAACATTCTAGATATGGAGAATTAGTAAGATTAGATATTCCACCTCCAAGAACTGATGATGGTGAAAAATACGCTTTTGTAGAATATAAAAATCTCGAAGATTGTGAAAAAGCCTTAGAATTAAATGGCCAAAACTTGCCTTACGCTTTAAAAGATGGTTTAGTCGTTCAAATGGCCAGATCAGACCCATACTCCGTTAGAAGAGGAGGATTCAGAGGTAGAGGAGGATTTAGAGGTGGTTACCCACCAAGAGGTGGTTATGGTAGAGGAGGATATTACGATTATGGATATCCACCAAGAGGAGGATACGGTAGAGGAGGTTATGGTGGTTACAGAGGTGGATACGGATATGATGACTATGGATATGAAGGATATGGTAGAGGAGGATATGGAAGAGGTGGATACGGTAGAGGTAGAGGAGGATACAGAGGTGGAAGAGGTGGAAGAGATGGATATGATAGCAGTTATAGATCCAGATCTAGGGAAGAAGATGGTGACCAACCAAGAGAACCTTCTGGAGATGGTGAAGGCAAAGAAGAATATAACAGAGGTAGATATAGTAGATCACCATCCAGATCACCAGTAAGAGATAGATCCAGATCACCAGAAAGATATTAGTATATAAAAATGTACATTTTAGCCTCAATGTAATTCAGCTGCAGCTATAAAATTAGGTAAACTCGATTGTCCTGCCATAGTTGTTGGTGGACCAAATAACCCCATTCTAGTGCTAATTGCAGCTGCAGAATTTGATGGTCTTGAAGTAGCCTTAATACTAGCTTCTCTGAATGTTAGTAATATACACATTAAAATTAAATTATCTTTATCAACAGATTTAGTAGAATTTGGATTAAATTCAACTTGAATATTATTATTATTAAGTAAATTATCTTTATTATTTTGATAAATTTCAATCTTACCGACTTCACTATATTTTTTAGGAATAAATCCAAATGCTTCTTTATAACCTAAAACATCTTTAAAAGATCCAAATGGTGGTAAATTAACTGGAATATATTCTTTTGTTCCCAAAAATCCGGGTTCATAAAAAAGATACATTCCATGATTTAAAAGTGAATTGCTTTCATGTGGATAAGCATTTGGATAATCAATGGGATCTAATTTATCTAAATCCACATTTGTAGGATTTAAATTTTTCCGTTTACGTAATTCAAATCCACCAGAACGTTTATTAATCAAATTATCACACAATGAAGGTTTATCATTATCAATAATCAATAGCTTTAGAGTTGGATTGTAACTAATAGCATAGGCACTTACAATAGCCGTACCCAATATTCTAAACCGAGTATTTTTATAATCAAAATCTGCAAATGGTTTAAAACAATGTTGAAATGCCATTAGCCTGATTACTTCACCATTAGGGAAATTGAATGTAAATTTATACCGTTTCAAATCACCAACTTTTTTCATATAAACTTCACAAAATTTGAACGTTTCATATTCTTGTTCAGCTAAGTCACCTGAATCGTTAAAAATTGGAGGTTTAGGAGTTTCAATGAATTTATTGAATATAATAAATGGTGATTTTTTACGGAAACTGGACATCATAGGTGTAGTTATTTTGAATAATGGCAACCCAATACCCCTTTCCTTATAATTCAAAGGAATTATATGAGGTCTTGGGTCGATTTTTCCATCGGTTACTGGAGCGTTCTTGTCTATTACTCTAAAATTACCTTCATCATCGTAAATATTAGCAGAACTTTTACGATGTTTTTTCACATTTGATCGAAGTTCTTTAAAAATCTTGAACGATTCTTCCGTTGGAAACACATACGTATTATGCTTCACAAATTCGTTTACAATTATATACTCTCTTTTAAAGTTATATACTGAAGTGTTCTCATTTAATATGGAGGTCCCATTATCATTATGGGAATCTATAGGTACATCTAAAATGGTTGGTTGGTCGTCATTATCGAAGTTTACATCGTGAATATCAATTACTTCATTAGTTGGTTGGGGTTGGTCTTCTTGTTGGAGACTAAGTACTCTTAGTCTTCTCAATACATAAGGAAGATAGTTATCGAAATTTTCATTATAGGTATTTTGCAATTCTAAGCGGTGCTTTTTATCGTCGTTAAGAGTTTCTGTTTCTGACAAAGGAATTGAAGTGCTGGGGGATAAATCATATTCGTCCCTATTAACTATGACATGGTCGGAGTCCAGACTACTATATCGGCGATGAGGGCTGGGGTAAGATAAGCCAGGTTGCGGCTCGGGGTCTGAAGAATTAGACGGCGTCGGGGTTGGAAGTTCAGTAATCGAGTGTTCTGATCGGTTAACACTGGCAGAAAATGAATGGGATCGCCTTTTAAACCACCTACTCATTTGCGATAAGGAGATAAGATTTTTCAGCCTTATTAGTTGAGGCGGCTGTTATCACGTGCCACAAGTTTCTTGGTGTGTTGAAATGAACGGTTACCGTGGGGGGAGGCCGTTGGTGGTTTGTTTGGAGATAAAAGACGGCAATTGAGTCCTAAAGACATTAAACCATTAGGGTTTTCAGCCGCCGGAGTCATACTGGCCAATTACCTCTTGTCTCCACACTATGGCTTTCTACGCACTGAAAAATTTCATGCCTGAATTACGTACTTCAACAAGATCCCAAACAGCAAAGAGTCAAAAAATCTCTAAAACCAAACCAAAGGCAAAACAAACCACAAAGAAAGTAACCAAGAAAATGTCTGACAATATTGAAGAGCAATTGACTTCCGAATTACAAGTTGGTGATAAAATTCCAGATTTAGTCTTATTAGATGAAGACGAAAATGAAATTAACTTGGTTGAAGCCGCTAAAAAGACCAAATATTTGGTGATTTTTGCTTATCCAAAAGCTTCAACTCCAGGTTGTACCAGACAAGTTTGTGGATTCCAAACTAATTTGGATGCTTTGTTAAAGTTAGATACTACAGTATTTGGTTTAAGTGCTGATTCTCCATCTGCTCAAAAGAATTTTGTTAACAAACAAGGATTGAAGTATCACTTATTGTCTGATCCAGAAAAGAAGTTGATTGGTCCATTAGGAGCCAAAAAACAACCTACTGGGATCAAAAGATCTCATTGGATTTTTGTCGATGGTATCTTGAAGATCAAGAAAATCCAAATCCTGCCAGAAGACAGTTTCACTGGAGCTTTGAAAGATATTGAAGAGTTGGCTTAGAATGATACAAATGGAATTGGTCTAGGTTATGGCTATCAGAGGTCGCCATTAGAGACGGTTATCAAAAATGTTCAAGTTAGTTTTTAGTAATATATGCAATATTTAATATAAGAACCCAATCGAAATAAGTAACACCGATAAAAGTGAACATATTTTTGTAGCCCACCACCAATGTTGAACTGTAAATGAACACAAACTAAAGTTGAACACCCAAGTTTTTTCATCATAATCATAATGAGAACTAAGCAATCCAGTTTGACCATCAAAATCTCCCATCATTGATTTGACCACTATTTCTCTTATAGATCTTCTTTTAGATTCATCTCTTTCTGGAGATGCTTCCCAAAACTCTCCATTAAAATTATACCAATTATCACAACCATAGTGATCATGACCAGTTAAAATGATTCCATTTTGATCTTCATTAGGGAAAATAATATCCAAAACCTTTTGAGTAGTATCAAATAAAAGATGGTTTTGTGATCTTAATTTCCCATTTTTGTATGGTTCAGGTTCATAATCTTTGTAATAAATATGTTCAGGACCATCTTTACAAAGGCCTTCCTTTTTATAGAATGGGATATGAGTTAATAAAATAGTCGAACCATTGAAGTCTTTATTACCAAATTCTTTCAAAAACGTTAAGAATTGCCAGGTATATTCGGTAAACTCTTGTTGAAGAGCAGGTCCTTCAATAGTTAAAGAATCCAATACAACGATTCTCCATTGTTCTTGAGTATCAAGATTATAATTAATGACAAAATTATTTTGTCCAAAGAGATGATGGAACCTTGCCATATGTTGCCAAGTAGCATCTCCACTGTACCCAATATCATGGTTCCCTGTTAAATTGATAAATAAAGGATCATCAACATTGGGGAAAGAGTTATTCTTATAGATCCAGTCGTAGACATCGGTATAATATCTTGAATTAAACCTGTCCAAAGGATCCATATTGACTTCCTGGTCCAACCATCTTTGCCAATCATAAGGCTGGTGGTTAGCATGCGTTTCAAGTACGGTTTTCTTATATTCAAGAGATCTGGGGAATAATCTTTCAACATATCTTAAGGTACGATTATAGAATTCGCTATCGAGAATCCATTGGGATGAAAACAAGTCTCCCATCACCGTGACATGACTTGGTTCCAATCTGGACTTCATTTGGTTATAAATATGCCCTAAATAGTAGTCGTTGCCATAGTTGTCGAGTCTTTTAATATATGGAGTGCTTGGCCAATTACCATTGATCTGAGGATCTCCAAAAGTCAACATGTGGATATCTCTGATAGAACCATCATCATTTCTTATTGACTTTGTGGAAGATTTTTGTCTAAGACTTGGGAAATTGTAGAGTAATTTTTCAAGAATCTGATCTGGCAAGTGATTTAACATGGGATTTCGAGGTTCATATACGGAATCTCCGGTGAAATTACACCAACGACATTTATCGCTGTCGTTGAGGATGTCAGGATAGAAGTAGATGAAAGCATTAAGGACGATGGTGAGGAGGATCACCAATGATCTGAACACCTTGAAGAGACCCATAATGAGAAAATGCGCATCGCCAGATGGCCTAAGAGTACGACAGCGGCAGATGCAGAGGCCAGGAATGGAACAGAGATGGAACAGAGAAAGGCCAGAGAGAAGCTAGTGGTAGAACAGAGATAGCCCAGAGAAAGACAGAGAAAACCAGAGACATCTCAGAGACAAAGACAAAAAAGCACCAGTCTATCTACTCATGTATTCTTATAATGCTTCAGATAAAGTGTTGTTTAATCTAGCAACCTTAGCAGAAATTGATAAATCAACAGTCTTGTCACCAACTTCAACAACTAAACCACCTAAAATATCTGGGTTGACTTCATTTGAAACTTTTAAAGTCTTACCATCACCAACAAATGATGATTTACCAATAGCAGTTTGTAATCTTCTTAAGATCTTGGAGTCTAATGGTTTGGCAGAAGTGATTTTGGCTTCAACAATTCCTTGATGAGCATCGTTTAAAAGGGAGAATTTATTGTAAATTGATCCAAAGTCACTTAATCTGTTGTTTTCACTTAAAACACCTAAGAAATTAACAATTGGCTTGTCTAATTTCAAATTGGAAGCAATTGTGTCAATAACAATCTTTCTGTCATCTTTAGTTAAAGCTGGGTTAGCTAAGATTTCGTTAACTTTTTGATCTTTAGTGATTAATTCATTAATTTTAGTTAAACTTTGGAAAGTTTTCTCGATTGAAGAATCTTGAACAGATGCACTATATAAGGCATTGGCGTAGGTACCGTCGACACCGAATAATTGAATTGGTGGTTTGACAGATTTAGTGGCACTGGCCATGGAACGTAAAAACACTCTGGATCCAAACATGTTTAGTACTGGTAAGGTTTTTTGAATGTTGAAAAATCTCGGTTTTTGCGAATTTCTGTTACATTATTGGCGGATGTGATTTACGCGCGGCCTCAGTAAAAACTGGTCTGAAACTTGCGAGTTCCAATCAAATTTTTTTGAGTGCGCGAAATGCTTACTGTAGGCTTGAAAATTTTCTAGGTTGAAACTTCTGGTACCGTTTAAATACAATGTTAAGAGGGTTAAGAAGTCAAATTAAAGTGTTTACAAGGTGGCAGAGTATTGCTACCAATGCATCCACATCATCTGCATCCGCAACTTCCGCATCTCAACCGGTGACCCATTCTTTTATCACCGAATCAAACGATGTAACCGATCTTGAAAAAAGAGATGAAATTTATAAAAGACAAAGAAAGTTAGCTTTAAGTCAAGTTAAAGTTAAAACTTATGGCAGAGGACACGAATTGCCAGGCTCTACTCATTTCCGTAAACCTATCCATGAACATTTATATAAGGGGAAACCAATAAGAGAATTAACTGTTCCTAAAAAGAGAACTGCTGGTAGAAATAATACCGGTAAAATTACCATTAGAGGTAGAGGAGGAGGTCATAAAAGAAGAGTAAGATTAGTTGATAGTCATAGATTGACACCTGGATCTCAAACTGTTATAAGAATTGAATATGATCCAAATAGATCTGGTCATATTGCATTACTTAAACATAATGAAACTGGTAATTTATCTTATATTTTAGCATCTTCTGGTTTAAGAGCTGGTGATCAAGTTGAAAGTTTTAGATCAGGAATTCCTCAAGATTTTATAAATGAAATGAAAGAAAGTAATAATGGAGAAATTGATGAAGCTTTATTAAATGCTAGAATTATTCAAAGAGGTAATTGTTTACCATTAAAAATGTTACCTGTTGGTAGTATTATTCATAATATTGGGTTACATCCTGGTGGAAGAGGTCAATTAGTTAAATCTGCTGGTACTTTTGCAAGATTATTATCAAAAAATACTGATACTGGTAAAGGTGTTGTAAGATTATGTTCTGGTGAACATCGTTATATTAATTTAGAATGTCAAGCTACCATAGGTGCTGTTTCTAATAAAGAACATCAAATGGTTTCTTGGGGTAAAGCCGGTAGAGCTCGTCGTAGAGGGTTTAGACCAATTACTAGAGGGGTTGCAATGAATGCTTGTGATCATCCTCATGGTGGTGGTAGAGGTAAATCTAAATCTAATAAATTATCTCAATCTATGTGGGGTCTTAAGAAGTTTGCTAAAACCAGAAAATTCAAACATGTTAATAAATTTAAAGTTAAAGATAGAAGAGCCTAATTGTAAATAGAAATATAATTCTTGTATATTATGAACGACATATTCCTCCCCATGATGAATCTGGGTTTAGCATCATTATTAACCAACAATAAATCTGCTTACCATAAAGAACAACCAATCTAAAATTGCCCGAATAGATTAAAATATTAATAATAATGAATAAGATTATTATCGAAATTACTAGGATATATTGACGATAAGTGCCCATAAAATCCCTAATTGGCTGAGGTATTGAATCCCATACACTCATGAGATAACTCATTTCGGCAATTGGATCTGTGAAAGAAACTGATGTACCCGAATGAAGTGGTAATAATGGTTCCGTTTCTCTATTAAGAAGCCCACGAAGGTAATTTTTATTCCCACTTTCTACAGTCCTACGATCTTCAATATCAATATTTGAAGAATTAATTGATTCAGTGGTCTCATAATCATTAAGAAAAGATGCTTCGTTCAACAATGCATCCAACTGGGTTTCGTATTTTCCTGTCATTGGTAGTGGTTTGTGATGCT
Source organism: Yamadazyma epiphylla (assembly GCA_030571925.1). Lineage (NCBI taxonomy): Eukaryota > Fungi > Ascomycota > Pichiomycetes > Serinales > Debaryomycetaceae > Yamadazyma > Yamadazyma epiphylla. The sequence continues at coordinate 1,907,161 of JAJLZA010000001.1, forward strand.
TCCGCAAACTACTTTTCGCAGCCATTTTGCATTCATTTTAGGTATAATATTTTTGCAGCCATTCTGAGATTTTCAAGAAAAACATGTACGGATTTTGAAGATATATGGTTTAAAATGCCTAAATACCACAGAAGAAAGTATTCAATGTCAATAGGATTCCATAAGTCCTGTCTTAAAAATCTAATTTAGGTATTTTGTTAATATATATTAATTAAAAAGATTCTAAAATTCCAATATATATATGTATTTGGTTAATATATATTCATTAAAAAGATTCTTTAAACCTTAACATTAAGCTTAGCCCCCACAAGAGTCATTCTAGCTAAATATCCAAGAGAAAAACCAGCAAACATTAAACTACCTACAAGTGCTACGAAATTATTGTAGTGAGTAACACTTCCATCAGCGATAATAGCGGCACCAATAGGAATACCAACCAAGTTACCAAAACTGATGCAGAAGTTAAGTATACCATATCTCTCACCAAACTCTGAAACAACACTAATTTGGGCCAAACAAGCAGGAATCATTCCAAGAATTGAACCCAGGAAAAATCCACCTATACTTGCAAATGCCCACAATACTTTGATATCATGACCAAACTTGAACCAAATTGCAAACATCGAAGTACCCAACATGGCAAGCATACTTAAGTGAACATTAAATTTACCTAAGAAATCAGAGGCTAAACCTGGTAAAACTCTTCCTAAAATACTAGTAGCATTCCAAGTTGTAAGAAGCAAGTAACCAGTGGATTCACTATACCCTTGGGCAACAACGTAGGTTACAAAATAAGTTAAAGTTAATACCAAACTCAATTCAGCACAGAAAGAACTAATGATGGTTAAATATAATGTCTTATCATTATGTCTTTGGTATAATTTTTTTAATTTTTCTAACATTTTAGAGTAGTCTATTTCAAAGTCTTTCCAACTATCGGATTTTTTCTTGAAGATCATATCTTCAGGTTTAGTTTGTTTTGGCTGTCTACGAATTCTATCTTTAACAAAAGTAGTAGCAACTCCAAGACATCCAGCACATACAAATGCCAAAATTCTTAAAGCCCAAACGTAACCGTAGATATCTAAAGTATGTCTTAATAAAAGCGGAAATAAGAGACCACCAACAGAACCTCCACAAGTAACGATTCCAGTAGCAAGACCTCTTTTTCTTAAAAACCAATGGTTAATGACTCCAACTATTGGCGGCATACCAATTCCGTTACCAATTCCCAAGCAAATAAAACTCAATATGAACTGATAAACTTCAACACTATTAGCGGCACCCATTAACCCAGCAAAGACCAAGAGTGTAGATACTATAAGAAGAGTTGTAGCACCTTTATAGTCAAATATAGGACCTACAATAACTCCTAACGAATACGTTAGAGATAAATAGATAGAGAAGATCCAGGAGATACTAGATGTACTATAATTTGCCAACTGGTGGGTTGAAACATAAGCTTGAATAGCACCAATTGAATTTACAAGACCTAAGCAGGTTACTGAACCGAAAAAACTACCAGCGACTACTAGATAAGCCTTAAAACCACCATCAGGATATTCGATTTCATCTTTGTCAAAAACTGGTTCTGAAATTACAGAAGATCTTTCAAATGGGTCTTCCACCATTGGAATATTATCGGAAGGTGTATTTCTACGAGTTGACATGATTTGGGTTTTCTGAGTCATAGGAGTCCTAATCCCGCGTCAAAAGTTAATTTTTTTACTTCAGAGATTGGTGCCAGGTTGGAGCGAGGGTTCGTGGTAATTCTTGGCGAGCAAGATGAGGTAGAGCAGAACGAACTAGAGAGCTAAATATACTTTTTAAATCATTTATTATAGGTATTAATTACTAAAAATCAACTTGTTATGAGCAAAAACATCATACGGAGTTGCAGTGACTTGGTATTTATTTTTATTTTTTGTGTTTCTTGCTGGATATCTTGAATTAGAGTAATCAACCGATTTTCTCTTTGAAAAAAATGAAAATCCTGAAGTGGATTCATTTGATTCAATTGTGTTCATAGAATGTAAATCTGACATACTTGACATCTTACTTGCTCTTCTTCTGACCTTTGGTCTTAATGGGGTGAATTTATCAGCTGCTTCACTTGTACTTCTAGTTCTATTAACAGTAGTGGTTGATGAAGAAACTCTTGAAATTCTTGTGAGGTTAGATGCAGATGCAGATGAAATACTTGTTCTTGGAACAGATGAATTGGTTGAATAAGTGGTTGAAATTGGACTTGAAATTTCAATTTTAGTTGAGTTTGAACTTCCAAAGAATGATTTTACTCTGTCTTTAAAAGATTTCTTTGTTTTCAATAAAGAAATTTCTTTATTTGAACCTCTTATAGAAGCATTTGCTTCAATACTCTTCATTGGATCATAATTGTTATGTCTTGCCAAGTTAGAAGTAGATCTGGAATGTCTATTCAAGTTTGGATGTGATCTTGGTTGAGAATTCAAGTTTGTACATGAAGCAGTCATCTTTTTATAATTGGTTTTAGATGTGCTGGTTATTGGCATAAATGAATTGAGTAATTCAAAAGAAGTATCTTCTTCTGATAAGCTAGAAGAAGATTTATTGTAAGCCACATTGGTTGAAGAACGAGCAGCTGATGGTGAAGAGATTGGTGAAGATTGACTAACAGCTGGAATGGTTGGTGGTTTAATAAACACATTCTCTGGTTTATTGTAACCTAAAGTTTCAATTTCTTTCTTTAAAATGAAACTTGATCTCATGAAACCTAATGAAGCTCTTTGTCTCAGTTCAATTGATCTTTGTAAATTGGAAGTTGAAGCACTCTTAAGATGTGATACTTCTGGTTTAAATTCAGGTTCAATAGAACTGATAGAAGTTTGTCTTGAATTGAAATTCTTGGAGAAAACTCTAGCATTTTCAACTGATGAATCACTTCTATATTCATTACTGTTCATTGATCTTAAATCACATTTTTGTAAAGACATTGGTTCAGTGCCTTCAGTACCATCTGAATAATGGGAATGTAAGGAAAGAGTATTATTGTCTTGAGAAGATGGTTCACTATTATCACTGTGATCACTATTATAAATAGATGAAGAATTATCGTTTGGAATTTCAACATCGCTTTCAGCAATGGCATCCATTGTGATATCTAATTCACTTGGTTTTTCATCAAATTTATTTACATATATTTCATCTTTCTCAATTGGAGATGGTGGAGTATCCACATCAGTTTCAATAAAAGTACTTCTCTTTCTATTGGATTTTCTTGGATCAAATCCAAATCCTTTTTCTTGTTCTTCCTCATCAGAATCATAAACCATTTTTGGTTTCAAGTTATTGAATTTTCTAGATAATGAAGGAGAAGGAGCAATTGCAGGAGCGGCAACCGGTGCTACTTCAGCTTCAACTTCTTCAACCATTGGTTTGACTGGAAGTGATTTTCTCTTTGGTGATCTTGGAGTTAATACTGGTTCAATATCTACAACATTTGAATCATTTCTTCTAAAACCTCTATATTTATCATTAGATTTAATATCAACTTGAATAGAAGGTTTTTTAGATAATCCAATTGGGGCTTCAGTTTTATATTCTTCCAATTCATCCTCTTCTTCAACCTGTTGAAGAACTGGACTAACTGGAGTCATTGGGACAGATTCTTTAACAGATCCCTTTCTGCTAATATTCAAAGCTTCTGTTTCTTCAACAGATTCACATTCTGAAACATCTGAATCATCAGTAAAGATCAAAATATGATTAGCTAAGTGAATATAAATTTGGACCCATAATTTTTCCATATCAGCATTAAAAATTCCTTTTCCTAACCATTGTCTGAAAGTTTGGATTAAAGCAGTACCCATTGGTTCTAAGTAAGTAATTTGATTTATTATTTCTAAGTTCTCTTTAAAGAACAGTGTTAAAAATTGATTTAATCTTTCAATATTATCTAAATAGATAATTAAATAGTTAAGTAAATCATTAAATAATATTGAATGTTCTCTTATAATTGTATCATTTTGGAAAAATTGTTTAAGATCAGTATTAGCAGCTAATAAATTACTAAATAATCTAGTAATAAATTGATCTTTATGATATTTATTGTTAGTTTGAACTGTATTCCAACAGTTTCTAACTGACTGTAATTGTTCAGTTTTTAAACAAAGTGTCATTTTTTTATTGATAAATTTGTTTAAAGTAATTATTACAGGATAATTCAATATTTATATTAAATATTTACTACTTAGAAGGAACTATTAAAAAATTACTTATAAGAGTAAACTATATTTTTATTAAATTACCCGATTAGGCAAAGTAATTAGGTCGCTCTCATTTATAAACTTTCCTATTTGGGAAAGTTAATAGGTTTTACCAATTTTGGAACTTTGAGAGTTGCTGCATCTAGAAATATCATTACTATTGTATCCCTTCAACGTTTGTTACCCCAATATTAATTCATATTTTCTTAAGTAATAAACTTCCTAATTTGGAAAAGAGTTTTTAAACCTTTGGAGGGAGCACCCAATTTTTATTTATTGGGAAGTTGGTACAGACACAAGTTGCCAGTTGTCCTTTGGTAATTTACTAGGAAAGTATTACGAAGAGTTAATGTTGGTTGGGATTGAAGGAAATAATTTGGGGGAATTTTAAGTACGAAAACTAAAATTAATTTAAAAAATCATAATTGCATAGTTATATAAAAGTGAGGAGAGGAAGTGACGAAAAAGCTAAAATCAAAGGAATAAACTACCGTTGATCAAGTAATTTCAAAGTAAGCATATTCTCCTCGAAGAAGTAGTATACTCAAATTAGCCAGAAAATACATCCGGTAGCTAGGCGAATATTCTGTGATGGGGTAATTAAACCTCCTTTGCGACATAGCGGCTGCACGCGACATACGACATAAGACTGGATATATAATTCTTAGAACCCTGTATAACCGGAGACGTAAATTAAAAAAAGGAATATGCCACGTGAAAGTAATCTCCACCCTCTCGTAATATTCGACAATCGAAACTCTAATATCATCTGACTATATCCTGATTGACCCCACTTAAAGATTTACCGAATAGCACGAGATAATCAAGGGCCCGAACGATTAAGAGCACGAGATTTGTTCATTGGCTACGCAAGCCCACCGCAACAACGACCCCATTCAGGGGCACATCCATCCAACAATAGCGTTTGAACCATTCTATGTGGGGATAGGATTACGCAACAGTTTTATTGATCTCATCAAGATTTTACATTTATGTCATTAATATATTACAATTATACGGCTACATAAGCAGATGCAAAGGCATTAAAACCAAATTAGGAATAAAATTCAAAAGTAAGTCCAACACTAATAAAATGCAATTAAAATTGAATCTTGTTATCACCATTTATTGGGGTGGTAGATCTCATAGATACAGGACTTTGACTTCTTGGAGTTGGGGTTTGCTCCGCCCCAATCCAATTTTCAGCCTTCTCTAATTGTTCATTAAACACATTGGTTAACCTACCAATCATATCTAAAGACTCTTTAGCAAATAAGAAAATACGATCATTTTGTTGGCGATCTTGATCTGAATTTGCGGCAGAGTTAGTTTGTTGAATTTGACCAGGAAGTTTTAAAATTATATCTCTTATAGTTGATTTTAATTCATTTGCATCATTTGATAAATTTGAAGTTTTAAAGTTGGAAATTACATGAATAATCTTTTTAACAGTAGTGATAATTTCAGTATTAGTTTCTTGAGCAATTTCTGATGAAGTTTGAGATTTAGAATCCAATTTTTCTTCAACAATAGTTACGTCATCATCACTGGGGTCATTTTGATTAATTATTTCACGACCATTTTGATGATTCACTTCACGTTCATTTAATTTTTGTTGTAAACCCGAAACTTTAGTATTAATATGATCATTTGCCAATCTTAAAATATGCAAGCAAAACTTCAATCTCTTTTTGGTTTCATTCTTATCTTTATGTTTCCTCCTCTTACTAATTCTAGAAGGATTATCCAACAGTTTACGGTGTCTATTATTTAATTCCACCTCAATTTTATTCACTACTGGCATGGCAGCTCTTTCAACAATACCGGCAGCATACTTAAAATGAGGGTAGTTTCTCTTTGAATCTTCATAATATTTGAAAGCATCTCTAACAAGAGGCATTCTACTAACTTGATTTACTTTTGTAACTAAAGGATGTTGTCTATCTTCTATTATTTGTCTTTCATTAATTGATAAGTCCGACATGAGACTTGTTGGGAGCGTTGATAATGACACCGATGAAGAGGAGGTGGCCAAGGAACCTAAAGAAGAAGTTGCTAATGAAGGCGGAGGAGTGCTAGTTAATCTTGTTAATGCGTGGGCGGCTTGTTCTTCACTCATAGGGTGGGCAGTATTTGCAAGGAGATGAGCAGTTAAAGGTGGTAAGGCCTCGGGAGTAGTAGATAGTGGATTTTGGGGTACGAATTGGTGGGCATTATTTATTGATATTTCTTCATATTTTGGAGGTTGATCTTGATTATTATCCAGATTATAATTCATTTTACCCATATTGAATATTTTTATTTACCTAAAACTTAAAGTATTTTTATATAATCCTCCTCATTGCATGTGAGTTTCGCATTTCACATTGACGGTCAAATGCGCCTCGTACACGACCATCTTGGCCAAATATGCCCCACCTAAAATAACCCCAACCATTTTACATGGTTACCAAACTAGATAAATGAAATTAAATCAGATGATGGAATAATAAAACTTTCAGATCCTAAAATGGATTTTTCTAATTCAAATTGTTTTTGTGGGATCCATCCTCTACCTGGTATAAATATTCTTCTATATTTTTTCTCATCTTTACTAGTTTGAATATCTTTATATTTAACTGTTAATCGATTACTGAAAAACTTTTTAAATTTATTTCTACCTTCTTGTGTTATCATATCGAATTGTTTTGTGGTTTTAAAATTAGGTTTTAAGAATTTAGCATTTCCGGAAAAATTGGTGCTGATCTCATTGTCAGAATGATTTTCGTTTTCATAAGCTTCAACACTTTGATTGTTGGGGATTATCAAAAATTCTTTACCTTGGTTCGTAAATAAATCTACTTTTAATTCATTAACTTCGTTATTTAATTGGTTGTATAACTCTTTCATCGGATTTAAGTTCTTGTTGACTTGCTCTAAATTTGAAACCAAAATTTCATCTTTTAAGTTTAAAAAATCCTCATCCGTGGTTCTTTTAATTAAATAATCAACTGATTTTTTTAATTCTATAAATTTGTTGCTCAGATCATTGCTGGAATTATTATATCTTTTAATGAATAACCATAAGCTAATTAGAATTCCAAATATTAAAAGTAAACTAATCATTTTATATGATATTGGGTAGGAAACTTTAATATCATCTTTTGATATATAGAAGCATTTTTGAACGTTTAGTATGATTTCAATATCAGATCCTTGACCGATTATATTTAAACAGTCTTTCCATCTTTGGGTTGAAGTAAATGAAGGAAGGTATTTTTGTTCTAATCTTGGCTTGTAGTCTTTAAAACAGTTGTAACAGTCTGAAAGATCACAACATTCTATGAGACTAGGTAAGTCATATAGTGGATGGTTTACTTGTTTCAAATGGTTTAATAACTGAAAACCTAGGTAACCACTTAAAAGTACGATCAAAATGATGTTGAACATTGTTGGATAATGTGCACAATTGTTTTTGCAGCCAAATTTCCTCATCTGTGCGATGGGATTTGGTTCTGAACTTGGTATGAAATTTGTCTATTTTTAATGATCTACGAGTTGTTTAACTGTAAAAGAGTTATTATGTAGTGTTGCTATATTAGAAACAGATGTTGGTCAATAAACCACTAATGATAAGTAGATTGTATAGTATTATGAGATTATATACTATTTTGAGATTGTATAGTATTATGAGATTGTATAGTATTATGAGATTGTATAGTATTATGAGATTGTATAGTATTATGAGATTGTATAGTATTAGGAGATTATATAGTTTTAGAAGTAAAACGAATATAATAAATCATAAATATAATAAGTCATAAGCTTCACAATAATATATCAGATTTCATCTATAACCACCTATAGCCTAAGCTATTCACTACACGTAATAATTTTCATTATAATTCGGTTTAGTTAAGATGGATCAAGCCAATAATACTTTTAAGTTCATGATTGCCATATAAAGTAAGTTGGCTATATAATTTCAATACTTTACAATGATACCAGCGTTTAACAACTTTCGGTCAAAACAATTTCAATTTGAATTTAAGAAGCTTATTTTAATTATAGATAAGAACTGGTAAGGAAATATTTTGAATAACAAAGATTAAAACAATCATACAAGTATAACAATTTCATCATAAAAGTTTGGCTATAAAGCTTATCTGATCTTTGTATTTTAACGACATACACCAAACCAGTCAAGTAGATAGATAAAAATATCTCTGTCCAATGAAAGGGTTTTACTACAAGCGCATTTCCCAAAATGGTAAAGAAGTCCCTGGTTGCAATAATGTCGCAACATACGACATCATGGAAATATGAATTTCCGGCTCAAGGCACCTAGGAATGAAACCTTATACAAGATCACAGTTTGCAAAATATTATTGAATTATATAAAACTATACCTTTTGTTGGTAATCAACTTGAATTGAAGAATGTGAGTTACGCGGAGAAGTACCATCAATTATTTCAACCATACCACTTGATTTCTCAAGACCATCAGCGATGGATCTTAATTTATTAGCATAAGTAGTAAAGAACTCGTCATAATCATTGCCAAATTCGTCAAGAGTTTCAGCCATTTCGTAAAGATCCATACCTAACTCTTCACCTTCTGGTGATGCTCTAAGCTTTAAACCTGGTATATGATCAACCAAGAAACAAATAATACCAGTAAAGACTGCGGTCCAAACAGTAATCGATAACCAGGCAGCTATTTGAATACCTAATTGACGGAAATTACCATTGATCCAACCTCCGTCAATTACAGTAATACCATCTAATCCAGCAACAGTACTACTAGCAAAAATACCGGTTAAAGTACCACCGATAATACCACCAATACCATGAATAACCCAAGATTTAGAGTAATCATCAATTCCAACCCAAGAGTTGAAATTGTATAATAATCTACAAGCAGCAGCATTGATGATTGAAGTAACTGCTGATGCCCATGGCCAATAATAACCACAACTTGGGGTGATATTAACCAATCCGACAATAACACCTTCACAAGCTGCTAATGCAGAATATTTACCAGTTATTAATTTATCAACAATTACATAGGTAGCCGATGCAAAAGCTGATGCAAGAATAGTATTAAGGAAAATATAACCGGTTCTAACATTAACGGCTAATAAAGTACCAGAATTGAAACACAACCAAGCGGCCCAAATGAAGGTAACACCGATAAAAGTCGATTGAAGTGAATGTCCTCTATAATGTGGAGGCTTACCAAACTTTTTTCCTGGTTGTCCTCTTGGCCCAATATACCAAGAATAGACTAAGGAAGCAACACCAGAAGAAACATGGACTGGGCCACCACCAGCAAAATCTAATTCACCAAAAGTGTATAACCATCCATTAAATCCCCAAACCCAGTAGGCTTCTGGAGCGTAAACTATAAGACAGAAGATAATTCCAATAACAATACTTGGTAATATTCTACCTCTTTCTCCAATTGCACCAACAAAAATTTGTACGGTTGCAACTGGGAAAAACACATTGAAACAAAAATTAGTTACGGATGCAATGGTAGCACCATCATATAAAGTCTTAGCTTCTTCTTGATATAATGCAGCATGATCAACATTACCAATCATTACAGAAGTCGAAGTTGGTGAGACAGCTAATGAGTACCCAATTAAGTACCAAATAATAATAACACTTGATGTTACCATATAAGTTTGGAATAAAACTTGTACCATATTCTTTCTCTTTAAAGTACCACCATAGTATAAACCAATTCCTGGAGTAATTAAAAAGACTGCAAAGGCACAAAATAAAATATAAACGGATTCGGCTTTGTCGATATCAGCTGTTTGAGTTTCAAGATCAACTCCTCTTTTGTCGAACATCTTTTATCGTTGGAAATACATTGGGACTGCCATTGAATTTATAGTTAATGATAGGCGACATTTTTTTTTTCTTGATTTATCTTATCAGTAAGCCTCCAGTTCACACACGACCTGTCTCATAACCTCGCCCTATCTTTTATGATTAAATCAAAGGAACAATTAAGTTTGGCCATAAAGGGATATCCGCTATTAAAGTTTAATTTCATATCTCCAATTTAAAATACTGTTATATCTTTCATCACTTTTTTCATTTGTTGATACTGTATCAGTATTTTAATTAATTATCAAAGAAATAGTTTCAAACATCTTATCGCGAAGTGATGCCTAATTAAGTAAAAAAACCAAGCTTAAATGTATTTAGATAATCTAGTTGATATTTCCATATAGTTCGCCTGATCTCGAGAACTATTGTCTTGTTTCAGCCCAATCTTAGCGACTTTCTTTTAAATTATATTCATATCTTAGTTATCTTTGCAATCTGTCTTTCTCTCGTCAACTTGTCCGGATTTAACACAGGATTTGCGTGAATTTCTTTGGCAAATTATTACGTAATGCTATATTAATAACAACGACAATACCAGTTGATTAATCTTGTGAACGTTAATAAATATTCAAGATACAATGCTTAGAATGACATTCAAATTAGCGGTAAAAGTATTTTACCAAATTCAAATCTAAGTCTATAAGTAACAACTAAGCCTAACTCACAAATTTGCGCTTAATCTAAGCCAATAATCTCCGGGATCGATTGCAGCATTTACGGCATATGAACAGATTAATTCAATGAACTTAAAAATCAGTTATACAATCCATTATTGATTACTTTGAACTCAGTTTATAAACGGTTAAACTAATTACGAGTTGAAAAAATACTCCAAAGTATTGTAAAAGACAAAATAGAAGCACACCAACGGTATATGTTCACCTTATCAAGTACCTCTATTATCAATATCTAAGCGGATAAGCCAAAAATAACATCCATAAAAGTTTGCGCTAAATAAACTTTATATAAAGAGATTAGCAGTTTCAGAAGATCTGGTATTTTCTAGTTTGAAAAGAGCAGAAACTTTTTCAATTTCGTAACTATTATATTTATTTTACAATTAAAAGCTATAATCTAATTGACGTTTAACCATTCTTTCTGCCGTATCTGTATCACTATATATAATACCAATTCTTGAACCAAAAATATTATCTACTGCGGCTTCAATAATATCTGCATAACCAGGAATTGCCCATGGATGAAATAAATTTGTAAGTCTTTCTGTTCTTTTACAACCTTTCACTGGTGCATCACCGTTGAAAATATGATTAATCCATCCTAAAGCTGCTCCACTACCCTCTATCACTTCTAAAATATGACCAGTTGATTTAGAGACAGCGAACTCAAAAGAATCCATTCCTTCATCACACCAAACGTCATAAACTCTTTGTGCATCTTTGAATGCAACGATTTCATCTTTAAGTCCATGGTAAACAAAAATTGGTATTTGTGGTTTATAATCTTCCGTGGCAGATATACCTAAGGTTACATTCGTTACGATATCTTTAACAATTTTATTTTCAAAAATATCCCACCCATGAACTGCATATCTATCATCCCCACTGAAAACATTATCCCAAGCAAATTCAATAATTGAATATGCTAAACATACATCATATGCTCTTTGGAAATCTTTTGTTTTATTTTTATAAATTTGACCATCATAAATGAACTCTTTTAAGTCTGGGTATTGATTAGACAACCCAGCGATGGCATTGCCAATTAATCCTGCAAAAACTGTTCCATCACATAATTCTGCAGTCGATGTGATATTAGTAACCCAACCACCTAATGCAGCACCTTTTAAGTTGCCTGATAAATCCTCTGCATATGTTGGTTGCATAGATGCTGCCCAACCACCAGCAATTGTACCACCAGAGTAACCCCAAAGAATGACTTCGGCATCTTCGTCAATACCGGTTGTGTTAGTTGTAGATAAAGCAGCACGAATTCCGTTCAATACACTCATTCCCGCTAATGGACCAACAGTAAAAGCTGCAATATCGGTCTCATAATCAGTCGATACAACGTAATAACCTTGATCTAAGCATGATTGGATTAAGAACATTTCTGCTTGACCAACAATGGTGTCCAAGCCACCACCTCCCATAAACGAATAAGATGGAGAACACTCAATGCTGGAAGCGTCCTCTGCAATATTATATGAAACTAATCTAGAGCTGTTTGCACCATATGGTTCGAAAATTGTAGCCACAACTGCCTTTGGTTCTCCAAAAACATCTTCCGATCTAAACAAAACTTGCCATGCATTTTTTATATTCACTTTGAAATGAATACTTTTAATTTGTTGTGGTGTTTTTCTAATCTTAATAACTTCACCTAAATCATAATCTTCTATGTCTTTAGGTGCTTTATAGAAGTCATCTTCGGATGGTTTTTCTAATTCCAATGGTGCACCAACCACCAAACTTATAAAGAATATTAGAGTCAAAAAGGATATTTTCATTTTGATAAGAAATTATTAGGGCCCTGTCTAGATATTTATACCCCTGATTATCTTATGTATTTTTCATAAGAATTTCGGTTGTGACTTTTTAGGTAACTATAGATTTTGAGAACTAAAATTTGCAGCCAAGTAAAAATTTAAGGTTGTTATTTTTTTTTAAAGAAAAACTAAGGACTATGGGAACATACCCGTAATATATCTATACACATTAATGTGTGTCTACTAGTATATTTATTCGACTTTTACTGGTTTTCAAGAGGTGTTGTAAGATATCATGCTGTATAGTACTTTGATATGTTTCCTGATGCGGAAATTTTTGAAATATATTACATTTCCAAATTAGGAAATCGTTCATTAGATTAGAAAAAATGCTTAACAAATGAAACAAAGGACACAATGCATTACCCCGGTCCATTATTTTTATAAACCCAGTACTCTATAGTTGAAAATACGAGTCTGCAATCAAACCTATCTAGTATATAGATATAAAGCTAGAGAATATTACAAGGTTGAATGGTTCGGTTCAGTTTGACATCGTTTGTTTCGTACCCCACATTTTTTAAAATAAAAATACTATTACGTTAATGTAAACTCCTCCTATTGTATTTAGCTTTATGCTCTAAATTGACCTTATTCGGAAACCGTGTTACCGTATTAAAATCCGGCGTTGAATAAGTAGTCTACCCGAGCCGAGTAATCGAGATGAGAGATTCATAGCGCTAATTTTACACCCTGCTGCAAACTAGGTTGTATTTTCTTAATTCTTCGATTCTTATATTACTTAAAAAGTGAACTAAAATAAAGGTCCTTTCTCTAAGGGAAATTACCTTTTCTAAGACCAAAGTAACCATCTGGGGCTGATAAAGTAGCATTTAATCTACCGACAGAACTTATCAAGCCATCGAAACCAGCATAAGGAACAGTATTACCCCACCAGTTAATTGACTTATCATGGTACATAACTGCAAAGAAAATAATAATGGAAGCAAAAGCGACACCTGCTTCCATAGCACCAGATAACACATAATTATATTTCTCCCACCAAGTAAGATAATGCTTTCTAATGTAGTACATAAACGCAAATGACATATAAAGACCTCCAGTATAATAAGATAAATTATATGGAGCAAAATTTAAAAATCCAGTTATAATAACACTTGGTTGGAAATATTTAGCAGCTTTCTTTGGACCATATCTCTTAAACAATATACATGGGATTAGTAATAAGGCACCGATTAAGAAACACCATCTTAAAATAGGATAAAGACCACCAAAAACTTTCTTAGGTCCGATAACACCCCATAAAATAGATGCACTATAGAAAGTACCTGTACCAGGGCAAGTAAACTTTTGTTTTTGAGTTGGCAAACAATAATCTTCAATCGAATTGATTTGGAAATTAATGACTGCTAAAGATATGAAGGAAAAGACAAGTACAGATAACATTTGACAACGAAATAAAGCTCTAGGTGGAATTTTAGCATAATGTGCCATTTTCTGATCACTAATATAGTTTTGAGCTTGACCATTAATATTGTATCCTAATGCCTTTAAGAAATTTAAGGCCAAACCATTACCAGGGATTGCATAACCCACAATTAATTCCACCAACACATTAAGACCGAATTGCATACCAGTGGATGCGTAGATAGCAGTTAAGGGAATTAAAAAGACAAAATTGATAGCAACTGTGAAGAAAATACCCCAAACTGGTGTTTGTGCTGGATATACTTGAACACAAATAATTGCCAATACGATGGAAATAACCAAAACAGAAAGGAAACACCAATCTGGAACTTCCTTATATCTGGTCATCATTCTTGTATGAGGATCATTATAACCGTCATATGTGGAGCTCTTGAAGTTTTTAAATGATTTAATAACCCCTTTAATAGACTTAGTCATTTGCTTATGATTTGTAATACATTCATAAATAAATGAAAATGGATATATAGCGAAAAAGGCACCATAGACCACAAGATTTGCTGCCGAATAATATGGAGGACCATATTCTTCATATTTAGGTTGATCGAATAAACTGTTTTTGTTTACGATGGCTTTAACATCATAAAACTCACCAGTATTAGTGAATAAATCATTAGAGTTAATTGGGAGATATCCGGTCCATAAATGGTTACTATAATAAACACCAATGATACAAAAGAAAGCAATAAACATACCAATATAGTTACTAACCTGAGTAAAAAATGGGTACGTAAGACATTTTTGGAAATCTAAAACGTTCCAATCAAAAGTTGGAATAGGATTTAATCCTAATCCACCTACTGATCCGGTAATTTCTGCCAATTTTCTGTTTCCAGGTTTAATCCAAGTCATCCAGTTAAAAGTTGAAAGAGCTGTAAAGATGTAATCAGGAAACCAAAAGTAAAGGAATGAAAAGCAGAAAAAAGCAAAAAAGAAATAGTATCTGCTGATTGTCCAACCATTGATATTCTCTTTCTTAGAGGGTTTAACCAAAGCAGCGTTCAAAGCCAAAGTTGGTAATACTGATGGCCAAAGTGCTCTGACAGGATAAATTGTAAATTTTCTCATGATACCAGCAAAACCAAAACCCATGAAGTTGGTAGATAACATAAGCAAAGTTTGATATCCAAAATCAGCCCATTGATTGTTGTAGTACATTTCCATTTTTTGAACGTGTATATTGGAGGAGACATATGCAACTCCACCGGAGACTGAATAGAATACAGTGGCTAACATTTGTTCCTTATAATTCCAAGGACCAGGGTTTAAATCAAAAGTATATTTCCAAACCTTGAATTTCCATTTAGGAACAACTGCTGCTAAAAATAACCCACAAGGATAAAGAAAAAGTTGAACAACTGATGAACTTAAACTAATACTAGGTTGTCTTTCACTGAAAAATTGGTTAATAAATGTACCAATAGCAGTCCAAATTAATCCTAAAAGATAAACTCTAGGAGTTTCACAGTACAAATCAGGATCATCATAACAATCAGCCACAGCTCTAACTTCAGGATAAGGGGAATGGTAAGCGATCAAAGCAGCTTCTACTCTAACTTGTAAATTTCAGTTGAAAACTTTATTCAAATTTATTCTACTAGCTTCCAATGAGCCATCGCTTTGAGATCCAGCTTCAAAGGCTTTTTCTTGAATTGTCTCCCCATTCTTCTTTTCATCTAAAGCAGCTCCTAAAGATGCAGTAACGGATCCTGATTGTTCAACTAATTCTTCAATCAAATCATATGTATCAGAAGGAAAGTTCGAATCCTGATAGTGCTCATCAAGAGCTTCACGCAATATTTCAATAGATTCTTCAGTTGAGAGTTTTTCAATTTTTTCAATCATAAAAGTAGCACCAACTGGCAAATCTTCCAAAGAGGTTAATCCTTCATAATTTAATCTTCTTAAGATAATATATTTTTCATCACTTGTCAAACTTTGACCAACATCACCAATAGATATAGGGTGCGAGGTGACAGCTTGCAAGTTAACCTCGTGGTCTTGTGGGTCTAGCCTACTGGCATTACTCTTGATGTTCTCAAGAGTGTCGTTAATTTGTTTCGACATATGGTAGCCTCTGTGGTGACTTGCCTGTCATTTTATACTTTCCTGCTTATCACAAAAGAACTCGATTGGCTGAACTGATTGTACGGCTCCAAATAGATATGGCCGACAATTAAGCTGCAGTGCATTATAAGCACTGACAGACTTAGTTTAATTTTAATACCGAATTTTTTTTTCTTTTTTTTTAGTTTTTTTTCACTTTGTTTCCTGAAAAACTTTATTTAAATGATTTGTTAAAGTAAATAGCCTGCAGTAAGCTCTTACGAATATTTTCGTGCTTTTGTTCGTAAGTTTTATTAATACACCAATTAGCTTAAGGCGATCAAAATCAAATTTGCGCGCAGCTTTAGCCGCGTTTATTTTTAGAACGAACCTTTATGGTAGTTTGACGTGCACATAATCTAATGAACACATATATTAACTGTATAAGTTCTGGTTACAACTAATGTATTGATAGAGTACATATGTGTGAGATATATACTTTAATCATTACAGAACTTTCAGAACGAAATCAGCTAATAAACGTCAACCACTGGTTATGAACGTTTGAAATAGGTGAAGTTTTTTTAATTTGCCGATTACCGACCGCATATCAACCTTTCAAGGAAGCCACACGACGGTAAGCAAAGTCTAATTGCCTTAGATCTTATTGGCTCTTTGATGACACATTCGAGTGATTTGTTTCATGAAAAAGAAGATATATATATTTAATTATACAAAAATTATATCTCTTCCTATTTTTTATCACAAGCGGGAATTCTGGGGTACCGACCCCGGAATTTTTGATCGGCAGCCCGGATATGACCTGTGTATTCCTTGCATAGAAGTGGCTCCATTATGGGAAATTACCTTTTCTAAGACCAAAGTAACCGTCCGGAGCTAACTCTGTTGCATTCAATCTACCAATAGAACTCACCACAGCATCTGCACCAGCATAAGGAACATTATTGCCCCACCAGCTAATCGACTTATCATGGTACATAACTGCAAAGAAAATAATAATAGAAGCAAAAGCGACACCTGCTTCCATAGCACCAGATAACACATAATTATATTTCTCCCACCAAGTAAGATAGTTTTTTCTAAGATAATACATGAACGCAAATGACATGTAAAGACCTCCAGTATAATAAGATAAATTATATGGAGCAAAATTCAAAAATCCAGTTATAATAACTGTTGGTTGGAAATATTTAGCAGCTTTCTTTGGACCATATCTTTTAAACAATATACATGGGATTGGCAATAAAGCACCAATCAAGAAACACCATCTTAAAATAGGATAAAGACCACCAAAAACTTTCTTTGGCCCAATAACACCCCATAAAACGGATGCACTATAAAATGTTTTAGCACTTGGACAAACAAACTTTTGTTTTTGAGTTGGCGAACAGTAATCTTCAATCGAATTGATTTGGAAATTAATGACTGCCAAAGATATAAAAGAGAAAACAAACACAGATAACATTTGACAACGGAATAAAGCTCTAGGTGGAATTTTAACATAATGTGCCATTTTCTGATCACTAATATAGTTTTGAGCTTGACCATTAATGTTATAACCAAATGCTTTCAAGAAATTCAATGCCAAACCGTTACCGGGGATTGCATAACCGACAATCAATTCAACTAACACATTAAGACCAAATTGCATACCAGTTGAAGAGAAAACTGCTGTTAAAGGAATCAAGAAAACAAAATTGATGGCAACTGTGAAGAAGATACCCCAAACTGGAGTTTCAGCAGGGTAAACTTTAACACAGATAATTGCCAATACAATTGAAATAACTAAAACAACAAGGAAACACCAGTCTGGGACTTCCTTATACCTACTCATCATTCTTGTGTGAGGATCATTATATCCTTCATAGGTAGATCTTCTGAAATCTTTAATAGTAGAATAGACTCCTTTAAAGGAATGTCCCATTTGACGATAATTAACTATGCATTCATAAATGAACGCAAATGGATAAATAACGAAAAATGCACCATAAACCACAAGATTTGCAGCAGTATAATATGGTGGTCCGTATGCTTCATACTTCTTTTGATCAAATAAACTCCTTTCATTCACAATGGACTTGACATCATATATGACACCCTCATTGGTGAATAATTGATTGGAATTAATTGGAAGAAATCCAGACCATAAATGGTTACTATAATAAACACCAATGATACAAAAGAAAGCAATAAACATACCAATATAGTTACTAGCCTGAGTAAAAAATGGATAAGTAAGACATTTTTGGAAATCCAAGATATTCCAATCAAAAGTTGGAATAGGATTCAATCCTAATCCACCTACTGATCCGGTAATTTCTGCTAATTTTCTGTTATTGGGTGCAATCCATGAAATCCAATTAAAAGTTGAAAGAGCTGTAAAGAGGTAATCAGGAAACCAGAAGTAAAGAAACGAGGCTGTAAAGGTTACGAAGAAAAAGCTATATCTTGAAATCTTCCAACCATTGATGTTTTCTTTCTTCGATGGTTTCATCAATGCGGCATTCAAAGCTAAAGTAGGTAAAATAGATGGCCAAAGAGCTCTAACTGGGTAAATAGCAAACTTTCTCATGATACCAGCAAATCCAAAACCTAAGAAGTTAGTTGATAACATTAAAAGGGTTTGGTAACCGAAATCAGCCCATTGGTTATTATAATACATTTCCATTTTCTGAACATGAATATTCCATGAAACGTATGCCACGGCTCCAGAAACAGAATAGAAGATGGTGGCAAGCATTTGCTCCTTATGGTTCCAAGGACCGGGATTTAAATCAATAGTATATCTCCAAACTTTGAATTTCCATTTAGGAACAACTGCTGCTAAAAATAACCCACAAGGATAAAGAAAAAGTTGAACAACTGATGAACTTAAACTAATACTAGGTTGTCTTTCACTGAAAAATTGGTTAATAAATGTACCAATAGCAGTCCAAATTAATCCTAAAAGATAAACTCTAGGAGTTTCACAGTACAAATCAGGATCATCATAACAATCAGCCACAGCTCTAACTTCAGGATAAGGGGAATGGTAAGCGATCAAAGCAGCCTCAAGTCTAACTTGTAAATTCCAGTTGAAAACTTTATTCAAATTTATTTGACTTGCTTCCAATGAGCCATCGCTTTGAGAACCAGCTTCAAAGGCTTTTTCATTTACAATTTCCCCATTTTTCTTTTCTTCTAAAGACGACTTCAACCCTTCAGTAACATTTTCAGCTGGATTATTAACCAACTCTTCTATTAAATCATATGTAGCAGTTGGGAAATTGGAATCTTGATAATGATCAACTAGAGCATCTTGCAAAATTTCAAGAGATTCAGGAATCGTTATTTTTTCAATTTTTTCAATCATAAAAGTAGCACCAACTGGCAAATCTTCTAAAGAAGTTAACCCTTCATAATTCAATCTTCTCAAGATAATATATTTTTCATCGCTTGTCAAAGATTGACCTACAGCACCGATGGAGATTGGATGCGAAGTAACTGCTTGTAAGTCGACTTCGTGATCTTCAGGATCTAATCTACTGGCATTACTCTTGATAGCCTTGATAGTTTCGTCAACAACTTGCAGCATGAGATTTTTACTGTAATTACTGCAACTAAGACTATTTTATATGGGTTTTGATAAAAGTTTAATTTTGAGCGTTTGCAGCATACGGCTCCATTGATAAAGGTATTTTTTTTTAAGATTTTGACTCCACAGTGCCATAGTATTATCACGAAAGGCGGATTAAATATTTAAAGATAAGTTTTAACTTGTAAAATAAAAACAAAATGATATACAAAGCTCACTATTGGACTATTATAATATTTCGTTGATTGACAGCGCTGTCAATCTATTAGACAGCGGTTATCAGCTTGGCACAATTGCGCATTTTTTCTTAAGCCTCAACCACATATTTCTATTTATAGGGAATGCATAAGCACCCCGAGCGAGCCAGAAGGGTGATCTAGATATATTTTATCTGATTAGTATAAAAAACTATACGAGCTGTTCATTATATTTAGATTGTAATTATGTTCAAATTCACCTAAATTTCAGAATCATGATTTGGTTATGTGCGTGAACATAGCCTGCCCAAGTTTGTAGCCTGTAATATCGTTTAAATCTACTGATAAGAGAAAACTAAAGTTTATCAATAAGTTGTTTTTACATATTAATTTATAAACCGATTTATAAAAAATAATGGAAAGGCACGAAGTAAAAGCAATCAAAATTTGATATGCGTCGCCGAATACCGGGAAGGTTTTAACGGGTAACATGTTGAGAAATCTCTAAAAAGGTGCCGCCTGAAAACCCTCTTACTCAATTCGGTTTGTGTGGCATTAAAGACACATAAAGCTTCTAATGTTCGTACTAAATTGAATCAACTGGATATGGTTCGAGACTTTGAGCGCCATACTTTTATTAATTAAAATTTTGCAATCGTTTAGATCAAAGACTTGGTATCATTGTCACATTCTTCGAAACGGGATTTCTTTTTTTCATTCTTCGAGATTTCGATTTTGAATGTCAATAGAAATAATTTTATAGAAAGTGAAATAGAAGACATACTATTTATAATGCTACTTCGAGGGAAATTGATGGGTATTTATTTCGACCTAAAAAATAAACCCGATTTTGTGATATTTATGGGTAGGAGTTAAAGTTAAATAAAGAAGTATACTTTTTGCAAAGTAAGAGTTTTTAAAGAGCTAGAGATTATTTAATTCAATTTGTATTTAAAAAACTAAAGATTTTAAATCAGAACTGAAACACTGAATAATAAAAACACATTTGAAGAATTGAAAAATTTAGACACATTTTTTAAACAATAAGTAAGCTAACTTTTCACATCTATGGAAAATGACCTTTTCTAAGACCGAAATAACCATCTGGAGCGGATATGGTTGCATTAAGCCTACCGTAATACCTTGTGAGATAATCGTAGCCTTCGTACATGACATTGTTTCCCCACCAATCGATTGACTTATCATGATACATGACTGCAAAAAATATAATGATTGATGAAAAAGCAACACCGGCATCTAAAGCACCAGATAACACAAAGTTATACTTCTCCCACCATGTTAAATAACGCTTTTTAATATGGTGCATAAAAAGATAGGACAAATACATTCCACCAGTATAATAAGATAAATTATATGGTGCAAAATTTAAGAATCCACCGATAATAACAGTTGGTTGTAATTTATTGGTAAATTTCTTTGGGAAATAGTATCTAATAGCAATAAATGGAATTGGTAATAAGGCCCCAATAAGGAAACAATATTGTAATATTGGGTAAAGACCACCAAATACTTTTTTTGGACCAATAAGCCCCCAAATAACAGAAGCACTGTAGAAAGTTTGGATACCTGGACAGTAAAATTTCTGTTTTGATTAGGTAAACAGTAATCTTCAATATTATTAATTTGGTAATTTATGATTCCCAAACAAATAAACGATGACACAAATACAGAGAGCATTTGAATTCTAAATAATGCTCTTGGTGGAAGTTTAGTATAATGAGCCATTTTTTGATCAGTAATATAATTTTGAGCTTGACCATCGATATTATAACCAAGGGCCTTGATAAAATTTAAAGCTAAACCATTTCCTGGGATAGCATAACCTACAATTAACTCAACCAAGACATTTAACCCGAACAGAAATCCTGTAGTAGAATATATAGCAGTTATAGGAATCAAGAATACAAGATTAATACCTAAAGCAAAAAAGATACCCCAAACTGGAGTTTCGGCAGGATATACCTTAACACAAAGAATAGCAAGAACCACTGAAATCACTAAAACAATCACGAAGCACCAATCAGGAACTTCTTTATATTTAGTCATCATTCTTGTGTGTGGATCATTATATCCGTCATAAGTTGATTTTTTCAAATCCTTGAATGAAGTGTAGAGAGACTTCAATGATGCCCACATTTGCTTATAATTAATTGCAATTTCATAGATAATTGCAAATGGGTAAATTGCAAAGAAAGCCCCATAAACTACTAGATTTGCAGCTGTATAATAAGGAGGTCCATATACATCGTAATTTTTTTGATCGAATAAACTATGTTCGTTAACGATTTGTTTAACGTCATAAGCAAATCCTTGATTGGTGAATAATTGATTGGAATTTATTGGAAGATAACCAGTCCATAAATGGTTAGTATAATATACACCACAAATACTAAAAACTGCAAGGAACATTCCAGCGTATAAGTTAACATTGGTATAGAATGGAATTGCCAATGGTGCTAAACTACTAAGAACGTTCCAATCAAAGGTTGGAATAGGATTCAATCCTAAGCCACCTACTGATCCGGTAATTTCTGCCAATTTTCTGTTTTCAGGTTTAATCCAAGTCATCCAGTTAAAAGTTGAAAGAGCTTGGAAGATATAATCAGGAAACCAAAAGTAAAGGAAAGAACAAGTAGTAACCAAAAAGAAAAAGTTATATCTTGATATCTTCCAGCCATTAATCGATTCCTTTTTCGATGGTTCCATTAAAGCAGCATTCAAAGCCAATGTTGGTAATAAGGTTGGCCAAAGAGCTTTGATAGGGTAAACAGCAAATTTTCTCATAATACCTGCAAATCCAAAACCCATAAAGTTGGTAGATAATATGAGCAAAGTTTGATATCCAAAATCAGCCCATTGGTTATTGTAAAATATTTCTAATTTTTGAACATGGATATTATAATTAGCATAAGGAACACCACCAGAAACCGAATAAAATAATGTTGTTAACATTTGTTCCTTTTTAGTCCATGGTCCTAGGTTTAAATCTATTGTATATTTCCAAACTTTAAACTTCCACTTAGGTAAAATTGCAGCCATAAGTAAGCCTGAAGGATAGAGAAAAAGTTGAATAACAGATGTACCTAAACCAATACTAGGTTGACGTTGAGCAAAAAATTGGTTAATAACAGAACCAATAGCAGTCCAAATCAATCCTAACAAATAAACTCTAAAAGTTTCACAAGGTATACTAGGATCATCATAACAATCTACCACAGCTCTGACCTCTGGGTAGGGAGAGTGGTAAGCAATCAATGCTGCTTCTGTTCTAGCTTGTAAAGACCAATTAAAAACCTTCATATAATCGACATTAGA
The DNA here is from genome assembly GCA_030571925.1 of Yamadazyma epiphylla. Classification (NCBI taxonomy): domain Eukaryota; kingdom Fungi; phylum Ascomycota; class Pichiomycetes; order Serinales; family Debaryomycetaceae; genus Yamadazyma; species Yamadazyma epiphylla. The sequence goes on from JAJLZA010000001.1 coordinate 1,930,414, forward strand.
AGATTCAGTATCAAAATCAGTAGATTCCAATGGTAATTCTGTAACTAAAGACTGATCCTTTTTTGGCAGTTTTTCATCAAATCCTTGAGCTAAAGCAGCCTTTGTTGGTTCTGTTGGAGGTGTTGCAACTAACTCGCCTATCAAACTATAAACTTCAGTTGGAAAGTTGGCGTCTTGTTCATGTTCCACTAAAACTTCTTTAAGAATTTCTATAGCTTCATTATCAGTCATGTTTTCAATTTTTGATATCATGAACGTAGCACCAACTGGTAAATCATCTAAAGATGTTAAACCTTCGTAATTCAATCTGTTTAAAATGTAATACTTTTCTTCAGATGTAAGAGTATTACCAACATCACCAATAGAAATTGCGTTGGACGTAATAGCTGCTAAATCAACTTCATGGTCCTCAGCATCAAACCGATTATTTCCACTTTTAATTGGTTCTATTTTTTCAGACCCCATAATTTATTAGCTTATAATTTATTAGCTTACAATTTGAGCGTTCTTTCAACCTGATTTATAGGCAAAAGTTTACGAGGATTGAATTATAAACTTAGAATGAACGGCACCAATTTAAGATATGTGGTTAAATACTAATTTTGTTTCAATTATCAGGGTGAACTGGGATCACAGTAACCTATTTGTCAATATAGAAGAAACGCTTATGTAGTTTTATGCCAGAAATTCATATCTAATTTGGATTCTTGTGTATTGGTATGGTTATTGGTCTTTAAGTACTGAGAGTACAAGCATTGTTTTAATGATATTAAAATTCCACACTTGATCTCATTCACCAAATGCGCAAATTTATTTGTGCACTTTTTGCAGCCAAAAGTTTTTCTATCAATTTTTTTTTTTTTTTTTTTTTTTTTTTGACAGAAATTTGTAGAGAACTTTAAAATTGATTTTATTAGCTTATAGTAGTGTAATAGAAATATATATGTCATACCACTTTAACATCAAGAGGACTTTGACAAAAAAAATGAAATGTGGCCACATCTGAGGCTCCTTGTTGACTCCGTTTCAGTTTAGAGTCAATATACTCCTTGGTTATCAGTTTCTATTTTAAGTTTATTGTTTCCAGTTTGGGACATGTCAAGAATCTCCTGTTAATTAAAATTACTAGAACCCTTTGACGTACCTATGAACGGAATACCAAGTTCTGTGTTATCACATTTTCTGGCAACCTCTGTATCACTGCAATTTCTTAAGGTTATGGTTTATAGTTTTAGTCTTATCAAACAAATTTAATTAGTTGTAACAAATTACAGGCCCATATTGACATTTATTCATTATGCATACTTATAATCTTGGCAAGGTTAAAACGCACGTCAACCATGGTGAGCTTGCGTGGTACGGCTCCAAGATATCGCTTTTGTTTTTATCGCCGATAATTTGAAATACTTTTTCTCGTACTTCGGATAAAAATGATAAACCGGGGATATTACAAATTAGGTTGTCAATAAAGTTTAATTCACGACCGATAACAAAACGCAAGTTAATTTAAATCATGTGAGCCCGGTGAAATTGTCTTATCTGCAACTTTTTTCATTGGATATATTTAGAGAGTAAAGCTTTTTCAGAGTGTTTACGCCTGAGGGCTTGCTTCCCCCACATTATTGAAGTAAATGTATACTTACTCAGCTTTTCAACGGTTCTTAAATTTAGATTTATAAAACAAAGTTTTAATTTCTTGCTAAAGAATATAGTAGCGTGATATTAAAACGGAATTTAAGCGGAAACGTAATATCAGTAACCGATTAGCCCTAGTAACCGGTTAGCCCTTGCAACCGATTCGTGATGGTGAGCTGCAATATTGTGCCATTGTATGGTATATAACCATATTTTCCTGCGTCCATCAGATAAATGTCATTTTCACAATCTCGAACTGTTTTAGAAATTTTATCGTAATATCCAAGACAACAAATACGATACATATAGTATAGAGCCACACTACACAAACACCTCAGAAACTATCAGTAGAAGATATCTTTACTATCTATAAAACTAGTATATTGCTTATAATGCAAAATTACGATACACAAAATTTACAACCTATAAAACGAAGACTGACATCAGCGTAAGTACCACAACTTCCATGTCTTATCTACCAACATAACCGTACACCCACGCCAAACCATCGCCAATGCTTCTCATCGCTATAATCAAAATTATTGCTGGTGTCGCATTGACGCGGTTTGTCTAGACATTTTCCGCGATTGAATCTACACCAGAGATGTCTAATCTACTGATACTTACAGCTAAACAGTCGAATGAATTACATAAAGCCATAATACAGTACCTCCAGAACAAACTAGTAGACACAAACGATGATCAAGCAAACGACACCTTGGACCGAATAATATCTGTTTTGGGTGTAGATACAAAACAAATGAACGATATCATACCCAATTATCTAGAAAAGAAATGGTCAACAGTTTTACGTTTACAAAAGAAAATCATGGATTTGGAAAACGACTTACAAAACGTGACATCAATAATGGAAAGTCAGCCAGGAACAAGTTTGAACACCACAGGTAAAATTAATTGGATCCCCAACTCAATTAAACAACTGTTTAAAACCCAACCAAACCAACTAGTAACTTGTGTATCTATACACCCTTTCCTACCAATCATTGTGTGTGGATGTAATGATGGAACCATAATCGTATGGAACTTAGCAGTAGATGAAAACACCCCAGAAAAAATAATTAAGGCACATACCAGAGCGGTTAACAAGGTAATATGGAGTAAAAAACCAATTGATATTACTGGTGATTCCAATTCTGAATATGTATTTGCATCTTGTTCGTCTGACTTGTCCATAAAGGTTTGGAATGGTACCAATTATAAACAAATAAGGAACCTCTTGGGCCATGAACATACGGTATCTTCAATTGCATTTTCAAACCAAACTGCTAAAATTCTTTATTCAGTATCACGTGACAAATCCATAAAAATTTGGGATTTAGTTAATGCCAATTGTATCAAAAGTTTTATAGGACATAGTGATTGGGTTCGTAATATTGATGTAATTGCTCTTGAATCAAAAGATGTGTCACCATATGGTGATTTTATATTAACCAGTTCGAATGATCAATCGGTAAGATTGACGCATGCAGAATCAGGTACTGGGTTAGCTCTTTTAATCGGTCATGGTCATGTGGTTGAATCAGTTAAGTTCTTGCCACTTCATTCAAATGATTATGTAGATAAGTTTATAGAGAAGAATACCGACCGATTTCCTTCAATACCGTCAACTTTTTCTCAAGAAAAAGTATATACAGAGGTATTAGGGTTTAAATATTGTATTTCTTGTGGTCGTGATAATTCGGTTAAATTATGGTTATTACCACCTCCAGTTTTACAACCTCATAGAGCTCCTTTACCTGCTAATATTAATAACTCTCAAGGTTGGTTAATTGATAATCTTGTAGGTCATACATCATGGGTTAAAGATGTAATAGTACACCCTAATGGTCGGTTCCTATTTAGTTGTAGTGACGATAAAACCATTAGAGTATGGGATTTAGAACTGTTAATCACGGAAAAAAAAACCAAATGTATTCGAACCTTAATAGGTCATGAAGGATTTGTCAATACAATCGATTTTGCTCTGTTTGAAAATGATAAATTAATTCCTCAATCACGAGAAGAACTTTTGAAGTATATAGAATCTAAAATGAGGTGTGTATTTGTAAGTGGAGGAGTAGATAATTGTGTAAAATTATGGAGATAGACAAAGTGTATATTATGTAAATAAAGCAAACTTAATTCCAATTAAACATCTTTGACTATAAATTCGGAAGGTGCCCTTTGAGCCCATTCTGTCCAACTTCCATCATAAACTCTAATAGGAATATCAGACTCAGCAATTGATTCAATTGCAAGTCTTAATATAACAGCAGTGACACCAGTACCACACATAACAATAATTCCCTTTTTACCTTCTAAAGGTTTTGTTAAATCCAAATCAAATTCAGTTTTAAACAATTCAAGGATTTCTTCCTTCAGCTTAAAATTGCCATTTTCAGTTAACACTTTAGTGAATGGTAATGATAAAGCTGATGGAACATGTCCTGATGGTAATCCAGGTCTTGGTTCTGGTGATTTTCCAGTAAACCTATCATTAGAACGTGCATCAAAGGTTACATATTGCTTACTAAGTTCTCCAGATGATACCAAATCATGCAATTCTTCATAGTTAATCACTTGAGATTGGTGTAAAGCTTCGAAATCTTCTTCTTCAATCATATCATACTCAAGCGAAACTTCAACTACATCAGTTGCAACTGCATTAATTGGCTCAGTATCAAGTTCATTACCTTCACTTTTATAATCTTTAAAGTGATCTAAAAGATAAACCTGCTTATGACCTCCAAGAATCAAATTCCATGCGGCTCTTGGACTAGAAAATATTCCCGATTTATCATAGAAAACTAATTTATCAGTCCTATTTAAACCTAAATTATTCAATCCCCGATTTAAAGTATCATAATTGGGTAACATATGAGGATAAGAAGATTTGGTATCACAAATTGTATCAAGATCAAAGAATGCAGCACCGGGTAATCTTTCTTCTTTTAAGAATTGTTCTTTAGCATTTTTTGGATTGTTTGGCATATACCAAGTGGCATCAATTGGAACAATTCTGTAGGTTGGTTTATGACTTTTCAACAACTCCTTGTATTTTGTTGGTGTAATAACTCTAACTTTGACCATTATAGAATTATGAGTTAATTTGAGTCTATTGCGAATAATAGTAATTGTATTGCGAAATAGGAAATACTGGACAATTCGGTGCAGGAACGAATTTGTATTGAGATTTCTATATACAAGTGGAAGCAAGAAACTTCAAATATATACTTTATACTTCTATTTACTTACAGCAATTGTTTCACTAAAACGTGAAGTATCAACTTTCATTAATTCTCTTAAAGCCATAGTAGCATATGAACTGACTCCTAATTGTAATTTTAAAATCAATGCGGTTTTATCACCTTCATTTTCTTCAATTACTCTTGATAATTCTTTACCATCAGCTTTACCTCTTAAAATTTCTAAATCAGTACGTAATAAAGGATCCAAATCATCATTATATTTAACAACTGAATAATCTAAAGCTTCAGGTTTAGTAATAATATTTCTATAAGAACCAGCTAATGAGAATTCCCTGACTTTTCTTACCATTTTGAATGGGTCAAGTCCATCTTTAGCCATTTCTTCAACATAAACTTGTTCCAATTGCTTATTGGTTGGATAAATGACATCAAATCCTGGCATTGGTAATACAACATCAAATATACTATATTTACCGCTCTCAAGATCCTCTTTAGTGACTGGCTTTGCTCTTAAGAAGTTATCAACAGCAACATCTTCTTCAAAGTCATCATCGTCATCATCTTTCTTCTCATTTTTTTCTTCTTCAGTTTTAAGAACTAAATCTCCTTCTACAACCTGTGTTCCAAAAAGTTCAATTCTTTTTGAAACAACTTTATTCCAAATGTATGATTGGTATGCATGAACGTACATAATCCTAAGGTTTCTTGGAATTGACATCAAACTCTTGAAATATGAGTCAACACCATATTCTTCATTAGAATTTAATTTTTCTTTTGATAATGTCTCTAAGATTGAATGTTCAGCCACACATCTTCTAGGCATCTTCTTTAAAGCAAATGATGCATTTTGAGTTTCTTCCCAAATTTGTCTTGCTTCTCTTGAATCTGGAACGACAGTTTCTTGATTAGAAAGCAAAAGTTCAACTGCACCTTTCCAATTATCCTTTAATAATTCAATTCCATAAATATGAGTTGAGACTGAAAAAGTCCCAAATCTTTGCATTCCATAATAATTTATAAACCCATTGGACTTTAACGATTCAAATCCTCTGGAAATGGAATCTTCTATACTTTTACCATCATGACATTTAACATCTCTAATAGCAATAACGAATTCATTTCCTTTTAAAGCACCCAATTCTAATCCATAATCTTCATAAGCAAATCCACCTAAAACAACATTTTTTAATCCCTTGTTTAATTGAGAAACTCTAGCGACTCTTCCTTTCAGCATTGAAAATCTTTGACAGGTGACACCTCTTCTATCTTTAGTTCCAGAAAAGCTAATGCTTTTTGATGGAATACGTAAAAATTTAGAGATAGTACCTGCAACTTCCATCGTTTCTCTATTCTCCTTATAAACAGTAAAATGTAAAAAGCTCTTATATGGACCTAATCCATAATTAACAACACCATTTTCATCAACGTGGTTATTACTTTCTCTTGGATTTCTACCTCTTTCACGAGAAGACTTCCCAATCGTAATTCTGAAGGCATTTTCTGGAGTAGTCACAGTATCCAATTTTCCTTGGAATGCTTTTCTAATAAGCTGGTGAAGTTTTGTACGGGTAGATTTATCGTCAAATTTAGTTTTAGTTTCAGTATGGTTACCAGTGACGAAGAGCTCTTCGATACCTTTTAATTCTTCTTCAGTTATAAGTTCCAAAAGACTAGCCCTATCTTCAGATGAAAGTTCATATTTGGGAGCTGCATCGGCCTCTTTTTTTATATCTTCTTTAATTTGAGCAACTTCATCTGGTGTTTTATTTTGTAATTCAGCTCTGACTTGTTGTCTTCTTTCAATTTTCTTTTCTTTTCTAGTTTTACCAAGGTTGACACCTTCATCTAAAAGGTGTACAACATTACCATTAGGCTCAACTTCGTTAACAAGGAAATCGGTGTACCTTTGTTTAATGAACCCAGAAAATCCTTTATAAGTAGAATCAATGATGAATTGGGTTATACCTACATCTTTTTCAGTAATGGAAGCATTGGCCTCTGAAGACTCGGTTTTAACTTTTTTCAGTTGTTCATCTTCAACAATTTCATTAGCACGTTTAAGTTGGTTGGTGTTGTGCATTCTTTTAGGGATAAACTGTCTGATAAGATATATAAGACTGTTACGTGTAGATAGTTATTTGTTAAGAACCATCAACTTTTCAGCTCATCGCGAAACTTGATAGTGATATGGCCTAGACACGCATGGTTTAAGATAAATGAATTATTGATGTTACGGTGTCATCAGATCAAAGTATGGTGTGTTTTTGGTACTTCACAGTATTTTATAATTTTAATCAATAATTAGAGGGAAATTAAAATTATTGCATTACAATCATTGCACAGCGAAATCTTATCTCTAATTTTGCAGCCATCTCGTATTTGAACACTTAAATTGGGTGCAAAAAAATAGTTTTTAAATATTTTTGCTTAACATTTGCTAATGACATCGGAGCTTGATGCTTCGAACAATTCTTTAAGAATTCATTCATTAAACAGCTTATTAACAGACCAAATTTTTAATCTTAGGCTGGAAGCATCCAGTTTTAAAAAATTGGTTAAGAATAAAAGTTGGTTTTTGAATTCATGGGCATCGAATTCTTCCTTAAACCAGGCTGGAAACCAACCTACTCCTAGCAATGATAATGTATTGGCCCCAAAAGAATTAAGTAATATTAACGCCAAAAAAGATAACTCAAGGAAATTAAGTTTTTATCTGCTTAGTTATCCAGATTTGTCTCTTCAAGATACTGTAACCAAAGAGGTGGTTAAGCTTCGAAGAATTATCATATTAACTGGATTCCCCAAGAATTCAAGTTGTAGTGGTATTCTAAGTAAAGTTTCTGGGGGTCCACTTGAAAGATTTGTGTTTCATGGAAATCATAATCCACCAGAAATTGAACTATATTTTATTTCACCAAACCAAGCCAAAGCTTTTTTTGAATATGGGAAAACTGGTCTTTTACTTTATGATGGCTATAAGTTATTCTGCAGATGGGCAGATGAAACTAATACTGAACATATTAATGCCATCCACCCAAAAGTCCCTAAATATATATTTCAAGAGATTTCCCAAGGTGCTAGAAGGTGCTTAGTATTTTTCAAACCCATTACCAATAAATATTTAAAACTGAGACAGTATAATAAACCATACCCAGATGCCAAAACAAATTATTCAGAAGATTTTAAGATTACATCAGTTTTGAATGATTTTTCTGGTTTAGGAAATATAGTTGAATTTGCACCAGTGATTTCAAAAAGGCTTTCATTTATTCTTCATTTTGATGATGTGAGATCGGCTATAATGATCAAACAACATTGTCAGACAAAGGGAACTCGGTTGTATGAAAAGTATAGACGTTGGGAAATACATTATGGCAGAGATGCAACTGACTGTCCAACATATGAAGTTGAATTATAGTAATTAAAAAGCATGTAGTTTAATGATTAAATTTTTAATTTCTAATCAATATCTATTATCTACTTATATTACAAAATTATGGGATATACTCTTAACAGACTTAAACTCTTTTAGCTGGGTATTTTCCTTATCCTTTTCCTTATCTTTATCAAGAGTTGGGGTATTCAAAATATCTGAATCAACTAATCTACGTAATTTGGAAGTTTTAGTTAAACTCTTTATAAAGTGGTCTTTATCCTTAATAACTTCCTTTAGTTGCATTATTTCTTCTTCTTGGTCTCTTAAAACGGCTTCCATTTGTCTTTCATTTAATCCATGTACTCTTAATCCCGAGCCTTTCATCGAATTCTCTTGGTGTGCAAGCTTCAATTGATGTTCAAGGGTAGCTACATAAGATCTATATTCGTCCATTTCATAATTAACCCGTTTATAAAATTCTTCAAGATTTGCAATCATAATTTGTGAAGTTGAATTATCTATATTAGAACCAAGAAGATCATTTAAAGTATCATTCTTTAAAATAACAGTTTCAGTTTTTTGTAAATCTGTTAATCTTGTTAAATGTTCTAATTTATCATACAAAATTTTATTTTCAGCTTCTAATTCAGCTACACGAGGATTAACACCAGAAGAATTATTTGCATCTGAAGTGCAGACACTATTACTAATTCCAGAAGAAGTTTTTAACATATTAATTTCAAGTTTTTGATCTTCAATAGTTTTACGTAGACCTTCAATAATTTTTGCTGATTCACCATCACCTAAAGATATCAGTTTATTACGTTGGACATTAATAACAATATCTTTAGCTCTAGCGGCAAATCTTAAAGTATTATAGGTTTCAGAAACAAATTGATTATCATTTGAAACTCGTTGATTCACACCAGCAGATCCCATATGAATGGTACATAAAATTGAAACCAAAGAAGAACCTGAAAGTGCTGGTTGTAATAATCTAGTTAATTTAGAGTCTCTATAAGGTATATGTTCAGTAATAGAACCAGTATTACTTGAAACAGATAACTTATTTATAACTGTTGATAAAGCCAATAATGATTTATTAATAAAAGAACCTTCTTTTCTTCTTTCAAGACTCGAAGTGGCCTTTTCAGAACCAGCTAAATCACATAATGATAACGTTGAAAACTGTTCTACACTTGAATTTAAGTCAACCAGTTTCAATTTGATCTGAAGAATTGCATGAGATCTCGAAGATCTTGCATTAAAATCAGTTTCACTGGTTTTCCTATTATTATCACCTTTATTGATATAATCAAGTAATTGGTCTCTTGAACTAATAACGGGGTTGGTTATACCCATGATCTTAACACCATGAACAGGATCGTCTCTTATCTTCAAATCACTCAGTAATGGAGGACCACTATTCAATAAATCAATAATCTTTTCGTTATAAATCTCTAAATAAGATATACTAATAGTATACTGTTTTTCAGAGATGTCATTCTCGATTTTGTCAAAAATATCATCAATTGCCAACTTAACAAACCCTGGATCTTCATTTGTACCTCTCATTGAAAATGTTTTACCTGAACCAGTCATACCATAAGCAAAAATGGTACTATTATACCCTTCATAGAGGAATTTATCAACCAAATTTGAACACAGACGATTATAAACATGGCGATTAGTGACCCCTGTAGAGGGCTGAAATACATTATCGAAAGTAAATGAAGACATATCGTTATTATTAGTAATGGTATTGGAAGACTCATCAATATACCACTGACTACCTTGTTGTGGATCAATACTATACGGATTTGGACGGATACTTACACCAATGGAACCGGTATAAGGGTCTTGACGAACGAACGAAGGAGTCCCTGGACGACTTCTGGTGCCTGAGCTCATGGCAGAAGAAGGTCTTGATCTGGAACCAAAGGGTGGTGGAGGTGGTAGTGAAGATAACCTAGGAGACGCGGGTCGGGTTCTACTAGCAGAAGAGGGAGGTCTTCTAAATTCTGTCAAACTCATACGAGGTTTTGCCGGTTGAGACGGAGTATTCATACTTGAAGTCGAGGACGTCGAGGATCTATTGGAAGCAGAAGATCGTGATCTAGATGGTGTCTTAAGGTAGGACATATGATTAAATGTTTATCAATTTCCAGTTTTGGTTTTCGTCTAGTGCGAGTGCGAGGCAGTTGGAGAGAAGAATTGTCACTGCAACTGCGACAAGGTTAAAGTTAAAATTTAAGTTGGAGGAGGGTGAAGAGTATAGAGAGTTTAATTACATTACTTTAAATAGACGAGTTTATGAGTTGTGGACGCAGGCGCAGGTTTTGCTGAAATAAAGTATTCTAATAGTGCAGAGTAAATTAGTAGAATAGGGCTTATCGTTGATAACATTATGCATTTCTATTAATCTTTCTTGGGTTTTTTCCCTTTTGGTTTCTTATGCTTGGTAACTTTTGAAGTTTTTGTCTTTAATTTTTCTCTTTCTTGTTGTTTACGTTTATTTATTTGCTTTCTTTCACCGAAATTCTCTTTATCCATTTCCATTAAACTTTCTCTTTTAGCTTCACTAGCAACTTGAAGAGATCCTTTGATAAATTTATTATCATCGATTTCTTCAATTATTTTCAATTTGGCGTTGATTCTTTTTTCAATGTTTAATAATCTGTTAATGTCTTTTTCGGTGATTATCAGCACAGAATCACCTTTTCTACCAGCTCTTGCAGTTCTACCAACACGATGAACAAAATCATCGGGATCTGCAGGTATATCGAAATTTATTACGAACTCAACAGTTGGAATATCCAACCCTCTCGAAGCAACATCGGTTGCAATCAAGATCTTTGCAGCACTAGCTTTGAATCTTTGAATAGAGTTAACTCTTTCACTTTGGGGCATTTCAGAGTGTAGTGAGGTGACTCTATACTCTAATTTCCGTAACATTTTTCTTAAAAGTTCGGCTGTATGAGTTCTATTAACAAATATGATACCGGTTTTGTCTTTATAGTCATCAAGTTTTAATACTTCAAGAAGAAATTCTTCTTTAACATATGAAGGGACAAATATATAATGAAGTCCTAAGGTAGATGGGATGATAAATTTGTCGAAACTTTCAATTTCATGAATGAAAACTTTATCATTTTTATCTTTCAATGCTCTAACAGCATCTGTAACAGTAGCAGTGAATAATAAAGTTTGTCTTTTAGTAGAATCTGGAATTATATTGAAGATTCTGTCAAGATCTTTACCAAAACTATTACTTAAAAGACGATCAGCTTCATCTAATACCAAATACTTGACTCTTCTTAACCCGTTTATCGTATCTTCACCACTATGAAGAATATGATCTGCTAATCTACCAGGTGTTGCTATAAGAAAATGAGGTTTTTGTTGGATCTTAAGCGCTTGTTCAATCATATCTTCACCTCCTACAACAACTGATACACGAATATTCATCGATGATCCCAAGGCAGTGAACTGTTCAGCAATTTGTATGGCTAATTCTCTTGTTGGTGTCAATATTAACCCATAAATCCCAAATGGATCTTGAGACCATTTATGTAACATTGGTAACCCAAATGCAATAGTTTTACCACTACCAGTTTTAGCCCCTCCGATACAATCTCTACCATTCAAGATTTGAGGTATACAGGCTTCTTGAATCTTTGTAGGTTCAAAGATCTTCATGTTATTAAGTGACTCACAGAGCCATTTGGATATTCCTAACTCTTCAAATCCCATTATGAAAATTTAATGAGAAGCTCATCGCGGGAATTTTTTATAGACATGATTAAACCTGGGGCATTAGCGAAGAATTGTTTGAGGTCGGCTAGAGGTTTATGCTATACCAGAAGACATTTAGCAAATGACTCATGGCTAGAAGAAATCAATCCTTTACCAGAAACCAAAGAATTACCCAAAGAATCCTATACTGTATGGAACAAAAAAGATATCATTGATATAGTAGACTCAGTACCTTCTCAAAAAGTTGTATTTGACGAAAATAATAAATTTGAATATAGAGATTTAGGTGAAGATAGTTTTGGATTCAATAGGATTATGGTCAAGTTAACAGACTACTTTTTTGGTAATGATTATCATAGTGTCAATGCAATTAGAGGTGAAAAAAATATTAATAGAGCTCTGAAAATTGAACAAAGATCATTTCAAGATCTTAAGTTGATTAGAGTTATGAGTGGAAGCGGAGGAAATGGAGCTATTTCATTTTTCAGAGATGCAAATAGACCAACAGGGCCTCCGGATGGTGGTGATGGGGGTAATGGTGGTAACATTTATCTTAAAGTGGTTGATTCTATTACTTCTCTTCATAAAATTAAAAGAACTTATGTTGCTAAGAATGGTCAACCAGGTAAAGGGTCACAATTAGATGGTAAAAAGGGTGAAGATGTGCTTATAGAAGTGCCTGTGGGAACTACTATTAGATGGGTTCCAGATCCATTCGTGCTTCGAGATAAATTCAGACAGATGAAACCGGAAGAAGTCTGGTTAGAGATTCTAAATGATGTCGAATCTAATGAAATCCAATTTTTTAGAAACTCTTATAAGCCAGGAGAAGGCTGGATCTTCTCCGAACACGATGAAGAATATTACCGTGAAAAAGATTTCTTTCAATCTTTAGATGAAACCGTTAAAGATTACGACCAAGAGATCATAAATGAAGAACTATATAACGATAAGTTCCCTATTTTGGGGTATGATTTTAACCAACCTACCAACAAACCAATTTTGTTAGTTCAAGGTGGTAAAGGAGGTATGGGAAATGTGAATTTTTTAACTAAAGATGTTAGAAACCCAAGATTTTGTAAAAGAGGAAGAGGTGGTATGGTACAACATTTCATTTTAGAATTGAAGTTAATTGCTGACTTAGGGCTTGTTGGGTTGCCAAATGCTGGGAAATCAACTCTTTTAAATGCAATTTCAAGAGCAAGACCAAGAATTGGCCATTGGGAATTTACCACTCTTCAACCTACTATAGGTACTATATTTACAACTATTGATAAAGATCCATTCACCGTTGCTGATATCCCAGGGATTATTAAAGGAGCTGCTCAAAATAAAGGTATGGGTCTTGACTTTTTAAGACATATAGAAAGATGTAAAGGGTTAGTATTTGTAGTTTCATTAGAGAAAAATCCAATTGAAGACTTGAAAGTATTAATGGGAGAATTAGGAGAATCCAAAATGAAGAATAAAAAGAAGCTTGTTATTGCAACAAAAGCTGATTTGAACGATAATAATGATCAATATTTAGCTTTTAAGAAATTTGTTGATTCCGAACTTGACAACCCTAGCGATTCTTGGAAAATACTACCAATCTGTGCTACTAAAAATGCAAACATCGAAGCATGTATTAGAATGATGAGTGAAATCGCTTACACCTCATGAAAGATTCATGTACTTGTATATAATAAACTTAACTCTATATAATAAATATTAGCATTCTCACATTTGATACTGAAACCGTTATTGTTCAGTATATAAACGGCTGAACTCTGTACCACCTTGTTTACTTGGAGGAACCTGCAACCAATTTAAATTGTCATACTCAGCAACACCATCAATTACATGGAAGGTATATGCAAATCGAGACTCAGAAGAAACATTATTTTCAGACTTGTGAAGAACAGAATTATGAATCAAGATCAAAGAGCCGGCTTTACATTCAACCAATTTATAATCTTCAGGTTTGTCTTCAGGTATGTTTTCTTGACCATGCTCAACAGGTATAAACCCACACCCGTCATCACCACCATTAACTTTAACAAATCTTGAAGTAATAGGATGTGTTTTATGTGATCCTGGATTATATGAAAGACATCCATTCTGTAATTTACAATCTTCAAGAGCGAACCAAAACCCAATAGCTGATTGAGGTTTAGTAAAGAGAAATGTACCATCGGTGTGTGGTGGTACTTCATTAATTCTAGCGGTTTCTTTGTCTTTTGCAGGATGCTTGAAAATCACCATGCTCTGCAAAACCCTTGGATCCTTAAATTTCAAATCTTTTGCTATTGTTTTAACTCTATTATCAAAAGTAATGGACCTGAAAAGGTCACCCTTCATATGAATACCATGTCCGATTTTATTAACCGCCTGCTCTTTTGGATACACCAAGTTTCCATCGTCATCAAAAGCATCAACATCAAAAAAGAACGAAATTTTATCTGAAGAATCAAAGAAATAATCATCTCCAACATGGCCATCACCAGTTTTAAATTGAGTTTTTGGATGGGTTGAAATATCGAAATTGGAAAGAAGGTCATGTGACCTGTTCATTAGTTGTTTGAGTTGAGTGTCATTAAGGAAATTTGGAATACATAAGACTCCTTCTTTATCAAAAGATTCTAGTTGTTCATGAGTTAGCCCGTCGAAGGTCATTGAATTATCGTTATCTAAAAGTCGCACATGATATTTTATCTATAATTTGCAGCCAATCAATAAAATGTCGTGCTCATCTATTATAATACAAATTAGTCTATTTACCGAATTTTAAAAGTTCTAAATATCTTAAAGGTGGATATACAACCATTGCAAACCCACCACTTAAGAATATCCCTAAATCACCACCATGTTCCCCAATCATATCCGCTATAGGTCCTCTCCAGTAAACTTGATTCATGCTTACTACTGCACCTGCAGCTCCAACTGCGAACGACATCATTGCTGCCAAACCAAACGTTATATTTGCAGGTTTATCCCATGCTTCCCAATTATATGAATAAATGGAATCTTCGTAGCCTTCAAATTCTTTATGATGAAGTTTCTTATATCTTGGGCTTCTGAAAATAAAATTTTCTTGCAATAATAATACTATATAAATTGATACCCAGTAACCTAACATAGGCACAAAATTTGATAAAATCACTGAAAACTTATTTTTACCAACAAGAGATAACACAATACAAATGATTGTGATTATAATTGCCCAACACCATCTTGGAACAATTGCCAATCTATGGTCCATCATTTGTAAATCAAATGCACCACAGTAACTGTTCATAATATTATTACAAATTAACGATAAGTACAATAAAACAACAACAAACTTCCCAAAACCTCCCCAAACTTCAAACGCCAGGTTCACTATCCCACCAACACCATGTGTACCATATACAACTGACCATTTAGGGTGACCATATGCTATACATCCGCATAAAGTACCAATGATACCAACAAATGTCGTAGGTACTCCAATACCAAAGAGTGTTATCAAAAACACTTTCCATCTAGGTGTTCTTTCGGGGAAAAGGGTATAATAATCAGAAGCTCCACCTCCCCAAGTAGAGGTATTGGAAAAACTAACTGTGAAATAAGAAAGGAAATTACCTATTCTAGTCAATGAAGGAATATTTGCGTCTGCAATCATCTGGTTACTATTGTGAATGTATTCTTTTTCTTTAAGAACAACAATATAGAACAAGATAACAGAAATGAAAATAGGTACGGCGAAAAGAGTTTGAAATCTAAGAAGTATTCTTATACCAAAAACGGAGACACATAAACTCACCACACAAACGATAACAATCCCCACTTCAAGTCTTGTGTGTCCTAGAGCACCTATCATCTCTCCACCAAGGACAGAGTTGACAATGGACCATCCAACAAACCCAGCAATACACAATAACGATATAAATTTAATTCCCCATTGCCCAAATAAAAATCGTGCACTAACCATTTGTCTACAACCTGATCTGGAGCCCATCGTAGAGCAATATGCTGGAATAAGACATCCCAACCAAAGTCCCAAAAGACCACTAACCAAAGAATCTTTTAAATTCAAGCCAAAAACCAACGTTGGAAGAAAATAGGTAGACATAGACGTTAAACCTCCACAGGCGGCACACCATAACCCCAAAGTATGGCCAAAAAGTCGTATATCCGACGCTTTTAAATCTCTTTCTTCAGGAGGTACTCTTTCTATACCTGTGGCTTCCACAAATTGATCGAGTTTGTAAAGGAGGGAAACCTTTGGTGGGGGATCTTCACCTTTTTCAAGCCCATCGGAAGAATCCATTTGAGTAATTTTTTCGCACCAGGCAGATTTAGAGGTGTGGCTGTTGATGCTCTAGATGCAGGTAGATGATTTAAATTTTTCCGAAATCTTAAATCAAGAGATGGAGCAGAGAACATGAGATATGTTTAGTTGAACGGGTGAGATAGGGTTAAGGAAATGTTTACTTTGATGATAAGGTGATGTCTGAAATCTAACGATGCTTTTTGAACCTTTTATTGTAAATAAAGTTACTCTTTTATAGTTATAAATAATCTTAATGTGTAGAGCTTACTGTGACCACTCTTGCAGCGTATATGTACAATGGATGGGGCCTTAGATTAAAAACCAATTTCCATCTTTCCAGGTCGAATCGTTATCTTCACCAGAACAATAGATACGTGTCACGTGATTCTTAAAAGACGTCTTAGATGTGCTGGTAGTGGTAAGTTTTACGAGTCCTTGGTGGTCGTGATAGTAACTATAATGGTTAGTACTTACAGTCGGGACTGCTCAATTGATAGACTTGTAATTAGACGATTGCTTAGAAGAGAAGAAAAGAGCTTATGGATATTGAATTATATGAAAGACGTTATTACTATAGAATAATTCCCGCTGTAAGTTGATAGTTTTGAATATACAGTTGGTGCATGCTCAAATCACCGATATTTAGAACTTTTTCCAAAAATGACTTCTATTGAATCCTTTCACCTCTCATATATCCATATAACTTTCCAAAATCCCCCAAAGACCTTAAGGTGTTTGTTATTAAAGCAAATACATCAAACTTAAAACCGCTCACGTGAATCGTAGTTTCCGCTTTCGAAATCGGATATTTTTCAAGACATTTTGATTTTCAGAAAAGACAATTTCCAAGACATGGCCCAATTACTTCTTGAGAAGTTCAATGATATATACGAAAAGAGTATCTCACATCCACTCACTACAGAGCTATGTGATGGAACGCTTTCAGACTCTCGTCTTTATGTATATTTAACCCAAGATATGCAATATTTCAATCTTGGTTTGAGGTTATTTGCTCGTGCAATGAGCCTTTGTGATGACGACAATTCAACAGTCACCTTGGGTAAACAAATTGGGTTTATTAGTAACGATGAAAATGATTATTTTGTTAAAGTTTTGGCGGAATTGAAGCCTTTAGTCGATATTAACTCAACGGATCCATTACCTGAAGTATCTCAATACCTTGAGTATATGCAGTACCTTATTCAAGACAGTGGATCGTATGCTGAAGTTATCAGTTCTCTTTATATTATGGAACAGGTATACCTTGGATGGGCAACAAGAAACATAAGTAGTGTGCCAAAAGATTTATCTTACAAGTACAAAAAGTGGATTGATTTACATTATGGCAAAGAATTTTCCACCTGGACTGAGTTCCTCAAGAAAGAGGTGGATAGAGTCTATGAAACCAATACGGACGCCTGTACAAAAGCGTTTAAAACCACTTTAGAGCTCGAAGTATCGTTTTTTGACGCTTGTTACAACTATTATATATAATTTGTTTAACTATTTACACTATTTACTTATAAAGGAATCCTAACCAACTCTCTTGTCTCTTTTCTCTTTCAGCTTGAGGAATGAACGCATCAATATGACTCTTGATCTTAGCTGCACCTTCTTCTGCTGTAACCTCTCTTCCAATAACATCTACAAATTGACCTTCACTATCCATTAAATAGAAAAAGATCGAGTGGTCAACCAAATAATCTTGACCTGGTTTGACGTTCGGTGGGGTTGAAAAATATACTCTAAATTTCTTACAACAGCTTTTAATAGCCTCATAAGTCCCGGTTAAACCAATGATTGAAGGGTGGAAATCTTCCAAATACTTCTTGATAACCTCAGGAGAATCTCTGGCAGGATCACAGGTGATAAAGATTGGTTGCAATTTAATATCATCTTTAGATAATTCCGTCAACATTTCTCCAAGCTTATCCAACTCTTCAGGACAAACGTCTGGACAATGAGTGAATCCAAAGTATATAATTGAAAACATCTTGTTGTCATTCTTCAAGTTTTCTTGTGTAAAAACTTCATTGTTTGTGTCCTTTAATGTAAAATTCCCACCAACCAATGGCTTACCATAACTTCTTTTACTTTCAACTTCCTTTTGGATACGAATCCGTTCTTTCTCTTTAGAGAACCAATATGTTGCGGCTCCACCAAACGCAAGGAACACCACAACTGCTTTCCAAGTTGCGAATTCAATACTGTTTCCTGAAGCATATTTAGGAGTAGAACCACCAATGGCTACTCTACTTAAAGGTCTTCTTTTCGGTTGGGGATCCTTTGGGGCTTCTGGTTGGGTTTCGGACACGTTTTTGGAATTTTCGTTCAACTTGATGGATGTGAGTCTGAAATTTCTAGTTAAAGCTGGCTTTAAAAGCTGGCTACGGGAAGCCAACTGTCTAACTCTGCAAAGATTCATCATAATTGGTGAAAAATTCCTATGAGCAAATTATTTGATCATAAGTTACGGTCGTGCGGCCACCATTTGCAGCCATCTTTAAAAGTTTTAAATCGGTGTTCACACACGGGTATAGGCATTCTGTTACATTCATGCATACTGTATCAGTACACCGACACTAATCAGACCACTTTCTGATTATCGATCTCAAAAAATTCGACTATTCAAACTTTCGTTCAACGTCATACTTAAGCCAGGCCATCGCATCTTCGCACTTTAAATGCAGTCTTTAGTTAAGTGGGCAACCGATAATGGTGCCGAAATCGACCCTAAAGTCCAATTTGTCAAACTTCCAGAAGGTGGATACGGAGGTGTAGCATCTGAAGAAACTAATGGTACCATAAAAATCCCTTTAAAGATCGTTATAACCAACGAAAACGTCATTAAATCATTTGGTGATGAAATTAAGTCAGTTATCGACAAAACTTCCAACATCAACTCCGCTTTAAAATTATATTTAGCTAGAGAAAGGTCAGAACAATTCATTTCCAAATCGTTTTTCAAAGATTATCTCAACCTTTTGCCTAAAATTAAGGATATGAAAACCCCATACTTATGGTCTCCAAATGATAAGCAGTGTATTAAAGGTACCAATTTAGGTAATTCACTTAAAGAAAATTTGGCGGCATTAGTTGAAGAATGGTGGCAGATCATAAACATGTTGCCTAAAATGGATTTTCCCACCGACCATTTCATCAATATGAAGTTTTATTACGAATTCAAGTTTTATGAAGATAAAGACTTATATGAGTATCTCAATAATGAACAAATAAATAATTGGACAAGTTTCCCCAATTACCTTTGGGCTTCAATCATTTTAAAGTCAAGATCTTTCCCTGCTTATCTCATTAAAAATGTGAAGAAAGATGCAGATATTAAAATGGATGAAGCAATGCTTTTACCAATAATTGATTTATTAAACCATAATCCTTCGGCCAAAGTTGAGTGGAATGTTAAATCGGACAATAATACCGAATTCTTTGAATTCTCCAGTAATAAAGTCTCTAAAAATGAACAAATCTTCAATAATTATGGTCAAAAAGGTAATGAAGAATTACTTTTAGCTTATGGATTCTGTTTACCAGACAATGCTGCTGATTCAAGTGCATTAAAAATTAAAGTGCCAACAGAAATGTTACCTGATTTAGAAGCTAAAGGTGTTGAATTACCACACATCAATGATTATACTACCTCTGTATTTAGAACCGAAACGCCTCGTAAACAAGATTATTCTCAATATGAAGACGGTCTTCTTTTCTTTATCACTGAATCAAATCTTCCAGAGAATTTGGTTCTTTTGTTCCAACATTTAGTTAAAAATCCATGGGAATCAAATCTTAGTTTGAGAATGAAATTTGCTGGATTAAATCAATTAAGACAGTCTCTTGAACTGAAACAAAAGATAATTAATGAAATCGATACCTCTTCTGCTTCTGATGAGAATAAACCAAATATTCAAATCTATCTTCAATCCCAAAAACGGATTTTTTCAGCTACAATTAAAAAGATTAAACACATTGAAAAATCCATGTTAGTTGATCCTGAAATAAAACCAAATCTTTTAAGTTTGAAAAATGTGTTTAAAAAAGATGTTAAATTTGCCGATTCACTTTTATTAAGTCTTGGAGTTACTAGTTATGAACAAATGGTTGAACATAATTTCCAAGATCAAGCATGGTTATTATATCTTATTAGATGTCATAATAAAGAAGTTTATAGTGACCAACAAAGTTATCTTCCAGATTGGATCTATGAAGCATTTGAAAAAGTAGTTAAAGAAACTCCAACCATCTCACCAGAACAAATTCTTCAATTCCAACCACTCTATGAAGGATTGATTCTTCCACTTAATCAAACAGTCCCAGATGTCTATGACAGAGGAGATTGGACTGTTGAACAACTTATATATAGCGCTAAATTACTTGATTTAATTAGTTTTGTAAGAGGTAAAGAACAAGAGTGTATATTAGTTAAGCCATAAATACAAGACACCATATGTAAGTAACTCTAATCTTCTTTAATACCACCGGTACCACTAACTTCAGCACTTTCAACAGATGCTTTATCGGTTTTAACATCACCAGCAGCACCAGTTAAAGATTGAAGTAAACCTGGAGCAGCTTTGAAAGGTCTTTTTAATTCACCAACAGCTGGGGTTCCAAATAAATGGATTTTAACAATGTTGGATTCTAAAGCACCTTTGAAACCAGAAATAGATTGCATAACAAGAGGATTGGTATACTTCATGTATAAATGCATGAATCCCATCATAGCTAATGATTGGAACATTGATTTGATTTGATTGTCGACTTGTTGTAAATCGTATTCTTTAACGGTGGTGACAACGGCTTTTGGTTCGTTAACTCCGGCCATTGGGTTAGCTGGTTCGACGTATTTTAAGGTGGTTAAGTCGTTTTTAGAGTTAATCTTGACTTTGGTAATCATAAAGATAGCAAAAGTTAAGGCTTGGAAGGAACAGTAGACGACTCTAACATAGAAAAGAATATCTGGGTTTTCTAAGTCTAAACGTCTAGAGACTTGCATCATGACCAACATGATCACAATGTTACTAACAGCAGGATTCATACCGAACATGGTGGATAGATTGAATAAATTTTTCAGTGCGGACAACTTTATCGGGCGGTGAAGAAAATTGAGAAATAAGCGTATAAATGTCGTGCGACATCACTTAGGGGGTATGATTTCGGGGTTGTGGTGGGTTTATGAAGAAGAGGAAGGGGGCAATACAGTTGTATAATGCATTTAATGTGATATATGTAATTAAAACGGGTAAAAATGGCCCACAATAAGGTGTACACCTACTCACTGATAAGCAATGTCGCACACCACACAGACGCCGAACCACCAGGCGATTTCGCCAGCGATTTCGCCAGCGATTTGCCTGCACCTTGACCAGCTCCACCGGCTTTAACCACCGGGATTTTTTCTTATTACTTCTATGAGGTTCTTATATATATTAATTCATATTTAATCCTCGTCCTCGAAAGAGACTCTACCGTACTTCCAACAACCTCTATGAGCTGCAATTGCTTGTTCTTGAGCTTTCTTTAAATCGCTGTGAACTTTATCGTCTGTTTTAGTATCAACAACAACGGCATTTCCTTCTTCAACTAATTTTCTGTTAATAGTATAATTTGGATCTTTAAGAGATTGTTCAGAATCGTATAAAACTACTTCGTAATCAGCGACTTTACTTGGTAATGCACTTACAACTAAAGTTCTGTCGTAAGTCAATTCATCTAAAGCGTCTAAAGCGGCAGTTAAGTAATCAACTGGCTTAAATGGTGGTAATTTAATATAACTTAATACACATGAATGAGCAAATGCTGGGATTTGGTTCAAAGAGAAATGTGCTGGTAAGATTCTTAAGTGTGATAAAGGAACATTGTCAATATCACCAAAATCTAAAAATCTAACTTCAAATAATCCAGTAGCTTTATCATGAGATAATACTTTACCTCTAAAGAAATTTTTGGTTCCTGAGCTTGGTTGGACAGTAACCAAATCATTCTTCTTTGGTGCTTTAGTTAAAACGAATGGTAAATCAACTGAAGTACTTGTAGCGCTAGGAATTTGATTATGAAATTCATTGAATTCTTCTTCAAATAATTCAAAGTTAGATGTGGTTTCTTTGTCTGCTTTACGGAAATAAATAATTCCATCTAATCCAACATTAGTGATACCAACATCATAAAACTCTGGTTTAGCCTCAATTTTAACTGATTCCAATCCAGAAGTAATTGCACTGGTGGAAGTAGCAGTAGCCCAAAGACCCTTTTTAGATGCTTTAGCAGTATCTTCAGCTTTGACCAAGTCGGATTCAAATGAATTGGAACCAACTGCAACGTCATGGATTCTAACGTATCCTAATTCTAATAATGAAGTCTGTACAGGTTTTAAACTATTAGAATTGGCATATAAGTTACCAATAAACCCACCAATTTTATCCATATCATAAACTTCAAATTCAACAGATTTTTGTAAAAATTTGGTGTTCATGTATTTCAAACCTTCTTCAGCAACTGCAGATTTTTCATTAGCTAAACCTCCTAAAATAAGAGTCAATTTAAGACCTTCTTTTGGATTGTAAAGCTTAACTCTGTTAACAGAAGGAATGAAATCAACATGATATCCACTGATTCTTCCCTTTTGTTTCAATCCACCAAAGAAAGACTTTCCTCTTTGGGCATTTTCTGATGCATCAACAATACGAGTTCCAACAATCATTACTTTAGTAATATCTTTAGCAAAAATCCCGTTTTTGGCCAATTTCTTTTGTTCGTCTTCAATTTCAAGAAGTCTGTCCCAATTGAGTGAACGTTCATCTAAAGTTTGTTTATTGTGTCTTATAACAGATCCCCAACCTTTAGAAATTATAACTTCACTTAAGTCAGTACCACCAACTTTGACAGAAACTACAAATCTACCTTCAAATCCTAACTCTTTATTAGCTTGTCTGAATCCATCAATATAAACTGAAACAGTTTTACCAGCAGCTTGTTGTCTAACAAATTCTCTAGAACTATTAACTAAAGCTAATTGATGTTGGCTATTGGTAGTAATGGTGGAGTCAGAAGGTTTAGGAGCTCTAACAGAAGCTAATTGAACAGTAGTTTCTTCACCTGATGGTAATCTAATGTTAAGGGTATCACCTTGAAGAACTCTAGCAACAACTGCATTATCAATAGTTAAGCCAGGTCTTAAATGTTTAAGAGTGATTTTACCAGTTGGTGCAGCAGGAGATGAAGAAGAACCAGAAGAAGTAGAGGCTTTGGTGGCATACATACCTTTACCTAAAGCTTTTGCAGAAAGTTCAGCTTTTCTAAGTACTGACATGGTTTGAGAGCCAATTAATGAGGATTGCCAGTCTACAATTTCTCCCAATCCAAGTTCCAATAACTTTTCATGAATGTTATTACCAGAAGGATGTTCAAATAACCCAATTGGTAAACCAGCTTGACTTTCACCAACAATTTTGACTTTTAATTCAGCTTTGGTGGTCAATAATTTATCTTCAACAAACATCTTAGCTTGTTGAGCAGCTGCAAGTTGAACTTTGGTTTGAGTAGCATCGTCAGTTCTAGCACACTTAATACCTGCCAATAAAATTGGAGTTGAGACATGACGGTTGGAATTGGCAATAATACGACCGATAACTCTATCACCAGAAATAACTCTTTCAACAACAACTGGAAGAGGATATTTGGCTGATTTAGCAATAATTGATTCATCTAAAGCAACAATCTCGATTGGTTTTGTTTCAGCCCATAAACCAACTTTTTTACCAATAGCCTTTTCTTCTAATATCTTAAGATTATCAGTAAAGTCTGATTCTTCAACACCTTCTTTAACCTTTACAATACCTCTTTCAACTAAATATTCGACCAAAGATTTGAAAATTGGAGATTGAATATCACCAAACTCTTTTCCAGTAGAAGGGTGTTTGTATAAAACTTTAAACTTAACTTCTTTCCCGATCAATAAATTCTTAACAAATTGACGAGATTCAAAAGATTCACCCGATCTAACATAAGAAAGAGTTAATATTCTTTCTGGAGGTGGCAATTGGGAAGTCTTAGAAGGTACAAGAACAACAGTATCACCACTAAGGACATTCTTAACTTTGGCAACGAATACTTGAGCCATTTTGCAAATTAATGTGGTGTTCTCTTGGTGAAAAATTTCCGCGACACAGTTGTCGTGAATATCCACTTGATCCACCGTCCATTATCACGAGACATTATCGCATATTTCTGTTCATGGCTAGATCAACTGCTCAAAGACGTTTACTTAAAGAGTATCAACAATTTTGTAAAGATCCCCCTCCAGGTATTATTGCCGGCCCCATTTCGGAACATGATTTATATATTTGGGAGTGTTTAATCGAAGGTCCTACTGGTACACCTTATGAGAATGGAGTGTTTCCTGCGATCTTGAAATTTCCAACTGATTATCCGCTAAGTCCACCGGTGTTGAAATTTGATCCTCCTATTTTACATCCGAACATTTATGCCGATGGAACTGTTTGTATATCCATTTTGCATCCACCAGGAGAAGATCCAAACCAATACGAACGCCCTGAAGAAAGGTGGTCTCCGGTGCAAAGTATTGAGAAGATTCTCTTGAGTGTAATGCTGATGTTGGCCGAGCCCAACCCTGAGAGTGGGGCCAACATTGATGCTTGTAAGTTGTGGAGAGACGATAGGGAGGAGTACGATAGACAGATCAGGCTGCATGTCCGGAAGTCGTTGGGGCTCTGAGGTGGTAGGCTGCAGTGATAGGCTGCAGTGGTGGCCTGGAGTGGTTCCTTCTGGGCCGGGCTCTGGCCAGGACTAAGAGGACCAGCGGCCCAAACAGTTATTGTGGTAATACCTGGTGATCCGTAATTGCGGTCATCTGTGCAACGTAATAGACTAGTCGAACTAGACATATTAGAATCCTAATATATGAATAATCTACACTTCTCTGGGTATCATCACGTGATGCATCATTATCACCATATGGAGACCCACTGCCGTATTCTGTATCTAAACCGCATACACTTTCCTAAACCGTCTCCAGACCGTCTTTATTGGCCCACATCTCTCTATAAGCTGTGCATTTATAGTGTCCATACTCTGACGCTTCTCTTTCTGTCTGTATATATAGGCTTCACCTGATAAGCGTTCGCATAATTTTTCATGTCAATTAAAAAGTGTTGCATCATAGGAGCCGGTGTTTCTGGACTCAAAGCTGCTCAGACATTGCTTACAGAAGAAGGATCTACCTTTAATGCCGATGACATTATAATCCTCGAAGCTCAGGATTATATAGGAGGGAGAGTGTTGACTGATAAGAAATCCTCTAAAATTGGTTATTCATACGATTTAGGAGGTGCTTGGTTTCATGATTGTATCACCAATCCTGTTTTAAAGGAAAGTTTGAAGGATGGACTGTTTGATCTTCACAAAGACGGTTACTTTGATGATAGAGACGTCGTTTATTATCAAGAAGGACGTGCTGAACAGTTACCAGTGATAGACTGGAAAATGAGACCAGTAATTGAAGAACTTGAAACATTTATTAATACTCATTATATAGAACTAGATGTTGAAGATAAGTCTTTAGTTGAAACTACACAACTTTATATAGATGAATATGGCTCTAGATTGACGGAAGAACAAAAGAAATTTTTGGTCCTGTTCGTTAGATTCTTTGAATTATGGCATGGAATCTCGAGTGATAAAATCAGTGGTAAATTTGCAATATTAGAGCATGAAGGTCGTAATTTGTATAATAAGAAAGGATTTTCGTTCTTGTTGGACAAACTACTTAAAGATGTTCCTCGCTCGTGTATCCAACTTAATACACGAGTCAAGAAGATCAATAGACACTGCAAAGAATATGGGAAGAAGGTAAGAGTTGAAACCACTGACAAAACTATTTATTGTGACTATTTAATTGTAACTGTGCCTTTGAGTATCCTTCAATTACCTGAAACTGATCCATATGGTATTAAATGGGAACCAAAACTCCCCAATGATATAACTGATGCCTTATCTAAAGTCCATTTTGCAGCATTGGGGAAAGTAATATTTGAATTCGACGACGTATGGTGGAATAAACTTGAAGATCGGTTCTTTGTAGTACCAAAAGATTTAGCTATCGATAACATTTCTCAACCAATTACTTCAAACCTGACACCAAAACATCCTATTCTTGTTATCAACTATGAATCTATGCATAAAGATAATTCTAAGAAAGGTGGAAGTTTTGTTATTTTAACACAATCACCGGTGACAGAATTTGCTGAGGCCCATCCAGAACAAGCTTGGGATTATTTTAAACCACTTCTTGAACCTTTAGTTGTACCAGGCAAAAGTGTCACCCCACCAATAAATGTGCTTACCACTAAATGGACTACTAACCCATACATAAGAGGCTCTTATACTGGTGTCGAAGTAGGAGATTCTCCGGGTGATATAATCATCACCTTGGCAGGATTCCATGAAGGTGCTGGGTTAAGCAGTACCACAGTCAGATTCGCTGGAGAACACACCACCGATGAAGGAGATGGGTGCATTCATGGTGCATTCTTAAGTGGGCAAAGAGAAGCTCGCTGGATTTTGAATCACGATAGACGTCAGGGAACTAAATTATAATAAACTAAATTATAATGCATACTCATCGCAACTTTTTGCAGCCATTTAATACGCTCTAGAGACCTATTTACTCTGTTCACCTAATACTAATTTTACACCAATTTTTAGGAAACACTATCTATATCTAACCAAAGACAAATTATATCCTTTGTATAACATCACCACCAAAAACAAACCTACCAGAACATTCTAGTTCTCTCTGGATACTGCTATCATCACTATATAATTTCTCACTGCGAAAAATTTTCAGAACGATATGGCTACCAAAATTGACGGAGAAAACGCTGATAACTTAGAAGATATTGAAAGACAATTCGCTGTTAGAGCAGTGATGCAAGCAGAAACCTACTGGGGTGTTTTAGAAAAAGTCCCAGGCTCAAGATTCAAATTCACCCAAGTTGACGATAAAATCTATGACACTTTCTTAGAACATTTCCCAGAATATAAAGAAACTCAAAATGTTGCAGAAATCAAAGAAGCTGATATGAAAAGCAAAGTTGGTAAAGAAAGATGGAGAAAGTTCTGTGACGAATTTAAAGACTTGGAAGACTATAATTTCGGTACATTATTAAGAACTAAAGCATCAGAAGATTATACTGAACATGGTACTATTTTCGTCGTCAGAATCCAATTTTACGCTATTGAAATCGCCAGAAACAGAGCTGGATTAAACGATTGGATTTGTAAGAAGTAATGTATATTAAGTAGTTAAACCTTTCTTAATCTCTTGTCTCTAACAATTTTTATCACTATCACGTGATAGCTAAATGTAGTATCTGGTACCTCTCGGTGGCCGCGCATTCGTCAAGTGATCTACACAAATCATCATAGAACCGACTTAAACTGTCGTGTTATTTCATTGCATAGTCCTAATTCATAGCAACCATGAGCAATCAAGTGCCCAAAATATCACAATGGGGACAATCTCCTTCAAACTCCCAACATAATAATAATAATAATAATCAACCTCAGCAATCTTCAATACAATCTCCTTTAGCAAATTATACCCTTCCAGGAGTTATAAACTATTTAACTAATGAATTCACCAATTTAGAGAGATTCAAGATCGTCACAAACCTCGAGAAGTCCGAAATGAAGTATAAAATAACCCATTTACAAGGTGAAGTTAATAGTTTAAAGTATATTAATGAACAACAAAAGCTAAAAATATCCCAATTAGAACAAGAAATTGCTTCCCTTAAAGGTGATAAGTCTTCAAAAATCGAAACTAATTCCATAACTGAAACCAATTCGATACCTGAAATCCCCGAAATAGATCTTAAAACCATTAAAGAATCACGTTATCAATTAACTAAATCAATGAGAGAGGTTATTCATTTACTAAAGAGTCCTGTGAATGTAAATTTGGATTATTTGGAACTTCCAGAAGCAAATGATACATTAAACTCGTTTGATGAGCTTCTTAGTAGTGAAAATCGTCTTGATTCATTCAATTTCAATGGGTATAGTAATAACGGGAATAATACTAATTCAACGGGTAAATCGGTAATTAATAGGTATTTTAATAATAGTCAAGAAGGATTATCAGTTCCAGAGGCCGATGATTTATCTTTCAAGTTACGAGAAATGAATTTAGATAATCAAATCGATGAATCTCCAGCTATAGATAATGTTACAAGTGATGTTGAAACGGTTATTTTAGACGGTGATAATGATTTAAAGTTTACTAATGATGGTGATATTGAACCACAAATAAGCTTGGATCCAAATGTGGAACCTTTCCCTCTGACTGATTCAAAATCTGTTAAGAAGGATAAATTAATTAAAAGAATTATAACTCCTACTGATAATTTTAAAGTATTTAATAATCCCAACTCAGACTTTGTGATTTATCTAGTTGAAAAACTAAAGAAATATGAAGTGATAATTTATGATCCACACACCGATTCAAACGTTTTAAACCAATCTATAACTAAAGAATTGTTTGGAGATTTGAATAAGATTAAAGAACTTTTCATTTTAAACATTACTGAGGAAAATACTAAAGCAAAGTTTTTAATGATCAAGTCGGATATGGTATCACAGGTTGTGTTGAATGGAGAAGATTCGATGACTACTGATGTATTACAACTTGATAATGGTTTAGATACTGAAAACCTTAGCTCTGTTCTGGAAATCCAGGATGCTCTGAAACATGAAGTTCCTGTGGATTCATCTATAGCTTTTGTAGAGTTCGATCACAAATCAAATCCTCCAAGGAAAAGATTTGGGTTGGCATTGTCTGTAAGATCTGATGATAATAATTCAGTGATTAAAATCTTTGTTCTTACTACCGGACCAAGAGATGATTTACTGTCAGCTGAACTTACATCGTTTACCAAAAATGCGTTTAAAAACATTGAATCTAAACCATCATCTAATCTTAAGATTCAAAATTGGATTAAATCTACTAAATCTTTTGATAATAAAACCAAAAGAATTCGTAAAACCCTTTCATCACTTGATGAATCACTTAGTTCTTATCATTTGGTTATTCAATTGGAATCAACTCTTTGTCTAGTAAATATTGTTCTGAGACAAATCCATACAATATCTAATTATATGAGTACAGTAAACGTAAGTAATTCAAATGATTGTAAACAAATTATCATTAGACCAATCGATGAAAGTAGTAGTCAAATAGAGATTTTCGATTTGGTCAATAACTTGAATCCTTACATCATGACTGTGGACTTAACTGATGATTTAAGCTCATATTATATGGTTGGTGATTATATAATTGGTAAAACCAATTCTCAGATTACAGTATATAATAAAGATTTCCAACAAATCCAATCTGATGATATTAATGTTAAATACATGTATAGAGCAGGTAAGGCCCTTGTTCTTAATAATGGCACATCCATTTACGTATATAGCTTTGAATAAATGCTACTCTTGGTATTTTTAAACTCCGAGAATTTCACTGCCAAAAACCGTTACCATGGACCTAATCGCGAAAAAACGGTAAAATTTCTCCACAGAAAAACTCCATCGAAGAAAACCTTAACAATGATCCAGACAAAGAAGCGTGTACGGACAGGATGTCTAAATTGTCGGGAAATTCATAAGAAATGTAATGAAGATAGGCCCATCTGTGGACTTTGTGCTAAGCGTGGTAAAAAATGTGAATGGCCTCGACCTTTGGAACAGATTACTGATTCTTCATTTAGAATCGCCAAAATACCTGTTAAAACTGATAAAGAAGATAAATTAAATCTTCAAAGATATTCTTCAAGACTCAAAGAGACTTTAGATGATGCTCCACGAACTTCTCCGACGTTTCTGGTTGGAGGTTTGCCTCAAGTGTCACCTTTACCGCCTATTGATACTCCAGCACCCTCCGCACCTCCAGATCTAGACCGTAATGGGCCTTCAACTACCACTCCAAAGCTTGAAAATCTTATAGATATGGGCCACCAAGACGATGCTAATGGAGAAATAGCTGCTGTGGATGTAGATAATATGAATGGAGCCGATGAAACCTCATCAATAAGTCCAGATTCATTGATCCATCCATACCTCCAATACAACCATCTTCATCGGACTCTTCGAGATTATATGTTTACCAATGTACTGGTTGCAAACCTGCAGCCTTCACCAGACGTAACGTTCAAAAATATTCTTCAAAGTCCGGCGCCAGGATTTTTAAATCATAAGTCGTCGTCCAAAAATCTTCAAGATCTCTTAGAAGACCAGGAATTTTTCAATACCATTGGTACTGATGGTGGATTAATGGAGGATAAAATCCATAAACTTACTGAGACTGAAAAATTAACGTTGGTTAAAACTTATCTATATGAAGTTGCTCCTTGGTTAGATATGTTTGATGCCACTAAACAGTTTGGTACTAAAGTTGTTCAATTATCTCAAGAAAGTCCTGCTCTTTTAAATGCTATTTATGCCATCTCTTCAAGACAACTCGAACAATCTCATAAAGATACACAGTCGTCTAAAACCGTAATACTTTATCAAGAAGCATTAAAACAATTAATTCCTTCTGTAAATAGAACCCTTAATACCTCTATGATCACTGCTTGTGTAATATTATGTGCATTTGAAATGATGTCCTCATCTCCTAAAAAATGGAGATATCATCTTGAAGGATGTGCAGCCCTTTTCAAAACTCATAATATAAATGGGTTTTGTAGTGATTTAGAAAGAGGGTTATTTTGGTGTTATGCAAGAATGGATGTTAGTTCGGCAGTAATTGGAGAACAAGGTACAATCATACCTTCAGAACTGTGGTTGCCAGCCAATTATTCCATTTATGAACTGCGGGATTTATTCTTGAAAACGGGTAATAGAGAAGATATGCATGCTAATTATATGGTATTTTTATGTTCCAGAGTTTTAAATTTAATTGCTAATACTAAAGAAGATTACCAAAAAGAATGGGAATTTCTATGGAATGAAATCCAAGATTGGCATAAAGACAGACCATATCAATTATTACCAGTAATAACATTTAATGATAGTCCATTTCCTGGGGTTTTATATATGAATGGACCAGCCATCTCTGCTAATCAATTATATCATATGGCAATCATATTACTTACACAAAATAAGCCAAGACTCTATAAAATTGTTCATCTGGAACAAGTTAAACCAGTTATTTGGCATGCTAAACAAATATGTGCTATTAGTTTACATAATGAACATCATGGATGCTGGAATAATGCTTTACAACCACTTTGGATTGCTGGTCAATTACTTAGTAGTGATTTAGAACATCAAATAGTTTTACAATTACTAGATAAAATTGAAAGTACAACTGGGTGGTTAATGAATTTCAGAGCTAAAGATCTTAAGAAGCATTGGAATGGTGAATAATGAACTACACCAATTTCCTATTACTTTTACTATTGTTTATGCTCGGTATTATAAACTGCCCTTCCAGCATGCGGCTCGCATGCGGCTCAGATTGTCAAACCTATAGTCGCATCGAATATTAGTCACTCTATCACCGCGAAACGCCGTTAATGAATATATAAAAGCTAATTTTTCACTATCTTTTTAATTCTTTAATAAATTTATAATGTCAAATGACTTGGAATCTAGTAAGGATCCCAAGCTACAACTCCAAAAACGGTTATTGACTCCTTTCCTAAACAAATCGATCCCCCCAGTCCCCACTGAGCATGAAAGGCTACCTCATCCAGAAAAAAGTTCGAATGTCTTATCAAGATTGACTTTTGCCTGGCTTACACCAATCCTAAAAATTGGTTATAAGAGAACTTTACAGCCCGATGATTTGTATTATCTTAATGAAGTTCAAAAAGTTGAATATTTAACTGAGGAATTTTATAAACAATTTGGAGCTTCATTAGCTCATGCAAAACTCAAATATATTAAGAAAAAATGTAAAGAAAGAGGTGAAACTTTGGAAACTTCAAGTAAATCTCAGGAAGAGGACTTAGAAGATTTCGAATTACCAAGATGGGTTATGGTTAAAGCTCTTTTTTTAACATTTAAATATAGTTATACGTTCGGTATGATCAGTTTAATATTTTCAAATGTTTCACAAAGTGTCAATCCTTTACTTATTAAACATTTAATTAGATATGTCCAAAATAAATCGTATGGTTTAGAAGAAGGTATTGGTAAAGGAATTGGATATGCTTTGGGATGTACTGGATTAATATTGTTTAATGGGATTTTTTTAAATCAAGCATTTTATAATGGGATGATGGCTGGTGCTTTAGCTAAAGGTATTCTTACCAAAGTTGTTTTAGATAAGTCTTTAAGAATCAATGATAAATCTAAAAATGAGTTTCCACCTAGTAAAATTACTTCAATCATTGGTGCAGATTTATCTAGAATGGATTTTGCAATAGGTTTACAACTTTTCATTATAACATTCCCTATTCCATTGGCAGTTGGAATTGTAATCTTTATAGTCAATATTGGTCCAGCATCTTTAGTTGGTGTGGCTATTTTATTGTTGTTTCTCGTTGCTATGTCTTTGGTAACAAAAAGATTATTTCGTTATAGAAAATCTGCAAATATTTTCACTGATGCAAGAATTAATTATCTTAAAGAAGTTTTAAATAACTTAAGAATCATTAAATATTATTCTTGGGAACCTGCTTATCAAAAAAATATTTCAGAAACTAGATCTAAGGAAATGCAAATTGTTTATAATATGCAAATCCTTAGAAATTTTATAAATGCTGGTTCAATGTGTTTAGCAATTTTTGCTTCGATGGTTACTTTTCTTATATTGTATTCGATTCGGGGTAATACTAATGATAGCGCTGCAATATTTTCATCTTTATCACTTTTTAATGTTTTGACTCAACAAATCTTTTTATTACCATTGGCTGCAGCTGCTGGTTCTGATGGTTTGGTTGCAGTTGGAAGAGTTGGAAAATTTTTAACCGCTCCTGAAATCAATCCAGCAGAAACTACTATTACTCCTACTGAACATACTAAAGAGTATATGGTCAATAATAACATTTCAGTTAAAGTTGAAAATGCATCTTTCCAATGGGAAGACTTTAAAAATGGTAATAAAAAAGAAGTTGATAATACGAAATCTTTTGATGATTCTGTGCCTAATTCAGATTCTTCTGAAAAGTCTACGAATGAAAAGTCTGATACTGAAAATTCTGAAACTTCGGGAACCAATAAGACATTTGTTGAATCGAAAGTTTTCCCTGGTCTTTTAGATTTGGATTTTGAGATTAAACAAGGAGAATTTGTTATTATCACTGGTTTAATTGGTTCTGGTAAGTCTTCATTATTGAACGCATTATCAGGATTTATGAAGAGAACAAAAGGAACAGTCAGTATTCTTGGTGATCTTGTTTTTTGTGGGCAACCTTGGATTCAAAATGCTACTGTAAAAGAAAATATTACTTTTGGTGCTCAATTTGATGAAGAAAGATATACTGATGTGATTTATGCATGCTCTTTAGAGAGTGATTTATCTATGCTTCCTGCGGGTGATAGAACCGAAATTGGTGAAAGAGGTATTACATTATCAGGGGGTCAAAAAGCTCGTATAAATCTTGCTAGAGGTGTCTATGCAAAAAGTGATATGATTTTATTAGACGATGTTTTATCAGCCGTTGATGCAAGAGTTGGTAAACACATAATGCAAAATTGTTTTATGGGTTTACTTAAAGATAGAACAAGAATATTAGCTACTCATCAATTATCCTTAGTTAAGTCTGCAGATAGAATTATCTTTTTAAATGGTGACGGTTCAGTAACCATTGGAACATTTGATGAATTACAATCAAGTCATGCAGCTTTCCAAAACTTGATGACATTTAATCAAAGTGGCAATACTGAAGATGATGATGATAATGATGATGCAGTTAAGAAATCAGAAGTCATTTTGAACTCAGAAGATGAAGATAAGAAATCAATAATAGAAAAATTTGAAGATGAAGAAGTTAAAGAACAAGATAAAGAATTAATTGAGCGTCAACTTACAAAAGATGAAGAAGCACAACATAAAGAATATAATCAAGACAAAAAGGCCGACGGAACTTTGGTTCAGAAGGAATTCAAAGCTGTTAATGGGGTCAGTTTGAAAGAGTATAAATTTTATTTGACGAATGGGTCAGGTATATTTAATACATGGGTCTTGATTGTGCTTCTTGTGGTTTCAATGGTTATTGCAACTTATTGTTTCCTTTTCACTAATGTTTGGTTATCATTTTGGACCGAATTTAAATTCAAGAATCTTACTAATGGCCAATATATTGGAATTTACGTGATGTTTGCACTTTTAGCCTATTTTACTTTGTTAGCGGAAAAAGCATTAATTGTTTATGTCGCTAATACTGCATCAATTACTTTAAATGTTAAAGCTGCTACTAAAGTATTATTTTCACCAATGTCATTTTCTGACACTACACCAATGGGTAGAATCCTTAATAGATTTACAAAGGATACAGATACATTAGATAATGAATTGGGTGAACAATACAGACTTTTCTTATTTACTTTATCAACAGTTATGGGATTTTTCATTTTAAGTATTATATATTTACCATATTTTGCAATTGCATTACCAATTCTTGGTGTTGTATTTATTAGTATTGGAAGTTTTTATTCTGCATCGTCTGTTGAATTAAAAAGATTAGAATCTGTTCAAAGGTCTTTTGTTTATAACAATTTCAATGAAATATTAACTGGTATGGATACTATTAAAGCATATAATGCTCAAGAAAGATTTCTTGCTTTAAATTCAAACTACTTAAATAAAACCAATGAAGCTTATATTTTGAATATCGGTTCTCAAAGATGGTTAACAATGACACTTTGTTTTATTGCTGCAAGTTTTACACTTCTTATTGCTCTTTTATGTGTTAATGGTGTATTCAGTATAAGTCCTGCTTCAACAGGTTTATTATTGTCTTATACTTTACAATTAAATGGTCAATTAGCATTGTTAATTAGAAATTATACTCAAGTTGAAAATGGTATGAATTCTGTTGAAAGATTAAGTGAATACGCCTATGATTTACCAAGTGAAGCGCCTTATGAAATTGAGGATACTAAACCAGATCCATCATGGCCTCAAAATGGTGGTATTAAATTTAAAAATGTTTCCATGTCATATAGACCTGGTTTACCTTTAGTATTAAAAAACGTGAACTTCAACGTTAAACCACAAGAAAAAATTGGTATTTGTGGTAGAACTGGTGCTGGTAAGTCTTCGATTATGACTGCGTTATATAGATTAGCTGAACTAGATGATGGGGAAATATTGATTGATGATATAAATATTAGTAAATTAGGTTTAAGAGATCTTAGAACAAAATTATCAATTATCCCTCAAGATCCAGTCTTATTTAAAGGTAACATTAGAAAAAATTTAGATCCATTCGGTGAACATCCAGACTCAAAATTATGGGATGCTTTAAGAAGATCTGGATTAATTGATCATGATAAACTTGAAAATATTTCTAAACAAGTATCTGATGATGATAATTTACATAAATTTCATTTAGATCAAGAAGTTCAAAATGATGGTGCCAATTTTTCATTGGGTGAAAGACAATTAATTGCATTTGCCAGGGCTTTGGTTAGAGAAAGTAAAATTTTAGTTTTAGATGAAGCAACTTCTTCAGTTGATTATGAAACTGATGCAAAGATTCAAAAGACTATTACTGAAGAGTTCAGTCAATGTACTATTTTATGTATAGCCCATAGATTGAAAACCATTGTCAATTATGATAAAATTTTAGTCCTTGATAAAGGTGAAGTTAAAGAGTTTGATACTCCATTCAATTTATTTAATGTAGAAGGCGGTATATTTCAACAAATGTGTGAGAAATCATCTATTGTAGCTGATGACTTTGTAATGAAACAGTAAGTTAAACTTGTATATTTTTAATATAATATCATGAAAACCTGTTCTAAATTTTATACTCTAATCTAGTTATATGGTTTAAGATCCACATTCCAAAATTTAATGGCACCATCATACCCAGTTGTAGCAATTATAGCAGAATCAGTATCATATTTAATCCATTCAACTCTAGTAATACCACCTTGATGTGCTAATGGATATTTTGTAACTTTGACAATTTTATCAATACAGTAAATTATAATTGTACTATCTAAAGCACCACTAAGTAAGAATTTAGAATCTGGACTCCATTTACAATCTGTTAATTTACCAGAATGGAAAGTCCATCTTGTTGTTTTAACAGTATTATCAGAATTATAAATGATATATTTACCATTAGAATCCCCTAAAGCAATATATTTTTCATCTGGAGATACTCTGACTAAAGAAGGAGTACCTCTGATTGGACTTAGACTTGAATCCTTTGATAATTCTAAAGTTAATTGTTCTAACAGATTTGAATTTAAATTGGTGGTTAATAATTTATCACTTATCAAATCAATATCATTTGAGTCAAATTGTAATTTTGATTCTGAATCTTTAGAAAGTTTACCACTGGTTAAAGAATAAATTTCAATACTACTTTCAAATAATACATGGAATTTATTGTTAACTTTAAGTAATTTTTTAGGTTGAGATGCTAATTTAATTTCATCAACTAAAGTTGAGCCATCCCAAACTTTCAAGTAATCATCCCAACCAATTGAAATTAAATACTTATCATAAACTAAATCAGCTACATAGTTGCCATGACTGGATTTTTCATCTCCAATAGGTGTGGGTACAGTTACCAATTTATCATTATTTATTGACCATTGGTAAATTTTCCCATCAGAACCACCAGTGATTAATTTATCATCTACAACAACCAGAGATGTAATGGCAGCTTGATGACCTGGAATGACTGTAACTTTACCATCTTGATAATAATTAAGATTACCATTAACAGAAAGTGAAATGATATTTGAATCGGTAACAATTACACTAACTAATTGGTTATCAACAGTTACAGAAGTTCCAAGCTTTAAAGTTTCAATGGCAGTAAATCCATCTACTGTCCATACTTTCACAGTATTATCAGCCGAACAAGTAACAAATTTACTACTATCATCGTACCAAGAAATACCAAAAATACCTCCTTCATGAGCACCTTCAATTTTTTGTAAATATTCACCAGTTTTACCATCGTATACTACTATGATTCTATCGGATCCAACACTAAGTAAGTATTTCCCATCAGGTGAAAATTTAACATCTCGTATAACATTGGTATGATGATCACGAATACTTTTATCGAACTTAAATGGAGGCCCAGTATAAAAAATTAAACTCTTATCATTACCAACAGTGGCAGCTCTGTAAGGTCTTTGAGGCTTAATATCAACAGCATTAACAACATCAGAATGACCTTGGATCTCACCAATGGAGTTCCCTGAATCCCAAGTGAAACAATGACCATATTTCTCTTTACCTTCACCTACAGCAATGATTCTCGTGTTATCGGCATCCCAAGAAATGGCCTTAATAGGGCCAGCGAGGATTTGAAATTCTGACTTAATGTATGGTTGTTCGACCAAAGGGTTCTTATCTCCGAAAACTGAAGTGTCCCAGATCTTTACTTGCCCACTCTGATCACCAGACGCAATATAATTACCGGATTTAGCAAAAGCTACCGCAGTTGTGGTGGTAGTATGTTTAGTGAATTGGAAACTAGAGGTGTTTGATTCGGGGTCAATTGATCTGACAAATATGGATCTACCTAAAGGATATGCTATTCTTCCATTGATCTTATCATAAGCCAAAGAAGCCGATTGAGCTCTGGCAGTGGTTGGTTGAGGAGGGTAAACACTAATTGGACTAATACTCATGGTTAAATGTTAGATCGCGACACCTTTAATGATTTTAATGGCTCTGAGGGAAAAGTCGTGTCTGGACTGTTGAAACTAAACCAAATGTCCACCGACTGGTGCGAACCATTTCATTGGATTAAACCTTGATTGATGATTCGTTCAGTTGGTTATAAGAGATTAGTGAATAATTCAACTTGTTCTCGTCGTGGCTTATCACGTTCGTCACTCCGTTTCAATGAACCAAAACAAGTTGTAGTTAAACCTCAAATTACTCCTGTACAACCACCTCCTCCACCTCCACCTCCAAAGAGTAAATTTTCACTTACCGGCTTCTTATTTAAAACTTCATTAGTTGTTGGTTTAGGTTATGCTGGTGTGTTATTTGCTGCCACAAAAAACGATAAAGTGATGGACTTTGTCATTGATAAGCAATTACCATATTATGAAGAAATAATTGATATTATGGAAAATGGTTCAATTGAAGATTTAAAGAAATATTTCACTGAAATGAAATTTAAATTACCATCAAGACAACAATTTGAAGAAATGACCACCAGAGGTGAAAAAATCTTTGAAGAAACCAAAAATAAATTAACTACCAAAGAAAAAACCATTACCCCTGCTGAACAATTACAAAAACCAGTTGAAACCATTCCAAAAATTAAAGAACATTTACCATTAATTAAATTGGATTCTGAAGGTCTTGATGAAACCGTTAAAGCCACCATTGAATCTTTCAATGGTTTAATTAGATCCATTGATAAATCTGCTGGTAAAGAATCTTTAATTAAATTAATTAATGAAAATATCTCTATTTTAGCTACTAAATTAAACAATTTAAATAAAAAATTTGAAGAAGAAGTTCAAACTAAATTAAAGGTTTCACAAACTGAATTATTATCATCATTTACTAAAAAAGAATTGGAATTAACTGAAACTTTATTAGATCAATATAATACTGAAAAGACCAAATTAGAAGAAAAACTCAATCAAAGATTAATCAATGAAATTGAAGCCACTAAAGCCACCATTTCTCAAGCTGCTGTTAATGCAGTTTCAATGATGAGAATTGAACAAACTAAAAAATTTGAAACTTTAATTAAAGAAAGAATTGATCAAGAAAGAGATGGTAGATTAGCAGGATTAAAAGTTTTAAATGATCGTTTGAAAGAATTAGAAGAATTTTCAGTTACTTTAGAAAATCAATTATCTGTTAATCATAATAAAACTTTATTACTGAAAGCAATTTCAAATTTAAAACATGTTTTATTTACAAATTCTAAATCTACTAAAATAATTGATTCAAATATTTTAATTCAATATTTTGAAAAAATTAATAATGTTGAAAAATCAATTAATGATGAATTAATTAATTTAACTCTTAATGATTTAGAACCATTAATTAATTCTAAACAACCAATCTTAACTATTTCACAATTATTAAGTAAATGGGAAGATTTAACTCCAGAAATTAGATCTGCTAGTTTATTACCACCAAATGCTGGATTATTAGGACATTTATCATCAATGATTTTCTCTAAATTACTTTTCTCAGTTAAAGGTGCTAAACCTGAAGGAAAAGATATTGAAAGTGTCATTGGTAGAATCGAAAGTAGTTTAGCTAGAGGTGAATTAGATGTTGCTGTCGAAGAAGCTGCTAACTTAAAAGGATGGCCAAGAAAGTTAGCTGATGATTGGGTTAAAGAAGGTAGAAAGAGATTAGAAGCTCAATTTTTGGTTGAACTTTTAGAGCTGGAAGCCAGAATTGTGTAGAAAGTAGATGTAAAATATAAGCATCATATTTATATGTACTCGTCTCTTTTCCTCCAGTCTCATTCTTTGTCGTCTTTTCTCACTCTCACCAAATCTACATTTTAAAGTACAAATCTCACAATTTTCATATTTTCACCGCGCTTTTATCAACAGTCAACTATGTCTTCCAACAACGTCTACGGTGGAGATGAAATCAATGCCATTATTCTTGATCCAGGATCACAAACAACACGTATTGGTTACGCTGGTGATGATTTCCCCAAAGTAATTACTCCGTCATATTATGCAACCCCATCAACTGGTGGTAAACGTATATTTGGAGAGTCTATTAATGTCCCCAGACCCAATTATGATATTAAACCAATTTTAAAAGATACTATCATTGAAGATTGGGATGCAGCCATCGAACAATACACCCATTATTTCGAAAAAGATATGTGTATTACTTATAAAGATCAACCTATATTAATAACTGAACCAATATGGTCAAGTAGTTCTCAACGTAAAACCTTGGTTGAAAATTTTTTTGAACATTTTGAATTCCCAGCTTTATATCTTGCAAGAGCCCCAACATGTATTTCATTTCAACAAGGTAGACCAAATTGTCTTGTAGTAAATATTGGACATGATACAACCAGTGTAACTCCAGTAATTGATGGGATTTCATTAATTAGAAATTCTATGAGAACTCATTATGGTGGTAGATACCTTAGTGATCAATTCCTTGATTTATTTAAACTGAAATATAAAGATGTATCATTAATTAATAAATTTAGAATTAAATCAAAACAACCAACGGTTTTCCCTGATAATGCCATCTTTGAAGAAAAGGAATTACCAAATATAACTCAATCATTTGAAGATTATCAACAAGAACAACTTTTACATGAAATGAAAGAAACTTTATTAGAAACACCAGAAAAACAAATTACAGATGAAACCACTGAACAATTATCAAAGGAGAAGAGATTATTTGAATTACCAACTGGACAATCGATTCCTTTTTCAATTGAAAGATTTGAATTGGCTGATTCATTATTTGAAACTGCAAATTATACTTTTACTGATGAACAATTAGCTAAAAAATATCCACCAGAAGATGGGAAATTAGTAATTGATAGTTCTCAAGATGATTATAGACCATTAAAAAGAGCTAGAAAATTAGAATCTAGTAACCAATCAACCCCACCACCTCTATCATCTGCAAGTGATGAACATGAAGATATTAGAGGTTTAATATCATTAGTTCATAATACTTTATCTTCGATAGATATTGATCTTAGATCTTCAGTAGCTCATAATATAATTATTACTGGAGGAGTTTCATTAATTCCTCAATTAACCGAAAGATTATATAATGAGTTATCTAATTTAAATCCTGGTTTAAAGATTAGATTACATGCCGCAGGTAATTCAAGTGAAAGAGTTAATCAAGCATGGATTGGTGGTAGTGTATTGGCATCTTTAGGTACATTCCATCAATTATGGGTTACAAAAGAAGAATGGGATGAAGCTGGTGCAGATAAGATATTGAATCAAAGAT
Organism: Yamadazyma epiphylla; assembly: GCA_030571925.1. Taxonomy (NCBI): domain Eukaryota; kingdom Fungi; phylum Ascomycota; class Pichiomycetes; order Serinales; family Debaryomycetaceae; genus Yamadazyma; species Yamadazyma epiphylla. Next base: position 1,971,846 of record JAJLZA010000001.1, read on the forward strand.
TTAGATGAGTGCTAGTTTATAGATGTAATGTATAAATAGTTGAATAGTTCTAATAGTTGAATAGTCTAATAGTTGAATAGTTCTAATAGTTGAATAGTTCTAATATTTGAATAGTTCTGGGCCCTGCATGTTGGGCTCAGGCGTCCAACTGGACTCGGGCGTTTAATACGAGCTATTGGGCATCCAGTGGTTATCAACCCATCGGACCCAACGAGGGATCACCCCACGCCGAAGTTGTGTCCCCACCGTATCGCGGACTGGGGAAAAAAGGGTACCGCATTACCATCTTTGCTACCACTTTTGCTATCATTGACCAATTGAACAATGACAACATTAACAACCGATTCCAAAGTTTCATCCAATGATGATATGGCCAAGATTAAAGGTGTGTTGGATCTCGATCCTTGGTTATCCCCTTACAGCGGCCAATTGCTTGCCCGTCAAAACTATTTCCAAAAATGGTATAATAAATTATCTACAGATGAGGGCAGTTTATCCCAATTTGCTAGCGGTTACTTGACGTACGGGTTACATGCTAATAAGCAAACAAAACAAATCACCATTAAAGAATATATCCCCGATGTTGTGGAAGTCTCTTTGGTTGGAGACTTTAATCAATGGGATGTAAATGCCCATAAACTTGAAAAGAAAAATGACTTTGGCTTATGGACTTTAACTATTGATCCTGTTAATAATGATTTTGCAATTCCTCATGATTCAAAATATAAGATTGCCATGAAATTGAATTCGGGTGAAATCATTTATAGGCTTTGTCCATGGGCAATTAGATGTCTTCCAAATAAAGAAACCAACTTATACGAATCCCATTTTTGGAATCCTAATGAACTTTACCAATTTAAATATCCCAGACCAAAAAATGATAATCAAGGAGTTAAGATTTATGAAGCTCATGTTGGTATTTCAACTCCAGAACCAACTATTGGATCATATAAAAATTTCACCAAAAATGTTTTACCAATAATTCATAAATTGGGATATGATACAATCCAATTGATGGCCATAATGGAACATGCTTATTATGCATCTTTTGGATATCAAGTTACTAATTTTTTTGCTATTTCATCAAGATTTGGAACTCCAGAAGATTTAAAGGAGCTTATTGATGAGGCCCATCATTTAGGTATTAGGGTCTTATTAGATGTAGTTCATTCTCATAGTTCTAAAAATGTTGATGATGGTTTAAATATGTTTAATGGTACTGATCATTATCTTTTCCATGGAGGTCCAAAGGGAAGTCATGATCAATGGGATTCAAGATTATTTAATTATTCAAATTATGAGACTTTAAGATTCTTATTATCTAATTTAAAGTATTATATTGATACTTATAAATTTGATGGGTTTAGATTTGATGGTGTTACATCAATGTTATATACTCATCATGGTTTAGGATTTGGATTTAGTGGTGATTATAATGAATATTTTAATACTGAATGGGTTGATGGTGATGCAATTAATTATTTTATGCTTTCACATCAATTAATTAAAGAAATAGGTAAAGAAGAGAACTTTAAATTTATTTCAATTGCTGAAGATGTTAGTGGGATGCCAACATTATGTTGTCTGATTGATCAAGGAGGAATTGGATTTGATTATAGACTTTCAATGGCAATTCCTGATATGTGGATTAAAATATTAAAGCATTTACAAGATGAACAATGGGATTTAGGTAATATAGTTCATACTTTAACAAACCGCAGGCACGGAGAAAAATGTATAGCTTATTGTGAATCTCATGATCAAGCATTGGTTGGTGATAAATCAATTGCATTTTGGTTAATGGATAAAGAAATGTATACTAATATGTCTGTATTAACTGAAAATACTCCAGTCATTGATAGAGGAATTAGTTTACATAAATTAATTAGATTAATTACTTTTAGTTTAGGTGGTGAAGGTTATTTAAATTTTGAAGGTAATGAATTTGGTCATCCTGAATGGTTAGATTTCCCAAGAGTTGGTAATGGTGAATCTTATCATTATGCTAGAAGACAATTTAATTTAATTGAAGATGATTTACTTCGTTATAAATTCCTCTTTAATTTTGATTGTAAATTACAAAATTTAGATAATAATTATCGAATTTTACAAAGTCCTCAAGCATATGTTTCATTAAAACATGAAGGTGATAAAGTAGTTGTATTTGAAAGAAATGGATTATTATTTGTAATTAATTTCCATCCAACTAATTCATATCCTGATTATAAAATTGGAGTTGAAACTGCTGGTACTTATAAAATTGTTTTAGATAGTGATGCTGAAGAATTTGGTGGTCATAACAGAATTACTAAAGATTTAAGGTTTTTCACTAAAGATGAACCTTGGAATAATAGAGCTAATAGTTTATTTGTTTATATTCCAACTAGGACTGCGCTTGTGTTTCAATTAGAGGATAAAATTTTGGATTAATTTAATGCATGTTAAATTCCAGATTTAACTATTTACTAATCTAAATTTTCAAATCTACCTTCTTGTTGCCATTTTTTTATAGGATTTTCAAAATTTTCAAACGTACCTAATTTTTCCATTCTTTCAAATAAAACAAATAATTTTTCAGCTTCGGCCTCTTTTTCTTCCTCTGTTAAATCATCCATTGGTGTTGATTCTTTTGAGGCCAAATTTAAATTTTTTTCAACATCTTCTGAAAGAACACTCTTACGTTTGGCTAACTCTTTTATATCAAGATATTTATTATTTGGTCGGGTATATTTGTCTAAATCAATAGAAGGGTCTACCTCTATTTGTGAATTTTGGAAATATTGATTACAATTCATAAACCCTAATAATTCAAGTACTTTAATTTGATGGGTTTTAGGATCTTTATTAAAGGTTAAAAGGTAAAACATTTCAATTATAATTGATTGTAAAGAGCTTAATTCATTAAGTGAAGATAATGAAAGATCATTAATAAAATTTGGTAATGAACTCGATTCAAGAATAATCATTAATTGGTTGTAAATTTTAGAAGAGTTTTCATTTGGTAACAAAAGATTGGATAAATTTTCAAATAATTCATGAAACTTCCCATCACCAAGTTTCATATCATTCACCAACAGTTTAGAAATATGGTTTATAATTGTAATTAAATTAATTAAATTAGTGAAGATATCTTTTTTATTATTAACAGATTTGGTGATATCATCATTAACTACAAATTCTGTAAGATTATGTTGTAATTGATGTTCAAGACTTTGAAAAAATTCAACATAAACATCCGGCAGACTTACAAACAATTCATTTGTTTTAATTGCATCTCTTTCAGAAAATATTAACATTAAAAAGTTCAAGGAATTCTTCATTAACAACTCATTTGCACCTTGATTAATGGATTTATTAATAATAATTATACAATCATCAGAAAACTCTTCATTTTTAACTAATCCTGAACCAATATGGTATTTATGATGTAAGGTATATAAACATTTTAGGATTTCTATTAATAATAATTGAAATAATGGAATATTAAATGACTTATCAAGTAAATCTATACAATCTTTAAAGCCTTGATATAAAATATTAAACACATCTTTGATTATATCATCATGAATATTTTCTAATCCACCGTATAAAGTTAAAAATAAAATCCTATACATCGTTAAGTAAGTTTGGAACTCATTTGGTTGAATCTTGTTCAATTTTTTCATCAATTCATCACAATACACAAACAAACTCTTGGAATAAACGGGTATGAAGTGATCCAAATGTAATTGTCGATTCAATAATGCAATGTTTGCAATTGTAGCAAGTAAATCGATATTATCGTCAAGGGACAAGTCATCTTTGAATAATATTTCAAACATCAAGTCCAATTCCTTTTTGGTGACTTTGGAACAGAATTGAGGAGTCCTACCCGATTGTCTTAACTTTTTAATATCAATGCCATTCTTATTCCATTCATATTGATTTGACATTGTTTTATAAAAACTTAAAAGAAAAAAAGGTTTTAAAGGTTATTTGCCATATGCCAAAAATAAATCAAGAAAAAAACCCTCAATGCGCTTTGAAAAATTAAGTATAGAAGAACATGAAAAATACCCCATCGTACATATACAAAAAAAAATATCTATAAACTTTACCTAAGGGTTGACAAGGGCTTGACCTCTTTATCAACCAATAACTACTTTGCTTTGAAATATAAAATGGCAAGTGTCAATAACTCTTTCCATCAAAGACTCTAATTCTTTATATTCTTGTTCGTCTTCATGAAGGTAAGTTGCAACTTGTCTAATTGTATGAATATTGATTGGCCATAACTCTAAATTTAAATCATACGTTTTCAAAATTCCGATTACATCTTTTGCAATTAATTTTGCATGATTTCTTGGAATTTTACTTAAAATTTCTTGAACTTCTGGTGATTTTAAATTTGTCTTTTTAATTAATGCACTATATAATGTAACTTGTGCAAGTTTAAAGTGTAATGTAATTAAGGCGGCTGTTTCGTCTCTAAAATAAATCGTTGGATAAGCTGAATTATCACTAACTGGATTATAAACTATAGGTTTTAATGGATTTGGCATATAATACTCAAATTCAATTAATTTATCATTTAAATTTGACCATTCTTTAAATGGTATATTGTTTTCAAATTCTTCTTTGGTTAACACCACTACTTCATTATCAAATTCGCTTATTACACTAAAGTTAATCAATGCTTTATGAAGCCACCATGAAGTTTCTCTTTGACTTATGAAACATTCAGAATCCCCAATTACATTTTCTTTGTTTTGTTGGTTTAATGAGTTCCCACCAGTATCTTCATTCCAATATTTTTTTTCAAAATTTTCAATAAATTCAGGATCAATTTGTCTCCAATATTGATTAACTGAAAACATTGATGGTGATTGAAATTTTAATGACAATATTAAATCACATATAAACATTGACCAAAAACACATTTGAAGAAATGGAGAATTACTTAATGGGCTTGATTCTTCTGTTTTCAGAGCTACTATCGATGTTAAAAGCCCAACTGCACCTTTAACATAAGTATTATCAGATGCTAAAAAAAACATCTCATAAACGCCCAACATAATTGTACTTAATAAACACCTGGCAGCGATGCCATCACTTTCTATTGAAGTCGATGTTTCACTTAAATACCGCCGTATTGATGTAATCGTTTCGTGATAATATTTAATCGGCAACGATTGGTCGACCGTCGTCGGCTCTTGCCTGCGTAACATCAAAGCACTTAAACTAAATAACGAATTTAATACCATTCCTGTTTCGTCTAGTATAGCCATCTGTGGTACTAAATTAGTATACAAGTTACCCGACATAAACATATCCATACATCTAGAAACTTGATGAGTAAATAAATCAAATAATTTAACTTCGGTTTCATCTTTTGCTTTCAAATATGCTGTTGAATTTATATAATCTGGTTTATTAATTTTAAGTTCATTTTGGAAATGCTTGAAAAGTTCATCAAACGACTCTTCAATATTTTTACCTTGGGTGTATTGTGAATTACTAGTTGTCTTGTTTATAGTTATTTTATTTAATTTATTAATTCGAGGCTTAGAGTTCTTTTTAGGTCTTGTAGGTTTATAAGTCTCATTCATCTGATATCTTATATCTCTTGAACTTGAAGGATCTAAATGAAACATTTGACCAAATGGGTGAAATGAAGGTTGTAATTCTACTTGTCTGGTTTCATCATAAGACCTTGTCAGATATGGACCAACAAATTGTGAAGGTTGAAAAGGGTTAGGTTGAGGGATAAATTGGGATTGAATGGAATTGGATGGGGGTAAAGTGTTCGATATTGGGAAATTTCCAACTGGGTTTGTATTTGAATGGATATCCATTTGGGATTGTGAAGGTATTCTTTGATGTCCAGGAATATAATGAAGTGGTAGATGGGGGTACATGACTCTAGGAACAGGTTCTTGGTTCAATTGTTCTTCAGCAGCGTTCACGTAATTAATATTGGGCAAGTGTCCTAACCGTCTATCTTGTTCATTGGTTTGAAGTTGGGATTGCAGAAGTTGATGCATGGAATAATGCGTTTGAGGATTCTGGAATTGCAGTTGGTGCAGTGGAACTTGTTGGGGTGTCAATTGAGCTTGCTGAGAACTCAATTGAGGCGGTTGGTTCTGTTGTTGGGGTGGTTGTCCTTGTTGTTGTATGGGGTATTGGTAAAACTGATTCCCATACAAATTGTAAGGTGGACTCATGTTGAAAAAAACCGTTGAGTGTTGCATTAGTTTTTTTTTTTTTTAGATTGGCGCGAGTCGTGCGCTGACGGATAATAATTGCTGCAAACCTATTTTTGTCAATTGAACCGTGTGAATATGATTAATATAATATTTAAAATGATCGGATCAAAAATGCAAGTTGTGTAAGTTTATCTTGTGACTTTGCAATTTAAAATAAACCTAAAAAAAGTACAATTGGCCTTTGCATCGTCTCACCATTCGGATGTCCCGAGTATCCAAATTATATGCACAAATTACTGTTAAATGCACCTTTATAAACCGGACGACGCCATAAACTATTTTTTTTTTTAATATGGTATCATTAGAACCGTGGTATCAATTATTTTAATCTTGGGTATATTGATTTATTAATCCCCAAATTGAGCCCAAAATCCCGCTTCCAGGTGTGCATTATTCATTTTTTTTCACAAATATAGTTATTATTAGAAACATTTCTTGTTTAAACAAGAATTAGAAAACTCTACAAGTAACCAGGTAAGAGGTGACGAGTTGTGTGTTGTTTGTACCTAAAGAGAAATATTCTGATCGCTTAATTATCTTTTACCGGTGCCGCTTATAATATGCAATATTTTGCTACGCCCATTGGTTTTAGGTATTCGATTAGAGGACGGAAAGCGGTTTACGTCGAACAATTAAGTACATCGTCTTATACGCTTTAATCTATATTGAATGATGACTCTAGAATATCTATTAACCAATACTCTTGTTATAAACTCACTTATCGTATCCTGGTTATAAAGGTGCATACAGGGGATTGAAAGCAGTCAACAGGCTATCTAATTGGGCACCGTAGAGATATGCCCGGAGGGCATTAAAATTCTTGGGTCTTGAAACACCCTGGTTCTATTTCGAAATTCAACCCATTGTTTAATAGATCACTGAGATGAAATTCTTCATTGGTGTACCGATGTAGAACAAATTTTAGCACTTCAAGATTTCTGAAGTGGTGTACTGGTTCGAACGCGATTAATTCAAATATTCATTACGATGTCTAAAGAGATTACATGCTTTGTAGTAGATATTTCAAAGTCAATGGGTGCTCCTAGGGATACCGATGATAAATATTCTGAAAATAAATCCAATGAAACTCTGACGCAACTCGAATGGGGTCTCAATTATTTCTATGATACGGTGATCAATAAAGCTATTAAAGGTAGAAAGACCGACTATATTTCGCTAGTAACCTGTCATTCTCCCAATACAAACTCTCTGTTTGAAAGTGAACCAATGTATAAAGGGATTGATGTTATTGATGACAAAAAAGCGCCCCAATATGAAGATTTAAAGACGTACCATGAGTACTTAAGGCCAAATCCTAACTCATCATCCGACGAAGCTGATCCAGTACTTGCAACTTGTGTCGCTATAGGTAACATGTCACGAGATGCCCGTTTAAAATTCATTCGAAATCTTATAATTGTAACCAATGCAGAAACACCGGTGAACAGTTTTAATTCCGAACTTGCAGATGCTGCAATTGACGCTGTAGAGAAACTTGATATCAAATTGACTTTGATTGGAATTGACTTTGAGGCTGAAGACATTTCGGAAACGAAAAAGGAGAATATAAATGGCTGGAAATCGTTTATTTCCCGTTGTAATGGTACTATACTTGATGCTAACAAAGCAAATTATATTATAAGTAAAACACCATTGTTGAAACGAACCAAACCGATTAAGTCATTTCGTGGCCCTTTAAGGATCTTCTGTGATGAAAAAGTGGCTATTTCAGATACTGCAGACCCTGGATCGAGGTGTATAGAAATAGATGTGGAGGTATATCCTGCTGCTCGGCCAGAGAAAGTACCCAATATGCATCAATATTACGTAAATAATGGCAATGTGACTAAATCTAAAAGTGAAGTTGATTACTTTATTGTAGAAGAAGAAGAGGACGGTGGTGAAAAGAAAAAAACACCCATAGAGAATGGAGATTGGGTTGATGCATTTAAATATTCTAATTTCGATATTGTCACTGTTGATAAATATTCTGAAACTACAACATTATTTTGTACACCATCGTTAGCTCTCTTGAGTTTTATTAAAATTGAAAACCTTGATGTGGCTTATTTCACAAGTGAAGCAAATTATGTTGTGCCTGCAGCTCTGTGTGGGGCTAGAAGTATAGTTGCATATAATGGATTCTGTCAAGCATTGTTAGAACTAGAGTCTGCAGCATTGGTACGTTATGTTGCTAAAGAAAACTCAGAGATCCAAATATGTGCATTGATACCTAATAAATCTCTTGTTGGTGATTCTAAATACGTATATAATTTACAAATGGTCAGGTTACCGTTTAAAGAAGACGAAAAAGTAGGAAGATTCCCTCGACTCGATAACAAATCTTCTGACTTGAGTTCACAAATGGATCAACTTGTTGATTCATTGGATTTGGACAAGACTTTAGATGCTAAAGATATTAAGGATATTAAAAGCACTAAACGTCCTCTGTATTGGATTCAAAATGAAAAATTAAGTTTAAAATCATCACAATCGCTTGCTGATAAAACAATTCACACTAATGATATATCTGTAGATAAAAAACTTCAAACAAGTTCACCTGCGATCCATAAATTCAACACCAATGCTTGTCGTATTATTAAAAAATCTCTTGATTATGATCTTCATGAATATTTAAATGATCCTGAGTTTATCTCCAAATTTATGACGACAGAGGGAACTAACCTATTTAACTTAAAAAATATAACTGCCGACTCTGAATGGATTACATCCTTAAGTAAAAGTCAAAAACATCTATATAAATCGATGAAACAATCTACTAAAGTGATTCATGTTGAAAAGCTTAAAAAGAAGAAACAACAAGATCGTCAAAATATTGTTAAACCCACTAGTAATTATGGGGAACTGGAGGGACAGTATGATGAAGAAAATCTTGAAGCATTATTAGATTAGTGTTCATTAACTATATACAAGAATGATCATAACTTAAATAAACGATTTTTTAAATCGAATTCTCTATCTTTAGCAGTTCTATTTCTTCTTTTAGACATTCCAGTTCCATCTTCACCAAGACTATCAACAAGTTTTTGATGTAAATTCATTTGTGATATTCTTTCATGTTCTTCTTTGAAGATTTCTTTTAATTGGTCTTTATTTATTTGAAGAATTGGTTCTACTTCAAAAAGTCCTCTATATTGTTTACCTTTACCTTGTCTCCAGAGATTAAGCCAATGATTAGCCATTCCTAATTCATCGTATGATCCATCAGGTGTTAATTTATTACGTTTTTTGGCAATATTATATAAAAGCTCATCAATTGAATTAGTTGGATGTGACATGTATTCAGAATACCTTGAACCTGGTTTATTTTGAAGGTTTAACAAATACAATAAATAATCAGCTTGTACTACTGGATCAACAAATGAAGTATGAACACATCCTACCAAGGCTAATGCTAACATTGTTTCTGGGCTTCTTACAGTGGGTAAAAATACCCCTGGTGTATCATATACAAGTAAATCAGGCGAATGGGAAATCCGTATAACTTCACTGGTAGCTCTTGTTACACCTGGTTGACCTCCAGTTCTAGCTACTTTTCTTACTTTTGTTGAAATAGAACCACTATTGATATCTTTATAGCCTACTTGTCTCAAGGTATTTACAAGACTGGATTTCCCAACATTAGGCATACCGATAATCATCATTCTTAGCCCTAATGGAGGTGGTGGGTCCATTTGAGAATATTGATGAGACAATTTTTGAATGATTTTCTTAACGTCTGAAGTATTTCTGGTATCAACAACCATATATTGTTCATTGGATGATGCGTGCCATTTATCCAAAAGTTTATGATTTAATACCGAAAGATCCTTTTTACTATATAAAATCAATTTTTGTTTCCTGGCAAGTACTCTATCAAAGAGAACATTTGTGGTGGCTATTGGGGCTCTGGAATCTCTAACTTCGAGGATTAAATCGATCTGAGGAGCTAAGTGACCAAACTTGGTCAAGGCTTTTTGGTGGTGGCCTTTAAAATTGGCCAAAGGTATATTATACGATGGGAAAGAGGATCTGGGGATAAAAGACTTCATCTCATCTAGGTGCGAAAGGGAAATTTTTCACTTGATGCCATTAATCACTTTCACTGGATTCCCATGCCTGGGAAAGACTACATGGGCTAAAAAGTTAGAAAAGGAATTACAAACTCGAATAGATAAAGCCAAAGAAAACAATGAACCCGGTCATAATTACACTATTGCGTATCATTCAGATGATACCTTAGGATTTTCAAGAGAAAAATATAAAGAGTCCATCACTGAGAAGCATGGTAGAGGAAATCAAATTTCAACAGTTCGTAGAGATTTGACTAGAACAACTTTTGTTATTTTAGATTCACTTGCATATATTAAAGGATTCAGATATCAACTCTTCTGTGAAGCTAAAGGAGTTTTAACCCCACATTGTGTTGTACATGTTGAATGTTCAAAAGACGATACTCATAAATGGAATTCAATAGACAAAAAATGGGATGATGAACTTATAGACCAATTATGTATGAGATATGAAGAACCAAATGACTCGAATAGATGGGACAGTCCATTATTCAATTTAGTATCTTCAGATCCAGATGAGTCTTTACCAATGGATGAGATATGGGACGCTTTGGTACTTAAGAGACCACCTCCACCAAATGCTGCTACTCTTGTCAAGCCAACTTCAGGGAACAATTTCATACAAGAATTAGAAAAGAAAACTCAAGAAGTGGTTTCAAAGATCCTTCAACATCAGCAATTAAGTAGTATTGGTGGAAGAGTAGTCGTTGATGGTGATAGACAATTATATATTGATATGCCTGCCACCACTGTTAGTATTGCACAGCTCCAAAGAATCAGAAGAACTTACATCGGGCTAAATAGAATGAGAAGTGTTGAACCGGATAGAATTATTCCTATGTTTAGTGACTATGTAAATAAAAACTTGAATGAGTTATGAATAAATAGATAATAAATGTCATCTGCTCTGATATGTGCTTATGTTCATGCTGCTATCATCTCTTTCTTTGGTTTTTCCATTTGAAATGAACTTTACCATCATTAGTTATGATCTTTTTCTTACTTCCTTTCTTCATTAATTCTTTTTGCTTTTCCATATGAGATTCAACTTGTCTTAATTGTGATTCTCTTTCCAAGCGTTTTTTCAATAGCACATATTGTCTTGCCTTTTCATTATTAAGTTGTTCTTTCGTTATTTCATCAATATCACCAACATCAACTAATTTCTTATGACTTTGAAGCTGCTCTATCTTTAATCTATTTTCTCTACGTTTAAGTAAATCTTCATCAGTATTGAAATATTGTGCTGGGTTAAAGTTAAGTTGTTCTTCTTTATCTTCTACAAACACTGTATGCTTTCCTTTAGCTTTAAATGCAAGGTTTTGTTTCAGTTTTTCAATCTTTTGCTTTTCATTTAATCTCATAGTTCTTATATAATTTGAATCTTGAGTTTTTAACAACTTGACCTGATCCACTGACAACAGTTCATTACCTCTGTCAACTATAAGAGCACCTCTTTCATCAGTTTTAGATCTAGTCATCGCATGGTAATACTCATCGGGATTATACTGAGCAGCTTTAGCTCTAAGAGCCTTAAGAGCTGATTGTTTCTTATGATAATCGGCCGATCTTAATTTATAATCTTTCTTCTTCTCTAAGAGCCCGAACTTGGCTCTTTCAGTGGTTTGAGAACGTTCTCTATGCTGCTTCTTTTGAATATTATGTACAAGTTTAGCCATAATGAAAAAAATATGCGATGAGCCAAATCTGCGAAACTTTTTTTTATCTTTTTTCAACATGCTTAGGCAAGTGGTTAGATGCTTAGCTAAACATAAACCAATAGCTATCAGAGCTAATGGTTCTATAAGGTATATAAGTTATTCCAAAGTATGGTTAAATGCTCAAACGCTGGACAATACCCCGTGGTATTTAAGAGAACAACCAACATTTGAACCAGAACAAAGACCACCAATCCCAGCCATTCCCGATAATTCACCTGATTCATTAACTGAATTTTTAAATTTGATTTCAAAAGATTATGGTCTTCAAGATATTGAAGTATTTGACTTGAATACTTTAGATCCTTCGCATCCCCAAAGTGTCCACAATCAACCATTAGATTATATCATTATATGTACTGGAAAATCGGAAAAGCATATACATAAGGCGGGCCAGGAGCTCAAATATCACATAAAACATGTACATAATACACAAGCCAAAGTAGATGGCTTAGTTTCCACAACCCCAAGCCCAGTCGCCAGAAGAAGAATGCTTAAAAGAGCCAATAAAGCCCCACCTTCAACTGATAATGATTTTGGTAGAACTGCTAATTCTTGGGTTATGTGTGAAACCGGTGTTGATAACATTGGAATTCATATACTTACCCAAGAAAGAAGAGAAGATTTGAACTTGGAAGCCTTGTATAAAGATGAGCTTGAACCTGAATCGGACGTCGATTTAGCCAATCAGCCTAGTTCATGGACTCATCAAATTCCTTCATTCTTTGAAGCAAGAAGAAATTTACATTCCAAAAGATTTTTTCATTCATCTTCATATTTACAAAAGAATCAATTGGGCGATGTGTTGATGCAATTTATGGGTGAAGAAGTTAGTAATCTTGACTCAACTACCGTCAATAAGTATATTTCCCAAGTCAATGAAGCTTCTTCATGTTCTGTAGAAGATTACAATAGTATAGCCAATTTCTATGCAATTCTTCATATCATTAAGCCAGACTTAATTCGTCTTGAAGATGTTTCTGATGCAATGCTTGCAAAATATGCTGATCTTACGCTTGCAATGGATAGATCTATTGACTTAAAAAAAGAAAGAGAACAAGATCTTGTTAATTTCATGAAAGTCCTCATTGACTCTCCACAACTTCAAACCAATACAGGTACACTTGATGCTGTTCGCTCAGATATTGCTTATGACCAATTATCGAAATTTGCAAAGAAAGTGTATGGATTTTCAAAAGATCAAATCAATTTTGATTCTTCACCTGAATTCATTCCATTACTTTGGAAATTATCATTCTCTGATATCAATTCAGAACTTCCCGAATTGGGTCCTTCAGTTATAGATGATACCATTTATAATGATCAAGATAACTATTCCCAGGTGTTTGGTGTCAACACCATTGCGCCCAACAGAGTACGTGATGTCAGTGATCTTATAAACTATTATTTAAAAGAAAATGGAGACTTGGGATTAACCAAATCTGTCAAAGAATTACAGTTGTATTCGTTTGGTAATGCCAATAACTGGGACCAATTCTGGAACCAATGGAATGTTTATGTGAACCTACTCGACACAGACCATTCTATCACCAAATGGGTCCGTCTAATTGTTTATATAGCCCTCAGAAACAATGTGGATGCCATTAATCAATTCGTGGTAGAATATTTGGAGAATTCAAAACACATTTCTGGGTCATTTCTTGATAATTATAGGGAAAACAGATCTCAATTGAATGATAACGAACGTAAACACTTAAGGTTGGCATTGACTAAAATCATGGAAAACTCTACTGTTCATGAAAGACATTTGGACACCTTACGTAATATTGTAAATAGCTTATAATGAATACATCTCATCGCGAATATCTGGGGCCATACTCGGTGCGCGTTAAAAATCCACGCGTTATGACAGAAGCATCAGACCTTAACACTGTCAAAAGACACATTAAAGAATGGGAACACTCCTTCAAGGTTAAACATGGGAGACTTCCAAGTAAAGGAGATGTGAAAAAACAAGTGAAAATCCAAAAATTATACAAAACATACCGTATACTTAAAGAAAAGCAGGCTCAAGGCCCTCAAATAGATTCAATTACTATATTATCCGATGAAGAAGCTTCTGATGAAGAGCGTAATTTCAACACAGAACTTGGCCCCACTCCGCAGGCCGGTGGGAAGGTTCTTTCGATATTTGATATGAAATTTACTCCTCCAGAGTCGTCTCCTTTGAAGAATAAACTGGCTGATTTACCGGAGTTTAAGACTCCTACTAAACTTAAGATCGTTTCTACTCCAACCAAATCGTCCAAAAACACATTCATGCAGAAAATGGAACAGATTATGACTCTGAAAACACCGGTGAAAACACCTGTGAAAATGTCTGGTTTAACATCCAAGGCTTCTGCTATATTAGAGACTCCCCAATATCTTAATCGTCATATTAACAAATTTACGTATGCTAGATCTTCTCCATTCGGCTCAAAGTCGTCGCCAACACATTTAGTAAGCGATGGTTCTCCCATAAAACAAAGATCTTCTTCCCAAGAAAAAGCTCAGAGTTCTCCATTTGAAGACCCAGTAAATGAATCATCAATTAGGACATCTCCTATGAAACTGCCTATAGTCAAACAACCTTCTAGCTCACCTTTCAATGGAATTTCTAATTCTTCTAAAACACCCACAAAACCTTTGGCAATTGACTTTCAGGTATCCCCATCACCTCTAAAATCACATAGATTTCTGCTACAAAGGTCTAAAAGTCTCTTGGATGTGTTCCAAGATAGTCAAAATATAGTTCTTGATGAACATGAGGCCGAAGAGCTTGGAGCTGAGTTTGAAGAAGAAGACGAAACTGATCTTATTGGTGTTCTGCCTTCTAAAAACCGTAAAAGAAGCAAGACTCAAAAGAGAACTACTAGAAGATGGAAGATTAAACCAAGGGTTTCTGGTGAGCCGATTGAAGATCCTATGGCCAAACGGGATGTTCATGAGATATTAGACAAGATTGAAGAGAACGAAAAACGGAAACTTGAAACTATGATCACTGGTGAAGCTGTTGAAGAGGAAGAATTATTCTCACCTGAGAAGCCTAAACCAATTTCCACAGGTAAGAAGATAGCACCTATCAGTAACAACTACAAGAGATTAAAGATCAACCATCATAATAAGGGTAAGAAGTTCTTCAGGAGAAGATAATACCTTTTGTATATTAGCATAATTTCATCTATAAGCATTAATATATACGCATCTTCTATGCCTCTGCATCCACCTTCTAATGCCTCTTAATAAATACCCACCACCAAGTCGGTGTCATCTTTAGAAGTATCAAATTGGATTCGTGAAGCAGGTAATTCGTACTCTGATCGCTTAGCTTTTTGGGGCACATAAACTGGTTTCTCCCATTTATCTTTATCACCTTCATAATCCCAAATGTTTTTAGTCAAATCTTGTTCTTTTTTCTTCTTTGCCTCCTTGATTTCGTCCTCTAGCATTTTAACTTCATCATCCTCTTCAACTTCATCAGTTGCAGAATATTTCTCAACCATAGTTACTTTACCATCTTTAATAACCATCTCAACAGTCCGCTTACCTCTACCTAATCTTTTTTGTTCACTTTCTTCGAATTTACGCAATTGTTTCTGTTGCTTCTTTAACCTAAGAGCTCGTTCAGTAGCTGAAAGCCACATATTACCACTACTTGTATGGTGGATTTCATAATCGGCCGCATTATCAATAATTTTAGTACGCTCTTCTCCATTTTCTTGATACTCTAAAAGTCTATTTAGTCTCTCTTGTGCTTCCACAAGTTCATCATCAAGTCCATGCGTATTCTCGTAATATTGAAGTTCCTTTTGTTGTTGCTGTTGCTCTTCAAGTTCACGTTTTGCAGCCTGTTGTCGTTCTTGCTCAGACTTTTCAGCCTCTTCGATTTGCTTAAAAGCTTCATTCTGTGCTTCCCAAAAACTTCTCTCTTGGTTCATCTTAACAACAATTTTTTTTGGTTTCAGCTTAGGTGTAGGTGTTCTTTCGGGAGTTGGAGATGCAGTAGATTTTATATTCAATTCCAGTTGAAGAACTTCTTTTATTTCTTGACGTTCTTTGGCAGAAAGAAGTTCATTACCACAAAACGAACATGGTTGAAGGCCTTCTTTGCTACAAATGATTTTACCACAGTTTAAACAATTGGGCGTGATTTCAAATAGTGGATGTCTAGTACCATTACAGTAACAGACAGTAGCTACATCTTTAAAGTCCTGGACTTCCAAATGGTTTATAAGAGCTTCGAGGTCTTTCAAGTTGTCAAGATTCCGTTTCTTAGCTCTCTTATTCTCTTTTTTTTCTTTCTCTTTGCTCTTGATAAGTTCTGATGTCACGATGGATTTGGGCTTTGACGGTATATGGGCATTGGGTTTGGGGCTTGATTCTTTAGGTACATCTTTGACCCATGGATTGGTATTCTTCTTTTGTGGTTTGGGTTCCACAATTTGTGACAAAGTCGGCTTCTTATACGGTTTCTGTCTATTCTGGTTCCAAACCTTAGTAAATTTTTCAAGAAAACTGGTAGTGGCTTCACTTTCACCGAGCAAATCACCAAAATGACTGGCGATTTCGTGTTCATTTTTCAAAGTTAATCCATAATCTATCATCTGATTACATGACTCGGGATCAAGTGGTAATATCTGAGCTAAGTCATTGGCTAGAATCAATTTGTCTTTAGATGATGCCATGACTAACAATCAAATTTGTCGCGCCTGAAGTTGATGATAACCAGATGTCTGATACTAACTCAAAGTCGTTTAGAAACCATAAGGGGACATTTGGAACTCAATTATCTTCAGAAACAAAGAAATTATCCCGAGTGATTGTCAAAAATCGTATTAAAAAACATATTCCAAACGAGCTCTATGATATTGAAAAGATCAAACTGCAGCTTCCGAAGCATACAAAGCTAATAACATCTACCAATGGCCAAATCTATGTGATCAGAGACGTGGGAAGTAGTGAAAAACTCGAAAAGTTGGGTATATATTTGAAGTTGCTACAGGAAAAGAACAAAAAAAAAGCCATTAAGGAAGGTAATAAAATGGCTGCAAATCACATTATGCATTCAAGAGCACCCAATTCAAGATTCATTATAGAGATTGATCTGGAAGGTGACTCAAAAGACAGCGGAGACGAAGATGAGGTTAAAGAGATCCCTCCACCAACTGTTAAAATCGAAAAAATGCTGCCCGTCCGTGTCCCGCTGTCTAATATCATAGACCTCAACCCCAGATCTGGGTCTGGTACTGATACTTCGTATATTACAAGAAAGAATAGAATTCTCTATGGCGCTTATGATTTTATTGAACTTCACGGAGTCAAGTATGCTGTTGCTGATAACTTTAATGTGTTGGTACCTGTTTCTCCATGGAATCTGGAGTATTTTACTCATGATGACAACTCTGATGGTTCGGCTATATATTGGGGCGGAAACCGGTATATATATAGACTAAATGGTAACTTGATCTGTACTAAACACAATCCACATGGTGTTGATACTACTTGCAAAGTTTTTGCTTCTACTGGTGCTTGTCATGGACAGTGTGGTCTTAAACATGATACCGATAAGCTAAGGCTATGTAGGAAGTATCTTCAAAACAAATGCAAAGGTAAAAGATGCAAATTTTCACACATTTCTACCGTATATAATACTCCAGAGTGTACTGCCGATGGTGGTAAACCCTGTACCCAATACGCCTGTAAATATAATCATGATATAATACGTAGATTCCGTAATGCGTTTGTAGCCGTCTGTAGACCATTTGCAGTGGGGGGATATTGCATGCGAGGTTCCAAGTGTCCCTTCAAACATGTATACGGATGCCCCGATTTCGAAGAAACCGGCTTTTGTCCTAGAGAAAATTGTAATTTATTACATCTGGAGGCTTCAAGAACCGCATATATAAACGCACAACAAGCCAAAGACCAAGGGTATCCAAATGCATTTTACAGTTCGTACACCGTCAGCGAATACGTCCTTACCGGTGACAACGTCAATGTTTTCTCTACTACAAATTGACCACCTCCTCCAATTCTTCAGCAAACTACTATGTTGATCACGTGACTCGATTTGGCTGCAAAAAAAAAGTATTTGATAAAGGATTTGAGAGATTTGCACAAAAGAGAATACATCAAATTCTTCCTTGATACCTCTACCATTTGGTTAATTGCCCACATTTTTTGTTCTTGGTGATACATATCCGTTCCCAAACCCTTCAAATTAACCAAATCAGCTTTTGAATATCGTTTTATCATTGGTCAGGTCTGTAGCATCATCCATTATGAGCTACTTGGTCCCACATAACCACCCTCATAAAGCTTCCATTATTCACATCCCCAATGCAGATTTAGATGAAAGTTATAACGTTTTTTCCACCTTAGGCTCAGGCAGCTTTGGTACGGTTTTATTGGCTAAATATCGTAAAGATAAGACAAGACTTGAAGAGTATAATAGCTTCAAGACCGGTACCATGTTAAAGCCGACTCTCGAACTGGCTCTGAATAGATCTCCGTTGATGGCCATAAAAATCTTGGTGGAACAGCCCGATAATGTTAGTAGGTTTAGCAAAAATAAAGAGGTTCATTTTATGTTATCTATTCCATCGCATCCAAGTTTGGTGCAGGTATATGATATTTTTGTTAGCCCAAAAACTCAAAAACTACACATATCAATGGAATCTATGAATCAGAATCTCCTTCAACTCATGCGGGCAAGAAGAAATACGCCATTTAGTCAAAATACCATGAAGAGTATCTTAACCCAAATGCTAAAAGGGATTGCCCATATCCATGATCATGAGTTTATTCATCGGGATATCAAACCAGAAAACATTTTGGTTATTCCTACAATTCAATATTTCGGGGATAAATCAAGAATCCCTCCAAATAGACTTAATGATAATTATATTGTTAAATTAGCTGATTTTGGATTAAGTAGAAGTATCCATAGTAAAGCTCTGTTCACATCTTATATAGCCACCAGATGGTATAGATCACCGGAGGTTTTATTACGTAGAAGTTGGCAAACTAGATCTGTTGATATTTGGGCTTTTGGTGTGGTTATAGTTGAATTAATTAATTTCCAGCCATTATTCCCTGGAGAAACCGAATTAGATCAATTATTTAAAATCTTGAATGTATTGGGATGTCCTTTATTACCAGATATTTATAGTTTAAATTGTAACTTTGAATTTTTCATTCCATCGGGTGGATTTTGGAGAGAATCAAAGATTTTAGCCACTAATTTGGGTATATATTTACCTTATAAACAAGGTCTTTCCACAGAACAGATTTGTCCTGTTCATTTATACCCTGGGATTCGTGAAGTGATTAAACAATGCTTAGTTTGGGACCCCGATTTTAGAATCACTGCTGATGCTTTGAGTCAAATGCCTTATTTTAGAGAAAATTCCACTCCAGATCTCGAAGATTTAATTAATTCTAGACCAAAAATCACTTCAAAGACAAAAGGTTTTAATAAGAATCATACTTTTAATGTTGAAAATCAACCAAATATTAATAAACATAAGCACCAATCTTCAACAATTATACAAAAAGTAAATCATCAACCTTCAAACAACTTATATGAAGATATTGATGATGGATATGAAAAAGAATTTCAAGAAAATCAACCCATTTCTTATGATTCTGATCAAAATGAAGTAAGACATAAAGGAAATTATGTTTTTCTTAGTGAACGAGACCCATTGAATTTAAGTATAAGTGGGTCATCTAATTTGATTGAAACGAGTAATAATGATCATTTAGCTTCTAATCTACTTACTTCTGAAGTATTTATTGAATAATGAATTTATGTTATACGGTTTGGTGGCTGGACACGACCTCTAGATCTCTTCGAGTCCCAACATCTGATGCACTCGCGGACCCCACAATTTCTTATGTGTATTCTTCTTACTACTACAGAGTCAACAGAATTCCCTTTCATACTTCTTTCCAATCGAGATGAATACTTTGTCCGTCCCACAGAAAGAGCTCGGTTTCGGCCGCTAAATAATAAACATATCCTTGCCCCAATGGATCTTGGTAGAGCAGAACATGGTACCTGGATAGGTGTAGATACTAAAGGTAAGGTGGCAGTTTTGGTCAATTATCGAGAAGATGATGATTTAAATGTTATCAGTAATGTATCACGAGGTGTTTTACCCATCGATTATCTTAGCAGTGATGTTGATGATGACACATGGTATAAAAACCTCGAGTCGTCATTGGCTAAAAGAATAGTATCGGCTGATAAAATCGATAAGGTTCCATTAAGACGTATTGGAGGGTTCTCTTTGCTTTATGGACAACTTTCACTTAAATCAGGATCCATTGGTTCGTTGAATATTATTAGCAATAGAGGTGATAAAGGAACGATCTTTAATAACCATAGTGAAGATAAAACCGTTGGATTATCCAATTCACTATTCCACGAACCATGGGAAAAAGTTCATTTGGGTTGTGATTTGTTAAAAAAAGTGATCCATAAAGCAAACGAAACAAAAATGTCCAAAGATGAACTTGTAGAAGAGTTGTTCAAGGTACTTTCTCATGATACTTATGATAGAGAATTATTTGGGAAGTCCATGCAAGAGAAACTAGTTGGTCTTCAAAAAACTATATTTGTTCCTCCATTGCCAACACTATTTGATTCTGATCATAGAAATGGGTCTATTGGGAAATATTACGGAACCAGAACTCAGACTATTATCATGGTAGATAAAACAGGTCAACTTCATTATATTGAAAGAGATCTCCATAGTAATGATAGTAGTGAGTCAAATCCTGATAACCAACAAGCATTTTCGTTTAATATTTCCCCACCTCAATAACAATTATCCTTCAAGCTTTAACATTCCAAGCAATTTTCCACTTTTTTTCAAGTTTTTGGGCTTATTAAGGTCATCCTTGTGGGGCATTTTTGGGGTATGGCGGGCTTAAAATTTTGGGTTTTCTTGGGGTTTTTCGCAGCCATTGAAAAATCACCGGCCGCAATTTGAAGCTTGAAGGGAACACCATGTCACTAATCACACTTGACTCAGCACCTTCTACGAGTGTTTATCATAAACCACCAGTGGTTGATACAAAGTTCAATAATATTTTGATTTTTATTCCGGGGAATCCAGGGTTGGTTGAATATTATATGACATACCTTGATTTAATCCAAGAATCATTCCCCAGTTTTGAAATTTATTGTATTTCTCATGCTGGATATCAAACCACTGATAATTATATGAATACAGATGCTTATGAATATCATGATCTTAACTATCAAATCAACCATAAACTACAAATTATTCAAGATATCTTATCTACTAAAACAGGAGAGATTAATTTACACTTTATGGCCCATTCTATGGGAGCATTTATAGTTCAAAGAGTGGTTAAACAACTTAAAGATCCACGAATTAATATCAGATTCATTGGACTTATTTGTCCTACTGTCATTAATATTAAAGACTCCGAATCAGGACAAAAGCTTATACGATTAATGACATATTTACCTTTAATTAGACTTGCATTAATATTTGTTTGGATTCTTAGTTTCCTTAGTGAATCTACTATCAAATCAATATTTAGAAACTATATATTTACCAAACCCAAATTACAAATTAAAGAATCGATTGAATCATTAGAAAATTCTATTGATGCACTGTATAAATTAGTTCATTCACCAAAAATAGTTAAACAAGCATTAACTATGGCAATTGAAGAAATGGATTTAATTTTAGATGATGATCAATTAAATGATTGGTTTTTTAAACAATTACCACTTGAAGGTACTAAAATATGGACATATTTTGCTCTTAAAGATCATTGGGTTCATGATAATACTAGAGATTATATACTTCAGAAATATTATAATGAAGAAATTAAAAATTTACATTTTGAGATTGGTAAAGTTGATGATGGCATAACTCATAGTTTTTGTGTTGATCAAAGTGTTGAATTTCTGAAAATTACTATAGATATGTTAAATAGAGTTTTATAAATATTTTTCACTGATAAGCCTCAGACCAAAAAAAAATTACATCGCAGACCCCATCGCAGGAAAATCTGAAAAATCTGAAAAATCTTCAACAATGTCTGCTACCGATAAATCATCACTTCCATTCACAGAACAGCACTACTTCTCTTCATATGACCATTTTGGTATTCATGAAGAAATGTTAAAAGATACCTCCAGAACTTTATCTTATAGATCCGCAATGTTAAAAAATAGACACCTTTTTAAAGATAAAATTGTTTTAGATGTTGGATGTGGTACGGGAATCTTATCAATGTTTGCCATTAAGGCCGGAGCAAAACATGTTTATTCCGTTGATATGTCAAACATCATTGAGAAAGCTAAACAAATCATTAGTCTTAATGGATTTGAAGATAAAATCACTTTAATTCAAGGGAAATTAGAAGATATTGACTTACCAGTCGATAAGGTCGATATAATTGTTTCTGAATGGATGGGTTATTTCCTTTTATACGAATCAATGTTGGATACTGTTTTATACGCTAGAGATAAATATCTTGTTGAAGGAGGACTTATTTTACCAGATAAATGTCAAATGTATATTGCTGGTATTGAAGATGGTGAATATAAAGATGAAAAAATTAATTATTGGCAAGACGTTTATGGATTTGATTATAGTCCATTTATTGAAGTAGCAATGGTTGAACCTTTGGTTGATACTGTTGATAACAATGCATTAATTACTAGTTCATATAAATTTTTTGAATTTGATATCAATACTGTTACTAAAGAAGAGTTGGAATTTTCATCCACTTTTGAATTAAAACCAACCTGTAATGAATTATGTCATGCTTATATTGTTTGGTTTGATTGTGAATTCCCAGGGGATGAAAAAGTTACCTTAAAGACTGGACCAATGGATAAGTATACTCATTGGAAACAAACTGTATTTTATATGGATCAAACTTTAGATATTAAGAAGGATGATGTTATTAGAGGGAAGATTTCTGGTAGACCAAATGCTAAGAATCCAAGAGAGATTGATGTTGAGATTGAATGGGAATTAGAAGCTGAAAAGACTAGAGCACAAAAGGGTAAGTTTAATTATTTCATGCGTTAATGTAAGCTGGTTGACTATAGAACTGTGAAGACTTGAAGTCTCTATCTCTCTCTGCCGACGAGAAGTCTCTGACTATCTGTATATCTGTCTCTCTCTGCCGACCAGAAGTTTCTGTATCTCTGTCTATCTGTCTATCTGTCTATCTGTCTATCTGTCGGCTTACAAACCCTTACATCTCTTTAAACGCTTACGTCACCTGTCAGTCACTGTGGTGTCTCAGTCTCAGTCCGCACATGATTAGATCTTTCTCTTCTTCATTAAGAATACCAACTCTACTTCCCAAAAGACTTTTCACAATGAAATCAGAACAAGAATGGAGAGCTATCTTATCACCTGAACAATTCAGAGTATTAAGACAAAATGGTACCGAGGCGCCCGGTACTGGAGAATATGTTAAGACCCCAGCAATCAAAACTGGTATATATAAATGTGTTGGATGTGATAACCCATTATACGAAGCATCAACACAATTCGATGCCCATTGTGGGTGGCCGGCATTTTATCAAGCGGTTGAAGGTTCCATCACCACCAAGGTTGACAAGAGTCACGGAATGGTTAGAGAAGAGATGAGATGTGCTAAATGCGATGGGCATTTGGGGCATATTTTCAGAGGTGAAGGCTACGGCACGCCCACCGACGCCAGACATTGCGTTAATAGTGTTTGTTTGAAATTGGACAAGGGCCTGAAGGTCTAGGAGGTCTAGTACGATCTGAAGGTCTAGCACGATCTGAAGGTCTAGCACGATCTGAAGGTCTAGCACAATCTGAAGGTCTAGCACGATCTAAAGGTCAACATATATTTATATATACTCACAATACCACATCACAATAAGTATGGAATTAACACCTTTCTATTCAACTTTCTATACTCATCACCAAAAGTCTTGAGGTATCTCTTATGCTTACCAACAGCCCAAATATACATTTGCACAGCGGCAACTATAGTAAATACAAAGTAAGCCCAATTACCACTAAATACACTAAAAGTAGCAAAGGTCAAGATTTCAAACAAATAGTTTGGACAAGCAACCCAATCGAACCCAAATCCATATGGAATTTGATAATTCTTTGGATCTTTTTCTCTCAATGAAGATAAATTCTTATGAGTCAAGTAATTAGCATATTCAAATACAAAAATTAAAAGTCCAAACACAATACAATAGTCTGCAGACCAATCATTGGTATGGAATAATATTTTAATGAAAACATTATCGGTATAGATCAAATCAATAGGTGTATAAACGAAAATACTACATAAAACCCCATTTAAAATCCAATAATGGGCACAATTTTTAAAGATATTAAAGATTGGCATGGTTCCATTGGAAAATTTATGAACAAATAAAGTTTCATATTCTCTTTTCAAAAAGTGTAATAAGGTAAGATCATAAAGGAAGATTTGAGTCTTGGTCTTATTATAGTCACCAAAGATCATTGGGTAACCATAGAAAGCAATTGAGTGTATCAAGATAGGTCCAAAGTATTCAGTAAGAAAGACAGTGGTCCAACCGATTTGTCTTCCTAAATCTTTAACCGATAAAGTGGTATCTTCGTTGATATTGTATTGTCTGAATAATTTATTTTCATGTAAGACGATTTTTTCACCGTTTCTTTCCAAGGTTAATCTGATTTGGTTTCTCTTGATACGATTTTCTTTGGCAATTGTGTCAAGAAGATCATTTGTGAAAGATCTTGGGGAGAATTCGTCGGTGGAGAGATCTTTGATAGTCTTTGACCTTGATTTTACAGTTAAAAGCATTGATGAGCAACTGAGATGAGACGCGGATGTTGGGTTCGTTAGAGGGCCCGAGGGAAGGACGGCGAGGGAGGGGCCGGCGGGGGAGTGTGGCGAGTCGTGGGTGGTGCGAGTCGTGCGAGTCGTGCGAGGGGCACCAGAGGTGCAAATGGTGGGACTGGAGGAGGACTGACTGAAAGATGGAGAGATCGAGAAATTAAGAGATCCATGGATAAGGACAGATGCACAGTATCGTTGTAGAGTAGTGTCGTGTCGTATGTGCATGGTGTGTAAGCTACGGTTCGTATGTGCAAGGTGTGTAAGCTACAGTTCGTAAGTGTTTTTCGTATGTGTATCGTATAATGTCTATAGTACAATGTCTAGGGTCTAATGCCTATTGCATAATGCGTACGATCTAATGTGTATGGTATAAAGGTTCAGATCTATTTATAGGAGAGACAGGGGGTATGGACGTATGGTGGTGTGGTTGGAGTATAGAGTGTTTGTCTAAAGTATATAGAGTGTTTTTAGAGTGTATAGAGTGTAGTGTCTTTTTTCAGTGTCTAATATCTAATATTTCATATCTACAGTAGACAGGCACAGCATTCTAAAACATGTAAAACATTGAAGCTAGTACCCACCAAGCGGAACACCGTCCTACCGGCCTAGCCTGCCTATCCTACCGACACCGTACCCACGGCAACCTTACCCTACCACGGCAACCTTACCCTACCACCGCTGTGCCTACCCATTGTGCCTACCCACTGTGCCTACCATTGTCTATTCTCTTGCCTAGACTCCCACCAGTACTGCGTTTACCCCCATCATCTACCCCTTCCACCACCATTCCCGCCGTCTCCTCCCCCGATCCCAACACCCTCCCGCCCCACCCTCCGCAGTAACCCCCATACTGGGCGTCCCCTTACCGCAAAACCCACAAAAAAGGCTGGCTGGTGCATACACTCCTGGTGCATCCACGACGGTGTCCGCACGACCACTTCCAGGTCGACATCCAAATCCGCCTTTCTAGGTCATTCTTTTTACACGAGTTTTTTGCATCTACACACATTTACTCACCGCACTCTAGCTGACTATTGATAATAATTTCATCTACCATACAAAAATCATCCCATTTTAATCCACTAACCTTTAGTTCTATCCCTCTGTAAAAAAATTACCAATTCACCACCTTAATTATTAACCTCATTTTTGTGTAACTTTTTTGTTTTTCTGTTCACTATCACCAGAAATTTTTAGCCAGCGCACCCTCGCTGTTTTTTTTTTCTTTGTAATTAAATCCTTTTTATTAAGTACTAAACATCAAAGTTAATAAATAATTAATTTAATCAAATTATATTGTCATATATATATTCTAGATATATATATATGTATCAATAATTGAATCTCAAATAAATAGTATCAAGTGAATTTAGTCCATCCCGCATCCCCAACGATAAAAAATTTCCATTTAAACTCATCTCATAATGCTGTTAGAGTTTAAAGATGATGATATATCAATTGATATAAATAATAATCAACCTCCTTTACCTTTAAATGATGATCATCAATATGTATTAAAAATTTCAAATTTACCGCAAGATTTGACATCAAGAGAAGCAACGGTTATGTTTAGTTTAGTCATTGATGACATTAGTAAAATTGAATTAACTTCAATTAATTCCAATCCAATAATCATGGCCTATTTCAAAAACTTCAACACTTGTGTTACCACTTTTAAATTGTTGAATCAAAAGTATATTTTCCAGCTGAAGACTCCAATTAATGTAGAGATTGATGAGAGTTTAAATTATGAATTTAATAATTTATCTTTAAGAAATGGTAGTAGATCCCGGTTTTTGTTTAATGATCCTTTTAGTGATTTAACTCAAAGTTCTCCTGCACTGGCTCAAGGCTCGGGTCCAAATCTTAATTCAATTAACCCTAATTCAATTAACCCAACCGCATCAAATGCTTCGACTCAACCTCCATTAAATCCTCCTCCTCCTCATTTAAATCAACCTCAAAATTTACAACCTCCAGGAACTTTACTGACTTCAACTTCAGCTCCTTCCCTGGCAACAACTCAATCTACTAATGCTCCTTGGAGTAATTCTCAACCTCAAACCCCAATTAACAATATTAATTTTGATTGGAATCAAAATAATCCTGCATCATTAGCATCAAAAAATTCTTCAAATTCAAATAGAAGAACTTCTTCTGCATTTTTCCAATCTTCATTTTCAAATAATTTGTTAAATAATTCATTTTTAAATTCTAATTTAAATCAACTTCAGCAACCTTTACAACCTTTATCAATTCAAACAATGCCTTTACAACAACCAATTGTTAATCAACCAGGCCTGAATTATCAAGTTGGACTCGGTGGTCAATCCCAATCTTCTCAATCTTCCCAACAACAGCAACAATCTTCTCAACCACCTCTACAAGCCCAATCTTCTCAACCTCAACAACAATCCCAATCTTCTCAACAGCAACTGCAACAATCACAATCTGGGGGTCCTTCTCAATCCCAACTGGCAAACCAATCCCAGACACCATCCCAAAGATCGAGTCAATCTCAACCATCTCCATCTCAACAACCACAACAACCGCAACTGCTGCAATCACAACCTCAACAACAACCTCTGCAACAATCTTCCTCATCTCAACAACAACAACAACCAACCCAAGCATCAAACCAACCTCAATCATCTCAATCATCTCAATCTCAATCATGTCAACCTCAATCATCTCAATCTCAATCATCTCAACCTCAACAACAACCCCAATCTAATTCAAATATAACTAGTCCTGTACAACAAAGTAATATTCCAAGAAAGGATATTCCAGATTTATCATTATTAGCAAAAGTTCCACCTCCAGCTAATCCAGCAGATCAAAATCCTCCATGTAATACTTTATACGTTGGAAACTTACCACCAGACGCTACAGAACAAGAATTAAGAGCATTATTCTCTCCACAAAAGGGATTCAGAAGATTATCATTTAGAACCAAAACCACTTCAACCAATCCAGGTTCAAATAATCATGGACCAATGTGTTTTGTTGAATTTGAAGATGTTGCTCATGCCACTAGAGCTTTGGCTGAATTATATGGAAGAATTTTACCAAGATCTTCTAGTTCTAATGGTAAAGGTGGTATTAGATTATCATTTTCCAAGAATCCTTTAGGTGTTAGAGGTCCTCAAAGAAGATCTAGTTCAAATCAAATAAATGGTAATAATAATTATAATAATTATAATTATCATAATATTAAACCTTAATGAACTAATCTCCTCATGAAATATATTCTTATTCTGCATATCATTGTATTTTTATCATATGTAATTTTATGTAATTAGATAGATTAATGTATTATTTAATCATTAAAACAATGTATATTATCAACTAACTATGAAATGACTAGATTTGTAACAACTCTTCATGAAACTTTATTGACATATCTGGTTCTTCAAGAATTTCGTCAGTAGATCCAAGTCTGAATTGGTGTGCATCTCCTTGAGTTGAATAAAGGTTATAGTTGGTATCGGTCTCCATTGGTGATAAAAATGGTGATTCATAGCTTTTATATTCTGTATGATAATTCTCTTTACTGCTTCTGGTATAAGCAGAAGAAAACTTCGACTCTAAATCTTCCATTTTATCAATATCTTCCATTTTATGAATATCTTCTATTTGGAAAATATGGTCTTCTTCTTCGTCTGATGAAACATCAAAATGGTCAAATTTCAATCCTTCCAACATCTTTTGTTCAATTAGCTTTGCATTTTCTATCCCAAGTTTAAGAGTAACAATGCATGAATCCAGGACTGATTCAGTATCATTGGATCTAATTTCACTAAATTCAGAGCCCATATAAGAATCGCTGGTGTTGTTAAAAGTACGTCCTCTGCTCCTACCTTCAAACATTTCCAATAAACGATCTTCTGCTTCTTCGGGATCCACTTCTGCAATATCGTCTCCATCTTCTGGTTCTTCTTCGCTATCATGGTGTTCATCATCCAGTTCATCCAGAAGATCCAGTTTGTCACCTTGGCATGATCCTCGGTATTGTTTTGTATTGGTGTCTTGTTTAACCAATTGATCGTTAATCAGAATGTGAAAAACTTGTCTATTGATATCCCGCTCTTCAACTTTAATTAAACTAGCAAGAGTTAAATCAGAAACCCGTATACACATCTTATAAGCACCAGAACGTAAATTGACTTTAAGAACCAGCTTTAAGTGTTCAATAAGATCATGATTCTTGTCATGTCCAAAATTATAGAACCATCTTTCATATAAAGCCAAATAAAACAATTCATAAATCAATGGGAAAGTTTTACACGACAGAGTGGTTAAGTTATTAATTGAAGTCTTCAATTCTAATAAGTTGACTGATTTATGACGAATAATATTAATTAATAAAGTAATTCTGGCCATTTTCTCTAAATGATCCGGTTCAACATGGCTAACTTCCTCGGGCCACCATGGTGGTTTGGCATTATATTTATACGGGAAGTATGTCTGCTTTTTAGGACAAAGAACCTTAATCCAACTTTTAGCTAATGACTTACAAATTCCAGGTGATAACTCAAGGAAAATTCGTTCATAATGTTCAATTAATGGCATTTTATTTTCTAATGTTAATTCCAAAGTTTTGGATGCTTTAAGAAAGGGAATTACATCATAAAATGCATTACTTGAATATAAGTTTACGTTGTTTAACACCTCTTCTATCAATTTTTTTTGGTTGCAAGTAATATTATCTGAATCAATGATTTCAAAGTGTTGATTATGTTTAGCGGCATAGATGTATTTATCTGAATTATCTGGATTTGGAGATGCCATGGCAGTGGAATGTTAGTGGCATATTTGGGAGGATTTGGCTTGTTTATATAGTTTTTAGGGAAATATTGGAGGAGTGGTTGGTTTCCCTTTTGGGAAGTGTGATTTTACATGTTAAGATAAAGTTTTGAGAAAATAAAATTGATGTGGTTTCATCAAGCCTTTTTTAGTTAACAAGGTAGTTTTTAAGGCGAGGTCAAGAAAAGGTCTGTTCTTTGACTGGTTACCATTGTTAGCCTATTAAGCGTGCTGGTGATATCACAGGTGATGATAATGGAGTTTTAAAGGCTAGGATGGCAGGAGAAATAGTAAATGCGTATTATTTGGTGTAGATGTGAAACATTATGAAACACACGCTAAAATAATGAAACTCAAACTAAAATACGAGCTCTATTTATCCGATGATTTACATTATAGACGTGTGTGCCTAACCTGTAAACTTGGTCATCGGGGTCTTTCTGGTTTCTTATTGATTTGTGATAAGGAATACGCTAGAGATGTGCTGAAACATTACTGTTGATGATTTATCATATACAAATAAGATCACATAAGTACAAAGTAAATGCAAACACTAGCTACCATCATTTTTCCCCTTGTCTACATAATTTCTTTCTCCCAAGCCCCTTCCACTTTCCTTTGGTTACCCCGAGAGGGTTACTTTTATTTTTGCAGGTTATGTTGAAAATTTCTCCAATATTCCCATAAGTCATAATGATCCTTACAGAAGATGTACTCCTTTTGCTATCATTTGTCGCCAATACAATCAACTATCACGTTCTTGGTAAAACAAAGCCAAATCAAGTTGAAGCTGCAAGAAAACAGGAAGGTCAACTGTTAAAATACTGCCAATTTCCCATTTTTCAGCTGAAACCGTATAATGAAATTGACTCTTCTTACTGGTACATTTCTTATAAAACCGATTGTATTTACCTCTCCAGATTGATGGCCTCCAATTTTTATGCGGGTGCTATTACATTTGATATATTACCACTTGTATTTAAAGTTCACCGAAATATATTGATTAAACGACATAGGACTACTGGTAAATGTATCTTGAAATATTTAAAACTTGGTTCAAATGTTGGAACCATATTTTTCGACAATAATTATCATTTGGTTATTATGAAAGAAACGGATCAAAATGTGTTGTATTTACTGTCTAATGGAATGGTACCTTATAAAGAGAAGAATCCTATAGTTTTGACTAACAAACATATGCAAGTAGTTTCTAAGTATAAGCACCATACCCAAGATAAATGTTGTGAACGTAATTTCAGCGTAAAATATATTAGAAGTATAAATAAAATGACACTCTTCCCTTCCCTGTATAGATCCGGTGTTATACCTAAAAGGGGAATTGTTGAACATCTGATAGAAGTGGAAAATCTTGAGGAAGCACAGCTTTTGGGAGATGTATTAATAAGTAAAGACTATTATCTTTTAGATCCAGGTTTTGTGTATGTTGGTATGACATTTGTTACATCAATTCGAAAGGTCTATCTGTGGGACCTGTGTGGAATTGTATCAAAATATTTCAAATGGGTCCCCACTGAGTATATGTTTCAGCATCCCAATGAGATTCCAAAGGGCTCGTAAGTGTAGTATTGTGTAAGTTGCTTGTATAGATGAAGGTAACTGGATCTACAGGAAGTATATTAGGTATTTGAAGCAATTCTGTGTGTATTTAACTTGAACAAGCAAATCTGTGTGTATTTGACTTTATCAGATAAATGTAAACCTATATCAATAACTACGTCCTTAATATATATTAATTAACCTGGCCTTATAATAACCCATGTCAACCATTTTCAATGGGCCGTGCTGCGTGTAGATACCATTTGCAATCTTTGAATTTCGCAGCTAAAAGCACCCACTAGAAAAGAAGACAGCTCTAAGGTATTCACTCTCTTAATATGAAATATCTCTATTAGTACACCCTATCAGTAATCTGTACTTAATAACCATACCCCATTCTGCAATTGAAATTTTGTAAATTTAAAACCCTAAAAATAAGCATACGGAAATGGCTGCAAAAAAAACCGTTATCGATTATTTATGCACCCCAGGCGCCCTAACAAACATTGTTTGAATCAAAAACAATAGCAATTAAGCTTAATCAATACTAAATAACACGCGTACAAAAGGGTATATTTAACTACTTAATTAAGGTGCTATACTTGCACATAAAGCTGCACCTACCCCACTTCCATCTTTAGCAATTTTAAGGTGGACTTTTTTATTAGAACCTTTCAATGGATCGATAACATTAATAGCTTTCATAACATTTTCTTTGAAACCAGGGTAAAATTCAATAACTGAACCATCAAGACCAAATTCAAAATCATTTGAATCGTCAGCATATTGAGGAGCAACTCTTCTAGTAATTGCAGCTAATGGAACTGCAGATAAGTAAGCAGCTCTCTTTGAAATGGCATTTGTAAGTTTTTGAATAACCAATCTTTCTTCTTTAGTGGTTGGTAATCTTAAATGGTTTTGTAAAACTAATTCAGACATCTTTAAATCAGTAGAATCATCAATTTCTAAATAAGATAAAACCTCAGAATCTAATAACCATGGTTCAGATAATCTATGAGGTAAACTACCATTTCTGCTTTTATATAAATCAACAAAAATATGACCTTGTTTAAAAAGCTCAATAAGTGTAACTCTTAAAAGTTCACCTAAAAACATCCCACTAATTCTTTTTTCGAATAAGTGATAGCCTTTGTTAGCAGTTTCACCATCAACAATTTTATCATAAACAGTATTTGGTAAAATTTTTAATTCGTTATCAAATGAACCCCATTCAGTATTGATAACCATTCCTAATTTACCATTAGCTGATAACTCTTTTGAGTCTAATTTCTTAATTTTGTCAAAAGTTTCAAAATAAGCACCATTAGTACCGGTACCAAAAATTGCACCTACAATTGTATTGGATTTAGTTTCTTTTGGATTATTTGAGTAAGCTCTTGATAATAAAGTACCAACCGTATCATTAGCCAAAGCAGCAACTTCAACGTTGACTTTCAATAAATCTAAATGACTTTGTAAGATGTCAACCACATCTTTATCAACGCAATCTGGTAAGTCAAAACCTTTAGTCCATCTGATTAATTTACCTTTATTTAAAGCAGTTTGATTAACTGGGAACGAGAAAGTGAAACCTAATTTCAATTTTGCACTTTCATCAATATCACCATGATGTTCTCCAAGGAATGCTTCAATTTTACCTGCTAAATAACTAAATAATTCATCAGCAGTTGAATCCTTCATTAAATCTAATGGGATTTTGAATTTGGATTGTTTTAAAGCAAAAGTATGGTCCCCATTTAATTCAATTGAACAAACTCTAAAATTGGTACCACCTAAATCACCAGCAAGGAACAAACCTTTTTCTTTACCAGTTGGAATTTCAGTAACAAAAGTTGGAATCATTGGCATATATTCTCTACCTGGAGCACTTTGCAACCCTTTATCCATTGATTCAATGAATTTATCAGTAGCTTCCTTTAAGAATTCATCAGTGACACTATAGTCTTCTACTATCTGGTCGACAACTTTTTGTAATGCAGAGTTCATCGTTTCTTGAGAATGAAAAATATACTCCAAAAAAAAATTCGTGTCGGGCTATCAACTTCCATGAGAAAAAATAATTTCTGGGGTTAAATATGCTTGGGTTTATCCGTCCTTCCCATTAACATTAGTATCACGTTATGTAAAATATATACTCTTGGCGATGTATTTTTAGTGCTATATATGACCACATGATTTTTGTCTGGTTTTTGACATGATTTTTCATCTCCTGGTAGTGTATCTTGTGCCTGATCTTGTACGAGCATCATGTATAAGGTGCTTTTTTTTTGGGGCTATTCCCGTGGGGTGATGGTATGGAGAGTAAATGCCGAAAAGACCGATTTTAAGTTTAATTCATTTTCATAGTAATAATTACGTATTAAAGAGATCTATAATTCTCGATTCATAAATACAATTGCCATTATGTACCGCCACAGTACACACCAAGTGTGGACCTATAAAGATAGGCACTGGTGGTGCGACTGAAAAATTATTAATATGTCATCGTATACTGCTAAAGCCCAAGAGTTAATTAAACAATACCCATACTTAATGCTTTCTAAAACATGGTGTGGTGATTGTAAATACACTTATTCTATCTGGGATGAATATAATGTCAAAAATAAGGTTCATATCATCGAATTAGATAAATTTGAAGATCAAGCTGAAGCTGCGAAGTTAGAAGCTGGTTTTACCGAAATCGCCGGTAGAAAATGGGTTCCAACTATTTTCTTTCACGGAGAAAGATTTGATGAATCAGATTTGAAGAAGTGGAAAGCTGAAGGTACATTAGAACAATTCTTTAAGAAACATGAATTAATTAATTAGTACTTAATTATATAGTAGAGTATAAGAATATATACCTTAAACAGCTAATGGGAATTCACCGGCCCAAGCACTGATTTCAGCCTTTAATTTAGCCAATTCTTCGTGTTCTTCATTTAAGACGGTGTGTTTGAAGTCCTTTAATTTGTTAGCAGATTTTGGTAAATTGTCTTGAATATTTTTAGCAGCGACAATAGCAGAATCGATATAGTGAACGATTTTTTTGAAATCTTCTTCACCTAAACCTCTGGTGGTCATAGCTGGAGCACCAATTCTAATACCACCTGGAACTAAAGCAGATTTATCACCTGGAATAGAATTTTTGTTTAAGGCAATATTAATTTTTTCACAAATAGTTTCAATTCTAGCACCATCGATTTTTTTATCTTTTAAGGAAACTAAAACCATATGAGAATCAGTACCATCACTAACTAATTTATAACCTCTAGCATTGAATTCGGTTTCTAAAATCTTAGCATTTTTTAATACTTGTTGTTGATATTCTTTAAATTCTGGAGTGGCAGCTTGTTTTAAAGCAACAGCTAAAGCACTAATGGTGTGGTTATGTGGACCACCTTGATGACCTGGGAAAACAGAAAAGTTAATTGGGTTTTCTAAATCGTATAAGATTTCTTCACCAGTTTTTGGGTTAACAGATCTAACACCTCTTCTAAAGAAGATCATAGCACCTCTTGGACCTCTTAAAGATTTATGGGTGGTGGTGGTAACAACATCAGCATATTCAAATGGAGATGGAATAACACCAGCAGCGATTAAACCAGAAATATGAGCCATATCAACTACTAAATAAGCACCTACTTTATCAGCAATTTCTCTCATTCTTTTATAGTCAATTAAACGACAATAAGCAGAAGTACCAGCAACTAAGATTTTTGGTCTGTATAACAAAGCGGTTTTTTCTAACATTTCATAATCAATTAAACCAGTTTCTAAATCAACTCTGTAAGGCATGGTTTCAAAATAAGTAGAAACAGCAGAGATTTTTCTAGAGTCAGTTTGATAACCATGAGATAAATGACCACCATGAGGTAAATCCAACCCCATTAATCTTTCATGAGGTTTCATCAAAGCTTGATAAACTTGTAAATTAGCTGGAGAACCGGACAAAGTTTGGACATTAACTCCCCATTTATCTGGAGTAACGTTAAAAGCTTTTAAAGCTCTTTCTTGACATAAGATTTCCATTCTATCAATATGTTCATTACCACCGTAATATCTAGCACCTGGATAACCTTCAGAATATTTGTTACACATTGGAGTTCCTAAAGCATCGAAGACTGATTTAGTAGTAAAATTTTCAGAAGCAATTAAGACAATTGAATGCTTTTGTCTATCAATTTCATCTTTAATGATTTGTTCAACTTCAGGATCGTATTCTTTTAAAGAACTTTCGGTTAATTTTTGATGGTTTTCACTTAAACTGTAAGGCATGTTGGAAAAAAAAGTGTTAATTAATTAGAAAATTAAAAAGATGGAGTAATGAGGCCTGAAAAATTATCAGAGTCAAAGAAGTCATAGCGAGTCAGAAAAATTAAAATATATTCATTTCTATACATAAAGAATTTATAACATATATTTAATTGGACTATCCGGGACACGTAAGTGAATAAGATTAGTGGAAGTTTATTAAATTTGATGCTTAAGAGAGGAATGGAGGAATGGAGGAGATGGTGGGAATGGAGCAGTGGTATGGCTGTGTGCTGGTGTTGTGGTGTGGTGGTGTTGGGATGGGGTGGGTGTGTGGAGCCTGGTGAGCGATGGCTACCAATGAAGGCCCTGGCAGTGGTTGAGTGGGTGAAGTCTGTTTGTGTTTGTATAATTGTGTGCTTGCTTCTCTGTCTCTGTCGTCTCTGGCCGGATCTCTGGCCTAATCTCTGTCGTCTGCGGCCTAATCTCTGCCTCTCGTCTGCTCTCGTCTCGCCCCGATCTGACACCTACTCTCCTCCTCCCTTCTCCTTCTCCTTCTCCTTCTCCTTCTCCTTTAACCTAGTACAAAGTCACCCGTAATCTATGCGAAATAGCCAACTTAGGAATCACAACACATAAACAACTCACACCATTTAAAATAAATAAATTTAAATTATAGTTCGAATAATGAGTACTAATCAAAAATAACCCAATAGGTACAGACATTAGAAACTTCTTTGTAGGAGTATATTGATCACCATTATCTATTTGCTCCCATAAAGTCAAATTATCATATGCACCACTATTAAATTCAAATGGAGTCCCCTTTACTTGATGAAACATTATATATGAACCAATATTATAAGTTAAATTTGTTAACGTCCATTTCCAATTATTATCTAATATGGAAATGAAGTTGAAAAAGATTTTTAAAATGACAATTATAACAAAATGGATGATCCATGCACCTTTATAATGAACCCAATCAGCATTTAAATTTGGGTTTAATTGTTGGTCGATCTTGGTATCTTGGGTATCTGGTTCCAAATGTTGGATTAATGAAGATGATCTTCTTTGTCTTGTTGTGTTTGTTTGGGTTGGACTTAAATTATTGTTTGTTCCAATACTTGGAAATTGATCTGTTGGCATGTTCTGGTGTGTTATTAAAAATCCTGAATGACTTAAACGATGAGAATTATCGTGCTCGTTTACCCGGACAGCATACGAATTGCCGCAAAAAAAATCATTTGGTGCTGGCTAAGAGATAGACTAATGTACATGTATAACCGATCTAAATACTTACATGATCTAAATACTTACATCTATAACCGAAGATCTAAACACTGATCCCACCCAGATGCCAGCCGGATGCAGCTATGGCCACCCATTTGTTAGGCCCTGCAACCTTAGTAGGTTTAACCACTCTAGCATTTCTTCCCTCATGAATTTTTGTCTCATTGTCTCCAATACCTAAGCACCCACACTGTTGAGATTCAATCCCCCATGAATATAAATTGCCTTGATCACTTAAAGCTAAATAATGATAATCTCCCATTTCAACTTCTACAATTGATTCAGGGAATTCAACTAGTTTTGGTAACATTTCCGATTCAGGTGATAACATCGATTTTTCCCCAAATAGGATATCATTGGTTGTTGTAAAGACAGCGAAATTATTATAACAGCCAGTAATTTTACTAAAAGTGGAATCTTGACCCGTTGTAAATATTTTTTCGGTTATCCAATTATTAAATGATTCTAATAAATAAAAATCATCTATACTTAAACTTGTACAACCTCTAATATTATGATAATATTCCATAGTATCAATATTTAGTACTTTAATTTGATTTTTTTTAGTTATAACTAATATAAAATCATTACCGAGATGATAGTCAATGATATCACAATTAATACTCCAATAATGCGCTTTGGACTCGATTAAACCTACTTGATATTGTTCTTCAGTAATTGCATCTCTAGCATACCAAATTATTAGTTGTTTACGGTCTAGACTGTAAAAAGAGGATAAATTCCATCCACATTTAATTTTGGACACAGGAATCTTTGTCTCGAATTTAATTTTTACCCCTTTTACACTTGCATTGCCTGTATCCCATGTGTAAATCTCGCCTTGATTGTCAAGACCGATAAAATGTTGTCTGCCACTGGATATGGCAATAATATTCCCGGCATCAATTGGTAATTCTACTTTAGTAATAAAGTTAGATTCAATAATTTTTTTGGGGGTTTTAGGTTTATTATGATGATTTGAATTCAATAATGGTTGAATCTCGGGGATTTGGTCTGGGGGTCTGGTTAAATTGGGGTTTGTTGGAGCCCTTGGTTCTATTGGTGCTGGGGTAAATCCATGAGTTGGCCAACGAATAGGTAAATGATTAACTGCTATTGGGGGTCGAAATCTTTCAATAAAATCCATTGAGGTGGGTCCTGGTGCTGTTTTATCATGTCTTTTATAGTTATTACCGGTGAAATATATACCATCATCTGTGAGTATTTGAAAGCTAAAGCCATTACATTTAAGGTCAACTATGACTACTTCGTTAAAATCTTCAACTACATTGGGGATTTGATCGTCTTTATCTCTCATTAAATGGCCCAACCGACCAAACTGGTTGGATCCCCAAGTATATAATTTATTATTCTTACACACTCTGGTGTTGAATTTCTCGATCCAATTGGACCCTATAGGATTGGAACTGAGACCGAATTTCTTCGTATATAATAATTTATAAATGGAATTGGTTTGTAAACAATTATAAATGGACTTGTTCAATAATGATACACTAAAGATATCATCAGCACTAAGATAATAACATATACTTTCAATTAAATCAATATTCACTTCTATAAATGGATTCATTATATTGCGCAATAAAAAAATCCTCCTGACATCTCGGACAATATAACTAAAGAGGAAATGTAATTAGATGCTTAAAGAGGATTAATTAAAAACCAAACAGGAAATATAAATACATTACTAAAATTAACGAAACAAGAACATGACTATTAAACTAAACTACCATACAAAACCTATTTATCCCGTCGCTCAACCTATTGGGAGCGCTTTATTCAACTAAACCCAAACAACTCTCTATATGATCATTAAAATCAAAATCTGTGATTGGCACTGCAGGCCTGGACTTACTACTTTTTACCACAAAAATGAACTATCAATCAAACAATTTCAGTAACATCATCACATTACACAACTACTTCTGAGTTGTGCAAATCATCAGAATCTGGTGATAAGATCAAACCATCATAATAATCAAAAGATTCATCAACTGATTTTTCATTCGAAACATTATCAGATGATTCATATAATGATAAATTGATAGGAGAATTTATTGGAGAATTAATCGAAACAGGTGATAAATAATATTCTACAGGGTTTAAATCAATAGAATCAGAATCAAGTGGGTCTTCCTTTTTTAAGGTAAATTCAGGTATCTTTTCTTCCTCGGGTTCTGATTGGAAATGATCTTCATCTTCAGGCTCAGCCTTTATTAAAAGATCTTCACAATCATTTTCCTTCTTCTTTTCTTCTTTATTATTATTCTTTTTGGTATCAAATTCAAATTTAAAATCTGTTAAATCATCAATTGGTAATAAATTTATATCTTTTTGACCAATTTTTGAAATTAACAAATCTTGATTCTTTTTATAATTATCCATGTTTTGATTTAAAAGGTCGATATATTTTTCCAAATGTTCAACATATCTTCTCTTTTTCTCTCTTGAAGCATGAGCTGCTCTTCTATTTCTTAAGATACGCTCGATTCTTCTTTGTTCTTTTTCTTCCTTTGTTTTAGCTCTTTTTCTTGGTGGTAAAGTAGATTTAAAGTCCATAGTGATTAGATGTTACTGTAATGAAATTGATTGATTGAAAGTTAAAAAATTTTCTAAGGAAAAACACTGCCCTTTTAAATTAAACATTTGGTCAGGGGACACGACTCTCCACTGTTATACCATGCGCTTTTCCTACCCAGGCTTATGCACGCCTTGAAATGGACCCATATTATTTTTAGGGCGAGCGATAGCATTACAATAACACCAACAATTCTATTGTTAGTTACCATCGGTGTGAACACGACTACAATCTCATTGATATCTCTTATTAACCATTGTTAAAATTTAATTTATTCTACATACAACGGCCTAAGGCGTAGTACATGCATACTAATGGGAAAATGATGTTATCAGTCTAAAATTGCACCACACTCATTATTTTATTCACCTAACATACTATTGTTCTTAAAAGACTGCCACCTAATCAGTTACGGATCTCGATTATGTAATCAAAAGGGTTCCTTTTTTAATTAGGGGTCTAATTATCACTAATTTGCTGGTGGGTTTTCAACTAGACCCCATGTATAATGTAATGGAATCCCATGATAACGCTTATTTTACGGTTTTATTTACAAAAGTTTTGGTAGTTATACCATTTGTACATTACGAATAAAAAAAATTTAACCCATTTAGATCAGATCAGTTGTTAACAGCTGTTCATATAGATAACCTCCACAATGCAGGCCCGGCTAATTACGGCTATCTCGTATGCAATTAGGCGGGTTTTTACATGCAAGGGTTCTTTGTATTTCCATCTATTGTTCCATTATAATTCTTCTGCAACATTATAGAAATCGCGTTATCAAGACTACTTTAACCGCTAATCTTTGATTAATACAAGTCCAGACTTTGATATTGCGATTTTTTGCCCATTAAAGGAAAATTCAACACGAATTTGTTTGTTTACTATTAGGCTTATGCCAGCATTTTGTCCTTGATGAACATCACGCTGTGATAGTGTTATATTGTACTCAATTGGTGATTATCCACCATTTGGCGTATGTGTACATTTGTATGGAAATGCGCATTTCATTTGATAATAATTTTTCACTTGGTAGTAACATGAATATTTTGACGGTATCATCACATGTAGCTCATGGATATGTTGGTAATAGAGCAATTGTGTTCCCTTTACAGTCTCAAGGCTGGGAGGTCGATGTAATTAATACTGTTAATTATTCAAATCATACTGGTTATGGTACTTTTACTGGTAGTATCATCGATAACGATTTACTATTAACTCTACTTCAAAATAGTTATAAGCATAAATACTTAATTACTGGTTATCTTCCTAATGAAGAGGTTATAAAAACATTCACCCTGTATTTGAAAACGTGTAATAAGGAGTTTGTTTATTTGTTAGACCCCATACTTGGAGATGAGGGCCAGGTTTACGTAAATGCGAACTGCATTGAAAGTTATAAAGAAATTTTAAAATTGTGTTTAGTTGATATAATTACACCAAATCAATTTGAATTGGAATTATTAACTGATATTAAGATTGTAGATGAAGAGTCATTAACTAAAGCTATTAATTATATTAAAAACTTGTATAAAATTAAAATGGTTATAGTTACTAGCTGCAAGTTTTCTAATTCCGAGATTTTATATTGTTTTTTCGCTACTTTGAATTATTCCACAATTGGATATTATAAAATTCCTGTAATTAATTCATATTTTACAGGAGTGGGCGACTTGTTTACAGGACTTTTAATCGATAAACTACATAAAAATTTATTTACAAAAAGAGACGAAAAGGAATTATTTGAAAACCTTAGTATTTCATTAAACCAAGTCTTATCAATTATGCATAATGTTTTAATGAGAACTCATCAAGCTGGGATTAAAAACTCTAAATCGGTAGATATTAGTAAAATTAATTCAATGGATATTAAGTATTTTGAATTAGATTTAATTAATTCAAGAGATTTATTTAATTCAGTTGAACAAAATTTTAAGTTGCAAAAAATTTCTGAAAATTAATTTTTGTCTACAGATTGTGATTATTCACAAAATAATTAAATCTTGTTGCATACAATTCATTACATAATACTTATATATTTACATATGTAATACAATAGAAGACACGAGTTGTATATATTTATTTTTCACCCATTTATGGTACCCTGTAAACACCCTTTTTTTGCACCCTCCTCACCCTATGGACACCTATCAATTAGCCTCATGCACTTTTGACCCCCGAGACTTTAACCCCCAAACATTTTCAATTCGAGCCTTTAACCCACGAAACTTTAGCCTCGAGACTCCTTTCACAATGTGTGGGTAACTTTAACCCACCACCCCCAAATTTTAACCAGCCAATGCTAACACCATGAAAATATCGGCGTCTTCAAGTCAATTATTTCAAGCTTCTCTATAATCACTTTCTTGGTGATTTTTTTACCAAGTAATGGTATTTCTTCATTAATATCATAAATTGAATTGATTTTATTATTGTCATTGGTTTCAATATTCATAATCTCATCCCAAACATGAACCCTTTGACGTTTTGTTAGATCTAATGGGGTTGAATTATTAATCTTTAAAACCTCAACAATATTAAATGCCTGCCCTTTTAGTAAAGCCACTTGTCTTTTCCAAGATTTGAGCTTAAAGTTTCTATCCTTTTCAAAGATATTCCTTAATCCTATTATAGTGGTTTCCCACCAGGTTCTTGAAGTTAAAATACTTAAATAATGTTTTCTACATTCGGTGGTAAATGGTAACCCTATAATTCCATATGGTAAAAATAACCATCCAAATGGAAATGATCTCCATTCATCTGGATGCTTCCAAGGAAACGCTAATCCTGAATCAATAGCTCCAATTGATATCTTGGGTATATATTTATCACCTAAATCAACCCATTCGATTTTAATCATCCAATTGTCAAACGACCGGTCTGTATTACGTATAAGATAGTCTAAAATCACCAATTTTTCAACTTCTTTTTGAAATTCTGTAAGAGTGTGTTTGTTCCAGACAAATACTGGGGTTTCGTTTTTCCTGAACTCCAACGCGTCAGGTAGTTCATCTAAATTAATTGGTAATGGGTGAAGTGAGAAAAATTCGGCTGCTTCAACATATCCATTTAGAAACTTTTGATATGAACCAACCTTCCACTTTGAATAGTTCTTTTTGAAGTTTCTATCCCAGAAATTATAATAAAATTTGGGAGATTTTAAATGAATTACGCTCGTATAGGGTACTATAAAGCTAAGTAATCTTTGGTCTATATAACTTGCACCAGCTTCACTGATATATCCTTGGTTCGGTAATAAACAAGACCGACCGAAAAACCACGGGAAAAACGTTCTATGGATCCATTTAGTCCATTTTGGTGAAGATGGACCGTATGGTTCTTCATCTTTAGGCTTAAACACCCCAATTTTAACTATTTGCTTCCCATTGAACGCTATATCTTTATATCCATATATAAAATAAGACCCACTAGACCCTTTGGGTATCCTTGAAGGTGGTAACTCTTCTATATTTGTTAAGATTGAAGTTAATAATCGGTTGAATTCTAACAATGTATAGTGATTTTGCAACTTGTCATGGAACAAAAGCAGCTCATAATTCAAGTTATATTGATGGTTACTCATAGGAGGAATGCCCTCTACGGGCTGGAAAACTGAATACTCGATGTGATAATCTCTGGCTGAAGATTCAGACTTATTAATCCATTTTCCCATACGCTTTATGGCCTTATTGATGGATGTGGCAGACGGTTTTCGTGAGGTTTGGGATAGACGTCTGTCAACAGGAGAAATTGGTGCGGACAGAGATAATTGGGATGGTGTGGGCTCTACTAAACTTCGACTTAGTCTCTCCTCACCTTCTAAGTGATCATAGCCCGTCTCTAATATTAAACTACTACTGAGCATGCGTTTCGTTATCGCCAAAATTATTCGCATGCTTAAAAGTTGCAGCCGTCGTGCACCGACCATTTTCTGTCTACGATAAGAAGAGGTGTTCATAAATCAAACGTGTATTGTGGTATATTGGTATTATATAAAGAAAATTAAACTGAAAAGTATGGTTGGGAATAATACAAGCCCACCCAAGCTATTTGAACCTGAGTCGGCGATGGTTGATACTTCTGGTGTGGTATCATTGGTAG
The DNA here is from genome assembly GCA_030571925.1 of Yamadazyma epiphylla. NCBI lineage: Eukaryota > Fungi > Ascomycota > Pichiomycetes > Serinales > Debaryomycetaceae > Yamadazyma > Yamadazyma epiphylla. Next base: position 2,015,380 of record JAJLZA010000001.1, read on the forward strand.
TGCTTTTTTGAATAATGCCAGTTGGAAGTGCTTCTTTTTTATTAGCACTTGAGCTTGATGGGAAGATTTCTTCGTTTAAATCATTAAATAATCCTTTGTCTTCCAAGTCTCTAATGATGGCCCTAATACCTGGAACGTATCTCTTAAGGACTCCACTAACGTTTGGTCCTTTACCAGATAAAAGGTCACCGATGATGGAAGTAATAGCAGAAGTGTCACCTAAAAGTGGTTCAATAATGGCGGTGATATTGAGTGAAAGATCACTACGGCTAATATCTACTTCGTCCAAAATATCTTTAATTAAAGTTCCCGTCATATTTATATATTCTGGAGTAGAAAGGAATTTTTGAACGGTGTAAACGACAAATCCAGTGTCGTTTAATGCACCTAAAACGTCTTCAAGTCCACTATATAAGACTTTACTGTTAAGGAATCCACCTGCAAAGTTACCAATGAATTCAATTAAAGAACCCTCATTGTCATTTGCTCTTTTACTGTTACCGTTAGCTGGTCTTAATAATCTTGAGATAACAATTGAAATAACATCCATATTACTTTCAGTGATATTATAAATTAAGTCTGAAAGAGTTGGTCTAAAATCTTCGTCTAATAAAAGTCCATCACCAATAGATTGTAATAATCCGGATTTGACAACAATGTCACCAAGTCCGGTGAAATTAACACCCAGTAAAGTGCCTTTTAAGAAGTCGAATATAGCAGAAGTATTTGCATCTGAGTTTCCAACTAAACCGGCAGTAGCATTAGCAATGAAACTAAGAACAGAAGGATGATCTGCTGCATAGTCTAAGACATCCCAAACAACACCTGAACTATTAAGTAAATCGATTGCGCTTTCAATTCCACTTTCTAAATCTCTTTTATAAAGTTTGTTTTCGAATTCGTTGCTGACTTGTTCTATGATTTCAAATTGTTCATCGGACATAGCTTCTTCTAAGAATTCATTAATATCATTTATTGAGAACTCATCTACATCCTCTGGAATCACCAAAGAAGTGACACATATAAATAATGTGAATAATGACCAAAAAATTTTCATCTAAATATAGGATTAACGATGAAAAAAGATATATATAATTTAAGGAATAGTACCCCAACGATATTTAAATAAATTTTGCAATTATAAGTTTCCCCAATGGGTAAGTTAATTAAAATTCCTAAATAGGAAATGAGATTGAGAACTGAATTAGGAAAGAAAAACACCTAACAGAGAATTTAGGCAAGTTTTTAAAACATGTAAATAGGAAGTTATAGGTGTAGACGGGGTATATATTAACTATAGTTCATTCATTCCATTTAATGGAAACTTCAATATTAGTATTAACTAAATTAATTTAATTTATGAGCAGATCGATCTCTTCACGTGACTGTCATCACGAGCACATCTTTTGCAACAATTTCCTTTTTAGGCAAGTCAACAAAAAACCGAAATTTGCTTTCCTAAAAAGGGAATTAAAGAAGTACACTACCTCTTTTCTACATCTCCACTATTTTCACTTTAAGCTTTACCATCCTTAAAATTTAATTTAATTCCCACATTTTTTCCTCTTGAACAAAGTCCATTTCAAATGATTTTTAGGATATTTATATTATTCTTTGCTATTATACAAATTTGTGTGGCCACAGAAGTACAACAAGATTTCGACTGGATAGAATCACTTGAAACTTTTGAAAATTCTAAATATGATGCAATAATTGATTCATTATTAAGTAGAAAAGAACAAATTCAGTTTGAAAAAAGAGAAGATGTATCTACAAGTACTTTAGATAGTCTTTTATTAAGTGTATCACAATCAGGATTAATACCAGACGTTTTATATGAAATAGCATCATCGGATGATCAAATTGATAGCTTAATTAATACCACTGTTGGACTTTTAAACGGAGATTCATTAAACCTTCCTATCAACATTTCTCTTAATACCATTAATTTACTTGATCAAATTTTAGATTCTGGGCTTGTACAATCCACAGCAGGTGCTTTACTTATGAATGATACCAATAGAAATGATTTAGCTAACTTAACTGGATACTTTTTAAGTCGTAACGTTTGGGTTGGTCAATTATTAAATAATTTAGGTGCTGGTAAAGCCTTAACTGTTCAAATGATTGCTGATACTATTCGTTATACTCCAAATTTGAATCCTAAATATAATAAAACCATTGACCAAAACTCCAAACAAACGGTTATTTCAGCCAGAGATTTTGTTTTAAAGGCTTATGAAGGTTCAGCTAATGCATTTTTGAACAATTTAGTTAATGGTGTTCTCCAAAGTCAAGTTTTCTCTACCAGTTTAGATTCAATTTTGAAGAGCTTAAATGATACACAAATTTTGGTTCCTACAGTATTTGAAATTCTTCATAATGATACCATTCTTTCAATGTTCCCAAAACTTGCTTCTGGAATCTATGCTAGTGGTGCATTGAATGACATTGATCTTGATCATTATTTCCAATTATCCAAGAAAACTGGCCTCTTATCTAATGCATTACAAGTTCTTTTAACAAACCCAACTTGGGCTCCTCCAGTTGGTAAATTACTTGAAACTATGGAAAAGAATGGGGTGTATAAAGATATTGAAGATGGGCTTTATGGACCTTAAGTCTTTTAGTTCTTAAATTGCAGGCTCAATCCTATAGATCTAACCTACTATAGACCTCATTTAATAATGATTTAAATAAAAAAGCTGATACCTAAAGTAATGTGAATGTATAATTAAATACTTTTGTAATATTGAAGCTCTTAAACGTTTATTCATTATCTAAAATCTCTTTTCTATCTAAAACTTTAATGCGCTCATAATACCATAACCAATAGTAATAACAACAATAAATGCAATGATAGAAGCTGGAACCCCTCTGTTAATGAAAGTGTTAACAGACAAATAAGGTTTACCTAATTCATCGGTCATTGAAATAGCTGTAACGTTAGGAAATCCAGAAGTTGGTAATCCCATAGCTGCTGATGCAATTAATGCAGTACCCATAACTAATAAATTAGAATGGTCACCAGGTAATTTGGTACCAACTTCTTTAACCAATGGAACAATAATTAATGTTGCAACTGTATGTGAAATGAAAGTTGCAACAACTAAAGTAAGTAATCCAAAAATAATTAAAACAACCATAGCACTATAATGCATAATTTTTTTTTGTAAAGCTTCGGCAATGGTGTTTAATAATCCTGATGAGGTAACACCTTTACCTAAAGCTAACCCACCCATAGCTAATAAAACAATTGACCATGGGAAATTATTTAAATCGTCTGTCTTTAAAAGTCCGGTACCGAAAAACAAGATAATTGGAATAATTGAAATAATTCCTGCTTCTCCAAAAGTTGATTCAATTTTAGTTAATACACACCATAATAAGATTGTAACTACTGTAACTATTAAAATGTAAATTTGTTTAATTGTCCATCTATCTTTAATTGGTTGAAATGGTTTAACTTTAACATTATTAATTTTAAATGTGAAAATTAATTCTAACCAAATTAAAACAGTACCAATAATTGAAACTGGTAAAGCAATTGCAAACCAGTTACCCCAACCAGGATTTGGATTCATTGACTCAATTGCAATAACATTTTGAGGTGAAGAAATTGGTGATGACATACCAGCCATATTTGAAGCCAATGCAATTCCTAAAATTAAAGCTTTGGCAAAATCTGACGTTGAAGGAATGGTCTTTAAAACTGGTTGAATTAAAGAATAACATAAAATTGGAGTTGCAACATTTGAAATCCACATAGCTAAAAATAAGGCAATCAACATAATTGTTAAAAGAATATTTCTTGGTTTGGTACCAACAAACGATAAGATCCAAGAACTGATAATTCTAGCAATATTGTATTTTGATAAAGCTGCTGCTAATGTAAAACCTCCGATTAAGACCATAATAACTGAATTCCACATGGTACTTAAAATATATGCAGATGCATCATGGGCTTCCATAATACTTCCATCATCATTCTTTAAGATTCTACAAGTAACAACTAACAAAGGCACTAACATTGAAGTGGCATACAATGGTAAAGCTTCAGTTGCCCATAACAATGCAGCAGCAACTAAAAGAGCCAAACATCTGTGTTGAGCTTTATCATTAAAAGTTTTAACACAAAGTAATATAACAAAAATCACAACAATTAGTAAAAGCTTGAATACTTGCCAGCTAACCATTGAAGTTGGTAATTTAATTTTTTTACCAAAAACATTGTATTCACTGATTGAAAGATGTAACAAATTAGTTGAATTAATTGAAAAATCTTGTTTTTTGGTTTGCAAACTAATTAAATCTTTCCAAACAGTATTTCTTTCCCAAACAATATGGTCTCTAAGGTAAGAGTTTAATTCAAATACAATCGAATCGATTGGTTTGCTAGAATCTAATTTGTGTGACAAAAATGTAAAAGCATTCATCATTTTTTGAATTTTATCATTAATAGAATTTATTTGATTTAAACTAAAAATTGTGGAATTATTAACACAAAAGTTTTCAACAAAATCATCTTTAATAAAGTAGTTTAAGTTTTTGTCGAACTTTTTAGTAATTTTAGTAAAACCAATTTTATTTAATTCAATAAAAGATTTTAATTCATTTAATTTAATATAAATTGTTTTAGCCTTTTGTTTTAAAGTAATTAAAGTTTGAAGTTTGACATTAAAGTGATTTGGGTCAACTAATGCAGTTGCTTCATAGTCTTCATCATCAGATGAATCAACTTCCTCGTCTTCTTCACCTGTTGGTTCAACAGTTAAGTTGGTAGTGGCTCTGCTAATTCTGTTTTTTTCATTCTCCTTTTCCGATTTGATGAATTCAAACATGCCTGGTTCATTAAGAGTTTCTAAATCTTTAACAAGATTATTAAATTCAACGGTAATTTCATGATCTTTTTTGATATAAAATTCATTGATTTTTTCTAATTCTCTTAATAAATCTGAAGTAAAGTCTACAAGTGGATTAAACTTTGACTTTTTAAATAATTTTGTAGTTTCAATAGACTTTTGATACACTTTAATATCACTTTCTTTAGATTTAGATTCTATATCTTCATTCAGACTGTTAGAACTTGTCTTTGAAAGTTGGTCTTGGCTAGCTTGATTAAGAAGTTCACTAACAGTTAAAGTGTTAGCTTCAAACTCAATATTAAGGTCTAATTGTTTTTTTTGCAAGTTATAAATGGTTTTTTTGAGACCATCATAATCTAAATAATACTCTGACCATTCAGGTACAATATTAAATTTAAGAGACTGGTTAAACTTCATCTAAAATGTGTCAAATGGCTGTCAGTTAGGACAAGAAAAGTTTGAATTTTCTTAAGGTAACAAGTCGTGTGATAGATTTCCCAAGAAAAATTTTATAGGCAGAATTCCATTTCCTTTTTGCATCTGTAACGAGCGCGTACCTTTCATAAAGGGATGTCGGGAAGAGATATGAATGATGGTATATATAGGGTTTCGGGGGGAGTATAGGGTTTTATAAAGTTCACAAGTGAATTCAAATAGAGGTTATGTTATATATTATTAATTTTCCGGGTCTTTTCCATTGATTATGAACCATATTAATTGCCCAAAAGCTCGTCGCGACATTGCGACATCCTTGTATCACGGTTTATCACCAGGGGAAATAGTGAGATAGGACCCCACGTGGGTACCCTCGCACTATACTAATAAGCATATCTATTACATCTACGTTTAATAAAAAAGTACTGGCAGTTAAAAATTCGTATAATACTATTAATAAGGGTTACTGTTCAACTAACAAATGTTTTTCTGTTATATAAAAGGGGAAGGTTAAAATACTTGGCCCTATAATCTTGGCCTATAGTCTTGGCCCCTTTCTTAGTAGGAACGGTTTCTTCTTAATAGGAAACTAAGTTACTTTTTGTAGAAGCGCACGTCGATCGTATATAAGCCTCTTAATTGGGCATGTTCTTGCTGCAAGATTGGCTGCAAAACGGTTGCAAATTAGCTGCAAATTTTGCTAGTAGCTGTGGTTTGTGTGGTTTTATTACAATAGTACGAATATCATGGCCTTTAAAGGTCGTGCACATCGGATTCTGAACGTATAATGAAACAAATGACCAGCCTTATAAACTGATACAACACCAAATAACCTCAGAAAAAGTCCCTATGGGACTCCAAAAACTCATGTGTTTTACCCTTAATCTTATCTGTCAACATACATTTCTTCGACTCTTCTTCCCATCTAAAAAGGCACTAAACTGGATCATTAACATACACCAATGTCGCTGTTCCTCCAGTGGTTTTGCGACACTTTACGACATCAGATCTATTCAACCCGCCACTGATCAATGCGAAACTTGTAAGCTCCAATGTATACACTCAGTCAAACGTTAAAAGGTCACGAACAAGACGTCAGAGACATCGCAATTGTTCAAGATCACATCGTTTCTTGTTCAAGAGACGGAACCGTCAGATTCTGGAATAATGGAATCGGAGTAATCGTATTTTTAAGCTCATCAAACTCATTCATTAACTGTATATGTGACATTGGTAATGGCCTAATTGCATCCGGTGGGAAGGATAATATTGCATTTATCAACTCAATTGATGAGAGATCAACAGATATGGGCAAATACAACTTAATAGGCCATCAAAATAACATTTGTTCCATCCATAGTAATGGTGATGTGCTTATAACTTCATCGTGGGATGCAACTGCTAAGGTATGGGACCTTTCCACTTACGAATTAAAATATACTCTTAAACATGAAGCTTCTGTGTTATCTGCAATTGTCATCAATAATGAGGATTTTTTAACCTGTTGTGCTGATAGAGTGGTAAGATTATGGAAAGGTGATAAATGTGTTCGTACTTATAAAGGTCATGATGATGTGGTTAGAAAGGCTATTATGATAACTCCTGATACGTTTGCAACCTGTTCGAATGATGCAACTGTCAAAGTATGGGACTTGAACACAGGGGAACTTCTACAGACTTTAGTTGGTCATGAATCATTTATATATGATATGACTTTACTTCCAAATGGAAGCCTTGTAACTAGTGCAGAGGATAGATCGGTCAGAATTTGGAAAGATTTTCAAGTAGCTCAGGTGATTACTTTACCATGTATATCTAATTGGGCTGTTGCAAGTCTTGGTAATGATATAGTAGTTGGATCAAGTGACAATTTCATTCGTATATTCACTGAAGATGCCGATAAAAAAGCTTCTGATGAAGAACTTAAAGAGTTTGAAGATGCAGTGAAAAACTCAACAATTTCAGAACAATCCTTAGATATTAATAAAACTGATGTTCCTGGTTATGAAAGATTACAACAACCAGGAAATGAAGGTCAAACAATTATGGTTAAAAATGCTTCTGGTATAATAGAAGCACACCAATGGGCCAATAATCAATGGAATAAGATTGGTGAAGTTGTTGGATCATCTCTGTCTTCATCGAAGAAGGTTTATAATGGTAAAGAATATGATTATGTATTTGATGTTGATATTGAAGATGGTAAACCTCCATTAAAGTTACCATTTAATGCTAATGATAATCCTTATGCAGCCGCAGAAAAGTTTTTGGCAGATAATGAATTACCTAGTAGTTATACTCAGAATGTTGTTGAATTCTTACAAACCAATACTGCTGGTGTATCACTTGATTCTAAACCATCATCCACACCTGCTGCTGCACCTTCATCTAATACTAATACTGCTTCATCACCACTGATATTGCCGGTAACTGATTACATATTCTTCAAACAATTCAATAGCAATCAACTTGTTAAAGGGTTAACCAAATTTAATGGAGATGCAGATGAGTCCAAAAAATTAACTACCATTCCATCTGAATTTGATGTTGGAAGTAAAGAAGCTTCTGATTTGGTTAAAACGGTTGTAAAACAAGTTTTTGAATGGAATGAAGCTAGTTATCTTATTGGATTTGATTTACTCCGAGTTTTGGTTCCTAAAATTGCTATAGTAGATATTATAAATGATCTTGATTTGGCAGAATTAATTATTAAATTTGTTGAAAAGGGCTCCAAAGTTAGAAACCCAAGTATTTTAATGATGATGACAAAATTTTTAAATAATCTTATAGATTCAGTATTATTTATCCAAATTTATTTAACTACTGTTGATGAACATTTGGTATTTAATGAATTTTTAGAGAAATTACTTAAAGATTTACAAAAGGCAGTAGAGGAAATCGATACGTCTCATAAACATTTTGATCAATTCATCACAAACACATCTACATTTATATATAATCTTACAGTTTTACAAATCAACAAAAAAATCAAAACCCCATATTTAACCACATTTTTCCAAATTCCAAATTTAATTAAATCTGAGGAATCTGCTTATAGATTGTTGATTGCATTTGGGAACTTGAAATATTTACATATCATTACTAATACTCCAACTTGGGCTAATAATTTTAGTCTGAAAAGATTTATTGAATTAGTTAATGATATTAATTTAGTAAAATAATTCTGGTACCTTGCCTATATAGGAACACAATTTATAATAATTGTCAAAATTGAAATTATCCGATATCTCTGTTAATGAATATACCTTAATTGTTAAATCTTCGCCAATTTTACCAAGAACTTCATAATTCTTATTAACTTCTAAATTTATACTGGTAGACAATGTGCTGAGATTAAGATTGACATCACCATTAGATTTGATTATAGCATTTGGATCATCGTATTGTTCTAATTTTCCAATGATTCTAACGACATTTCCTTGATTGGCTTGGAGTAAAGTGCCATCGACTCTCTTGCTTGTTCCGTCCATAACGCGTTTCTGATACTTCGCGGTGTAATTTTTTGAGGTCAAGATGAAAATTATTGTATCACGTGATATATATATGATCTTTATATTAAAATTTATACAAGTTACTAACTTAACATTCACATAAATCTTTTAAGAATTTATCAGCAATACCCTTTTCTTCAGCTCTCATCAAACTTTCTCCAATAAGAAATCCATCTACTCCATCTTTTTTATAATTAACTACGTCTTCAGTTGAAGTAATTCCCGATAATGCTAATGCTAAAACATCACCTTTACGATTATTGTTCTTAATTGGATCTAATAATGAAGTAGTATTGCCTAAATCAACATCAAAATTGGTTAAATTTCTGTTGTTGACTCCAATGATTAAAGGTTCTTTAGTACCATCATAATCCAAATCAATAGCTACCTTAAGCTCTTCAACATTATTAATTTCAACTAATGGCACCATACCTAACAGTAAAGAATATTTATACAATTCTTCTAATAATGGTTTGGCTAACATCTTTACAATTAACAACACAGTATCAGCACCTGCTAATCTAGCTTCTAAGATTTGATATTTATTAAAAATAAATTCTTTTCTCAAAACTGCAGGTCTATCTTCAATGCCATCAACCACTTTACGTATTAATGACATATCGTCTATTGAACCCAAAAACCATTTTGGTTCTGTCAATACAGATATAGCAGAGCATCCATTCTTAGCATATGTTAAAGATTGTTTACCTGGATGAGCTTTTGCATTAATTATACCTTTAGATGGGGATGCTCTTTTAAATTCACTTAAAATAATGTTTGAGCCCTTAGCTTGGGTCTTTTTTAATCTATCATAGAAATTGATTAATTTAGGTGCAATACCAAGCTCTAAAGCAGTTTCAAGATCTTCAAATGATTTTCCTGGTAATGATTCAATCAATTTATAATCTTCTTTTCTTTGGTTATAAATCTTATTTAAAATATTCTCGCTTGCTACTGGTTGTGGATTTTTTTGCTCTTCCCAAGTACCACCTTCAAATGATAAAATGTTATCAACCATTATTTGACCAGATTCAGTAAGAATAGATTCTGGATGGAATTGGACACCTTCTATAATATACTTTTTGTGTCTAACACCCATGATAATCTCTGGATTTGTCTCGGTAGTGGCAGTAACTTCTAAACAATCTGGTAGGGTGCTTAAAGACCCTGCTAAAGAATGGTAACGAGTGACTGCAACAGATTGTGGAACATCATTAAACATACCTTTAGCATCATGTTTAATGGTGGTGGTTTTACCATGAACGATTTCTCCAGCGTATGTAACATTTCCTCCAAACACTTCAAATATACATTGCAATCCCATACAAACACCAACTATAGGTAATTTACCTTTGAAATGATTAATAACGTCTTGACTTATACCGGCATCGGTGCTTGGGTGGCCTGGACCAGGACTAATAAAGATGATATCCGGATTTAATTCTTCAATTCCTTTAATATCTATGGCATCATTACGGAAAACGTCAACTTTTTCACATAATTTGGATTGGTTTAAGTATTGGTAAAGATTCCAAGTGAAGGAATCATAGTTATCTATCATGATAACATGTTTCTTATTGAGTGTCATGGTTAAATGAAAATTTATTGACTCATTGCGAAACACCATGTAACTATCTCCATGGTGCACGGGTGTTATTTACAAACCAAAATGGCTGCAAAAAAACAAAAATCAGTACTTTTTATTTAATTATGTAAAATCTATACGGTTTTTCTTTCTGATCTAAGTTTAAAGTCTACTCCTTTCAATAGAACAGAACTCACTAGTTCCAATATTAACATAAATAATGATGATAACATTGCCAAAACATAATTGGAAATAGTAGTACCAATATCTAACCAGGAACCTTCAGTTTTAACTAAAAAGAAGAAGTTTAAAGAAAGAATGTCACTAGTGGATATAATTAATGTTGAAATAGTGAACTTTTCAATGTTTAATTGGTAATTCATTATTCCCAAACATGTTGATAATAAAATGTACGGAATTATTAATTTAAGCATCAAAAGAGCTCCCATTGGGAATGGATCAAAGATTGGTAATAATCTATAAACTGAATCCAAAGAAAATGATGATATACTAGCAATATTACCAGTTCCAAAAAAGGCCAATTGTAAATAGAAAAATCCAATGATTGTAACTCTTAAAGTTTGGACCCAATTTGTTTTATTAATGATTTGTCTCTCAATAATTAACCACTGTAAAAGGACTAATGAATATCCAATATAGAATAATAATTCAAATGAGATGGTTAAAATTATGAATGTTGGTACAAATGTTAAGAATATTGTATATAACCGAAGTTTATAATCTTTAGTTGGGTTTATTGCATATAATGATGGAATTATTATAAGTGAAGTAAAAAATGTAGCCCAACTAGTAATTTGACTATATACTGGTAATCCTGTTCTATTTTGTAATGAGGTTACGGATATATTTGTAGACCATAACATTACTATTATACAAACATTTTGAAGTAGGATTAACCCTTTGGTTGAGGAATTAGTTATTTCATTTTTGATGTAGAGATAACCCAAAAGACCCATTGTAAGACAAATAACACCACCTACATTAATTTGCAATAAGTCTTCGGTCTTAATAGGACTCAAATTAGTAAATACTGTCATTCCACAGCAACTTAAGAACCATAAAAGTTTTTGAACAAGGGAGACTTGTTTAAAAAATAATGGATAGAGACCAATTAAAACAAAAATTACTGAAAAAATGATTCTTTCAAAGAATCCATATACCACACTCTCATACATCCCAATAAAACTTACTAATAAAAGGTTTTTGGTGAAGAATGAAACATTTTTAAAAAGTTCTCTGAATCCCTTTATTAAATTATTTCTATCAACGGCAATAGTATACCAAAAGTAATGAGGAAATAATGCATACATATAGTAATTGAAAGGAGAGTTTTGATAATATAAGGTATAAGACATAAATGTAGCTGATCCTAAGAAAATTGACTTTAAAGCTAATGATCCTTTAGCCATATCAAGCTCTTTAATAATGAAAATTTTCAAGAAAATGTTGAATGAAAACATGATCCATCCAACGAATCCTAATGATACAAGTAATCTTAAGAAAACCCAATTATATTTTTGTAAATAATCTAAACCATTAAGGGCTTCTTGACTAAGCTCTTGACACATAGAAATAACTTGAATAGCTAATGGTTCATCAAATTTGATTTCTAATTGACTAATGATTGATTCAATTTCTTGTTTATAATCAATGATTTTATGGTCTTCAAAGTATCTATAAGGCTTAAATTTAAATTGATGATCATGGACTTCTTGTTCTTTAACAAGATATTGTTCAATGAGGGCTAACGCATTAGCATATAACCCTTTAATCTGAGTTATAGAAGGATCTGAAAGGTAATCTAAAGGTAATTCACCCACAGAATTCTTAGGATAATTAGTACCAATTAAGTATGCCATTAATGGAGAGATATCAGCTTGTTTAACATCATTTCTTACTAAATGATCTAAACCCCAAGTATCAAAATAATCTTCTTCATAACCATCTAAAACCGGATCTTGTTTAATAGTGGCAAGTTCGGGCTTTTTGATACCAGCACCCCAAGCAATTAAAGGAGTTCTTGTATTATTGGGATGGCCATCACCATGAGATCCAAAATCAGACATACCATGGTCAGCAGTGAAAACAAAAGCAGTTTTATCATCATTGAAAAATTCATTGATTTTAGGAACTAATTCAGATAATTGCTTATCGACGTATTCAAGATTTTCATAGTATTCAGCCGAATATGGTCTATAAGCATGTCCAGCAGTATCTAAACCTAATAAATGTAAGAAGAACACGTTACCATCTTTACGTAATTCAGCATCAAGAGTTGAATTTGTTGTCAGGTTGTCTAATAGGTTATTAAAATGATCAAATACGTATGCATCAAGATCTATAGTATTAGCAGTAAAATCTTCAAATTCATGGCCATACATATGACATTCGATTCTACCAGGTACAACATCACCAATAGAAAAAATAGGCAAAATGTCAGGAGAACCAAAGGAATAAGTATGAGTGGATTGGTTAAAGAACGAATCAAAGTCCACAGGGTTTTCTTTCCAACCTTTTGTAACTGCACTAACGTCCTCATAAAAACCAGCGATCATGGCAACGTGGCCTGGTCTTGATTCAGTAGGCATTCTTGTATTTGATACACCCCAACGACCTTCATTAAGGGCTTTATCTCTTAAGAAAGGAGCTAGATACTTGTGCTCGCCAGTTCTTGGATGGTGTAGTTTTTGAAACGTTTTATCAGCACGAAGACCATCACCAACAATCAATACTAATCTTTTCGCTGGAGGGTTTTCGTTAGAAACATGTTGATCCATCCCATGTACCAAAGGTGATACGAAGTATATATCGAAGATAGACCATATATAAAACAAATGGAAAAGGACACCAAGTATAATTAAAGATTGACGTAATGTCATGGTATGGTTTTTCGCGCGTCTACCAAGGTCTAAATTTAGAGATCGACTTCACCCACATACGCTCGCTCCAAATTGTACTAATGAATAAAATATATGCAATTATCTATATAAAAATACTTAATGTTTCATTATAGACCACCATCTACAAGATTCTCTGTATACAGCTATAGTGTGTTGGAATTCTATAAGCAGTTCATTATATTCTTTTAAAACTTGAGCATCTTGTTGGAGACATTTTTGAAATACGCCGAATGAATCCATATCGTTATTAACTTCATAAAGTAACTCTTGATCTCTACTTGCTCTTTCCATCTGATAGGTGATGATTTTAGCTTTATATGCCAAAAACTCCTTTTGATATTTCAACATATCTTCAACATATTTATCCCAAATTTCTTTAGTAATGTCACTATTTAAAGAAACTTCGGGGACGGTTGGAGGATGTATTAACCTCACACTGGTGGAAGCATTAAAATCCAACATGGTCAAGTTCTTAGACTTCACTGGGTGTCCTTTTACAAATTTCTTATTGATTGGTGTATGAATAGTTTCTGCTTGAGAAGTACCATTGGAGTATTCGGCCAATTTCGGTTTCTTGTTACGTCTGAAATCTAAATTCCTTCCATCATAATCAGGTAAACTATTCAAAACTTCGGCAAAGTTTACAGATCCAATATCTGGACCTAAAGCATTACCCAAATCATCTAGCATGAACAGTTTTTTGGTTTTACCAAACCGCCTACTGCTTCTTTTGGGTGTTTCGTACTTCATGTGTCTTTCAAAGATCTTTTCTATGAGCTCTTCTGGTCTAAGCTGAGTTGGTTTGGGATCTGGTTGTTGGTGTTGTTCTTGGGCTTGGGCCTGGGTCTGGGTTTCGGCTTCAGCTTGTGCTTGAGCTTCAGCTTGGAAATTTTCATCAGGCTGGCCTTGTTCTTGCACAAAGGTCTCTTCTTCCTCTTCTTGCCCTTGGGTATAAGTCTCTTCTGTCTCTCTTCCATACCACGATTGAGATGTGGGCTGCTTAGGAACAGACTGCTTCATTGTATATTCCTCATCTGTACCATCATCTTGGCTCTCTACTATTACAACTTTGGGTCTTTTGGGTCCAGTAGATCGTATATGGGATGTTTCGTATTGATCATGTTCAGATGATGGTCTTTGATAAGAATAATGATAATTCTCTTGGAATTCAGTCTCACCAGTAGATCCCTTATCAGAATTATTTCCCGATTCGTCGTTAGCCTTTGAATCAGTAGCGCTTGATGAACCACCCTCATCACTAGCACCTTGTTCATCTTCCATACTATCCGGGCTTGATTCTTCCTCTATCACTTCTGGTGAACCGCTAGCAGAGACTGGGATTGGTTCTGGTGTTATATTCTTTTTCGATTCAGTTTTCACTTGAGGTTCATTATGCTTGTAAGTGGTTTGAAAAACATCATCTTTAAACGATTGATAAGGCTGAGACCAATAATCTCTAAAAGCTTGTTTTTTACGTTGATTATACAATTCTTCAGAGGTTTTTACATTAGATGCTTTTTTTCTAGCTTCTCGTACCACTCGTTCTTGCTCTTCTTTAAGTTTACGAAGTTCTTCTTCCGCAAGCTTTCTTGCCATTTCGGCCGCTTTCTTTGTCTCTTCACGTTTCTTCTTCAATTCTGCATCTCTCCGTAGTTTTTCCATTTGTGCCTTCTTGGTTTGTTCAAATAAATCTTCGCCATATCTAGATTCATAGTGTCGAGAGAAAAACTCGTGTGTTCTTGGTTGTGGATTGGTTCCTGTGCTTGTTGTTCTTATGTTAGATGAATAAGGAGATGATTTGTTGATATTTACTTGGATATCATATTTGGCTCTAGTGTCGTTTGATTTGAGTACTTCATACGCTTTATTGATTTCAAGGAATAATTCATGATGTCTGGGATCTTTTGATTTATCTGGATGGTATTTCACCGCAAGCTTCTTAAAAGCCCTAGAGATATCGTCACGCGATGCCGTTGGCGTTACCCCAAGGACTTCGTAGTAATTAACCATTGATAAGTTTTGCGCGCTGTCAGTTGTACTTACATATCTACACCTATATTAAATATACACCATTATTAATGTGGGGAATTCTCTTTTTTGTTTATTCAACCGATAAAGTAAGATCTTTGATGATATCTTTATTAGTTTTTTCCAAAATAACTTTAGCATAAGTAGGAATTTTTGTCTTATCAGCATAATCAATTTCTTGAAGCAGTTTTATCTGAGTTTCAGCCCCGCCATTGTACTCTTTGGGTAAGCTCAGAGGTTCGAACCATTCACTTAAGTTACCTGAGTTTAAAGGTCTAAATTTTTCCAAAGTTTCCTTTGAAATTACTCCAAGAGTGGTAAAGAAATTAAACATCCAGGACATTAAACTGGGGATATTTACAAAGAACTTTGTCGATAATAATTCAGGGTAATTATCCCCAAAAATCTTAATGATTTCCTTGGTTGCCTGTCTCATACCTTTGTCTACATTGAACATTGATACGTTTTTATAGTCATGGATTTGAACAATCTTATGGTTATTAGAATCAGTATAATCAATTAGAGCTAAAGCTTTTTCCATAAGTCCAACTCTCCATCTTAAAAAGACAGTTCCCGGTTTTTTAGATTCATTTTCTCCACCGAATTGTTCAAAGAGTTTCTTTGGAGTTTTCATATTACCATATAAATTCCAAGTACCCACTTTATAATTCGATTGTTTGGCATCGGTTATATAGGAAATAACCCCCAAGTCATTCAATTCTTTATCAAATTTTTCATTATAAGCTGCAGATAATGGTTGGAATTTATAACGCCAATTAATAGTTTCGGCTATTTTATTAATGGTGATATTTACATCGTAATTATTAGCAATAAGAAACTTAAGAAGGATTTCATTTCTAATTGTTGGTTCTACGTATTCTTTGGAATCGATATTGATACGATGACCAAATATTTCATCATATTCTTTGTCTTGTAGTTTATCCAATATCTTAGGAATTGAATCAATTAAGGTAGATAATTTGGCGGATTGATCTTTAGTTAACTTGACAGCACTCACTAACGGTTTTTCGTTGGAGGCGGATGAAGTTTCTTTTTTATCAGAAGATACAGCTGCTTCTGGGGCTTTCTTTTCTTCGGTATCTGTTGGCAATGACATAAGGTCGAAAATCTGTGCTGGTTCTTAGATCTCTTACGATAGATATCGATGGAAATTTGTGCGCATGAAAGCCGATGTAGGATTAGCTCATTTTAAACTTTAATATATTTTGAGGTTACAAGAAAGAAATTGGATTATGAAGAGTATTTTGTATTTTTTGTAGTGATTGTAGTGATTTTATTATATAGTTATTTTAGTACTGACTATATAAGGTAATTTGACTGCTTTGGTAGAGCCTCTAATCGTAATTTCTGTAGATGCGAAGCTAAAATAGTCGTTTAATACGAAATTAGGCATTGTGCATTAAATATGCCTTGAAACTTTGGAAAATATATCCTTTAACCGTTTGTATTAGTGTTGACCTTTTATTTGTTTTAAATTTAATCAATTGGATTTTTTATTGATTTTTGTCATTTTTACGAATTAAATAATATTCAATTATCTTGAATATTATTGTGCATAAATTAAATATGGATATAATAAGAGATACGTAAAATACTTTAAAAATAATTTAAAAATAGGGAAATAATTAAAGTAATCAAGTAAAGTTTATTAATAGCTAAAGGAATTCGATCTGTACTCTCTCTTCAAGATCTTCCCCATAGTTGAAGTAAATCGATAGATACCATTCAAGACCTTCTATATATTCTGTATGAATATAGTATTAAAACCATGCAGTAGAAGGCCCAAAAGGTGTATTGGCACTTGTTTGTAGTAATAAGCGCCCCAAAAGAGTTTAATATGTTTGATACAAACCGAAGGTAATGTGCTTTATAGCTAGTGCTATTTTTTGCAGCCATTAACCATGCCTAATATTTACATTACTAATTACCCGGTACTAACCTAAAACTAAGAATATCATTCTTATTAACATCAACCACATCTTCTTCAGCAATTCTTTTACCACCAACACCTTCTATAGCTGCAATAGTCACATCACCCATTACCTTTCTCGCAACTTGAATAACTGGAGTACCCCTTTTAATTAATACACAATTTCTAAATACTTCAGATCCTGAAGCACCTGTAAAATTGTTAATATTTCTAACTGTATAAACGGGTATTAATTCAAGTAATTCAGCAGCTGTTTGAAGTAAACGAGTCACTCCAGTAGATCCAAATCTGTATAACACTAAATCTCTAATATTCTCTATTCTAGTACTTAATTTTTCATCTAATGGTTTTAAACCAGCATCAGGTAAATCTTCAGCCGTATCTACAAATTCAGTTCCAGATTCATATTTAATAAAATTTTGATTGGCTAATTTCCGAAGAAGTACTTCAGTTATTGATGAAGTTAAAACACATTTCGAGTCAGGGTATTTTAATATAATTTTACTGACATTTTTATCTGAATCAGGATGATCCATTTTATTTAATGCTAATACTGTAGGAAATTTAACTTCCATAAATGCTTTAACAACTCTTTCAACCATTGCATCATCCCAATCTTGAAGTGGAGGAAGATTGGGTATGGTATCCAAAGCCCTACCAATTAATTGTTTATTAGCATAATAACCACCTAATTGTTGTCTAAGAGTCTCTAAAGTGGTAGATTTAGTAGCCACATGTCTTCTTACAACAGACCCCCATCTCTCTTTTAAATTACCTAAAATCCAACGAAATATTTCTTCTTGTAACCATTCAATGTCTTGTAATGGATCGTAACCTCTAGTAGACTTACCTTCAGAATCAGTAGTTCCACTTACATCAACAATATGAATTAAACAATCAGCTTCTGTTAAATCCGATAAAAACTTATTTCCTAAACCCCTACCAAGATGGGCATTGGGCACCAATCCTGCAACATCTAGAAGCATTATAGGAACACCACGTCTTCCATTCTCACAATAACCATAAGTTGGTTTACAATTAGCTTCTAAACCAAATCTTTTACATGCACATTCAACTTCTAAATAACCCGTTGCTTTATTAGGATCGATGGTGGTGAAGGGGAAAGATCCAACTTTTGCATTTGCATCTGTCAAGGCATTCAATGTTGTAGATTTACCCGAACTAGGCTTTCCTACTAGTCCAATAACAGTCTCTCTACCCATTTAGTTGGTGGAAAAAAATTATGAAAAATTTGAGAGCGATGAAGAAATATAAATGAGAAGATGGTGATGACGAACGAGTAATTAAAACAGATCAAAAATGCTTCAAAGTGTTTAAATAGCTCAGATATATACCAATTGGCATTTAAAACTAATTTAAATAGTTTGAAAAAATAGTTTAAGAAAAATACTCTAAAAGCTCACCCGTGCACCAGAAATCCAAATCAAGAAGGCAATGTATACGTAGCTTAGCCCATAAAGCGTGCGATTTTTCCCAACTTTGTTGATATGGCTTTTAGTATCAATACAATCTTTTCCAATATTTTTGGAGGACTTTCGGAAGATTTCAAGAAGAAGAATTTCAGTCTTTATGGTCAATGGATTGGTTTATTAACAATGCTTTTATGTTTAGCTTTAGGAGTTGCTAATATTTTCCATGCGTCCCTCGTAATTATCTTCTCCATTATTTGTATTGTTCAAGGATTAGTTGTTTTATTTGTTGAAGTTCCATTCCTTTTAAGAATTTGTCCATTGACCGATACATTCACCAATTTTATTAAAAATTTTGATGAAAATTGGCCAAGATGTGGATTTTACCTTTTAATGAGTGTTATTCAATGGTTATCATTACTTATTCAAGCTACTAGTTTAATAGTTGTTGCAGTTTTTTTCGCTCTTGCAAGTGCTTGTTATTGTTTGGCTGCTATTAAACACCAAGATTACTTAAAGTCTTCAATTAGTGTTACCGGTAACGATTCTCTTGATGGTCAAGTTAATGAAACTATAGTGAGAAATGTCTTATAATAAACGTCTCATCTCGCGTTCAAAGTCGCATTCTAAATTTTTTTTGTATCTCTAAATAAAAACCTAATGGCGGAAACGGAAAAGGGAACCTTAAGTGCTCCTTCATTTGACCAAGTAAATGATAACCCTGACGAACTTATAGAACTTAGAGGAACAGGTAGATACTTTGGAGTAGCGGAAACTGGAGAATCTATAAATTCAAAACAAAGTTTAGGTCCATTATGTGCAAATTGTCATAAAAGAGGTCATATTAGAGCCAAATGTAAAACGGTTGTTTGTCATAAATGTGGTGTTGTGGGTGACCATTATGAAAGTCAATGTCCAACCACTTTAGTATGTGCTAGATGTGGTAATAAAGGTCATATGGCTGCTGATTGTACCAATAAAACCAAGAAGAAACAGTACTGTAAAGCTTGTGATATGTTCAACCATAATGATGACACTTGTCCTAATATATGGAGATCTTATTTATTAAAAGATCCATCCACAACTACCGAAACCACCGCCGACCTTCCTCCAATATATTGTTATAATTGTGCTAGTGATGAGCATTATGGTGATGAATGTAAAGACCAAAGAACTTCAAGAATACCGAATGTATGTGGAAGTGCTTTCAGTGGTAATAATTTACCAGGAAATCTTCGGAGGGTTTATTTTAATAAGATAACGCTGAATAATCTTCCTAAAAAACCTCGTCAAGGTGGATATAGCCAAGGGTATAATGGTAATAACCAATATAACCAAGGTTATAACCAAAGTTACAACCAAGGCTATAATCAAGGCGGGTACAATCAAGGTTACGGTCAAAAGTATGGTAATTACAATAAGCAAGCATACGGTAACCAAACTGATTATAATCAAAATTATAATAACTATGGACAAAATAAGAACAAACGTCAATTCTTTAATACGCAAAACTACAATTCTAATAAATCAATGGACGATTTTTCTGGTGCTAATAATAATGGATTTAAGAAAAATCCATCACGTTCTGGATTTTTACCTAAAAAACCAGGTAAAATGGCACCTAAATCTCATAATAAATATAGAAACCAAAACAATTCGAACATGAATGCTGCACCAACTAGATCAGGCCTTTTAGAAAAGAGAAGAAACTTAAATTAAGTGCAAATCATTTGAATACACCAATCGTTTTAAAGACAATAAGTTTTCTTTTTTTTTTGCAGCCATATGAATAAACGGTGCAGTCCGAGACGGAGATCATCGCGAACTTGTCGCATCTTCACTTAACCACCATGGATATAATCGGTGACTATTTCCATTATCCTGATGGGAAGTCCAAAGAGTATACCAATTTACGACAGAATACCACCAATAAGTATGGGGTATTAACAGGGGTGATCTTACTCGTGTTTTTAGCTTTAATTCCTGTGCTGAATACTTTTATTAGAAGAGGTCATTATTTACACAATAGATTCCAAGTTTTAAGGTGGACCAACCTTTATCTTAACAAATTCGACACAGAAGCAAATGATCCTTATGAATATAATCAAAGACACCTTCAGCATACCTGGCGTCATAAAATTATCACCTGGATCAAGTATATTAATTTCAAATTATTTTATCATATATCTTCTATAATCCAAGCAGTTTTTTGGCTACTGGTGCTTAGTGCATTATCTTTAAGTGAATTATATGATGGTGATTTAATCTTTTTAGCTAAAAGATTGGGTAGAATCCCCACCAATTGTCTACCTGCAATTTTATTACTCACTTTAAGACCAAGTCCATTACCCAATACCCTTTATTTAGCATTAATACCAATTCATAAATGGCTTAGTAGAATTGTTGTATTACAAACAGTCCTCCATACTGCATTATATTGTGGATTTTTCAATAGAAATGGGACTTGGTCAAAAGCATTGAAAACCGAAAATATTTATGGATGGGTTGCATTGGGTGGATTTTTAATAATTTTAATAACGTCATTTTCAAAGCTTCGTAATCGTTATTATAAGTTGTTTTATTTTATTCATTATACTTGTACTTGGATAATAGTTATTGTATTACAATTCCATGTTAGACCAGTAAGTACAACTGTTACTACCATAATTAATGTTCTTATACTTTTATGGCAAATATGGTATAGAATTAAATTAACTAAAACTTCTAGTTCAGGAGAAGTAAAAATAACAGATATTTCACCAGGGTTACTTTTTGTAGAATTCCCAAATAAACTTATTTCAAAACCTGGATTAACACCAGGATCTCATATTAGGTTAACTTATAAAGCTAAATCATTATGGAAATCCTTTGCTAAACAAATAGTTCCTAATTATCATCCTTATACTTTGGTTTCATTACCTAATGATTTAACACAAAAATTAATTATAAGGAAGGGTAGTTTCCAATTTTTTGAACATGATAACTTTTTAATAACAGGATCTTATGATGCCAATATTTTGTTTATTAATAATAATTTTAATAATTTTCAAATTAGTAAATTAAAGATTAATACCAAGAGAGTATTATTGGTAGTTGGTGGATCGGCTATATCATTTGCATTACCAATTTTAAGAGTCATGAATTATCATGGAATCCCTATTAAAATCATTTGGGTCATTAAAGATTTTAGAGATATTTCAATACTTAAATTTTTTGATGGATATGTTCATGGTGATGATTTTGAAATCTTTGTTACAGGAGATGAAAAAATTGATGATTTAAAAAGCTTTAAAAGTTATGGAACTTTTAATCTGTATAATCAATCTTCAATCCTTGAACAAAGTAGTGGTTATGGGGAACTGGTTCTGTTATTAAATAACAGTACTAATCCTAATAATACCCTTCAAACTAATCATCATCTTGTAGAAGATGAAGATGTGGATATTTCGATGGAAGATGATGGCCAAGTAGAGGTTGATGATGCAGATTGCTGTAGAACAGATCAATCTGACGCTTCAATTCATTCAGATTCTAATGATTCAATCGATTCAACTGTCAATCAACAAGAAATTGATGAATTATCTGAAATATCACCTTCTCATTCTCGTAAAACCAATAATTCTACAACCACTAATGAACCATTTATACCTAAAGTACAATCTATGAATGAATTATCAAGAACTTATTATAAAAATTATCGAGAAACCATTGAACGCTTACATATATCGAATAAAATTTATAAAGGTAGACCTAAATTAAATTATCGGTATTATAATTGGTGTTTACATGAAGGGTTTACCCAATGTAGCGGGCCAGTTAGTGTTGGTGGTGATATGGTTTGTTGTAAAGACTTACCTCGTAATAATGTAACCGAAGCTGATGCTTCTAAAGTATGGGTTATTTCTGCAGGTCCAAAAGGATTAGTTAACAATGTTAAAGTCTGGGCCACTGAGAATGGGCTTAAGTTTCACGAAGAAGCTTTTTACTCATAGCTCTATTTATCACGCTTATTTATCTATTTATCTTATTTATATCATATATTGAATGCACAACGTAAATACGTAACTAATCATATCTCTTATTTTACAGTTCTTCACCACCTTTATCACCCTGGAAAAACATGTTTCTCTTCAATTCTTCTTCCACAGCCAATTTCCGACTTACTTCATACTTGGTGTTATCAGTATAAAAGAAAATACCCGCACATCCCCAACTAACAACGTACCCAATTTTATAAGGTAGCCGGAAAAATTGGGTATTTATACCTCTATTATATCTCCAACTAAGTATAAAACCAGATATTATTCCTACCAAGGATCCTTTTAATAGCCCAACAGCTCCAGAACGTAATAATTGGTTATTTAATTCTTTCAATCGTTCATCTTTTGTTGTCACAAGAGGATTCATATTTGCTATTTTTCATATATTTGCGATATCGCGATACTATAAACTCATCCATTTATCATTTGCATTAAGCGTTATTTCATCACCATTACCAAATCTTATGAAGTTTATGTCCTCAACTTTAGGAAACACATTCAGTTTTGATAATGATACAACTCTCAACCTTGGGAATATTTTCCCCTTTAGTAAATTTTGATCTATAAGACTTATAAGCACATTTTCAACCATCAAATCATCTAAAGTAAAGGGAAACTTAGCGGTTTGAAGGCCTTGTAACACCACATCGTATGTTAAAGTAGCAGATTGACCACAATATAACCAAATTTTCTTTAATAGGTTTCTTAATAGAAGCACAGGAGCTTTTGATTCAATTAAAACCAATAAACCAAATGATTTTAAGTAAGATTTATTGGTGTTTATTATATTTTGAAAGGTTTCAAAATCTCCTTTATTAATGCTTTGAAACATTTGGTTATACATATCTAAAAAAGCGGGTGGTTTAGTGAAGTAAGTTTTTGAAATAAATTCAAAATTTGGTTTCTTACCAATAAGTATACTAACAGGTAGCAAATACAGAAGTAACTTGGTAATATTTATATGATCTTTAATTACAGGAGACATGGTCAAACACCATACAAGGTGTTGATAACTATCTATAAGACTACTTTTAATAAGGTAGAACCTTGCTAGATAATATCTATAAGAAATAGTTTCATTCTTATCGAACTTATTAATTGATAATTCTAAATTATTAATATTACTGAAAACATTACGACATAATAAAGGATTCTGGATTTTGAAATAAACCTGACAAAGTTTCCCACCTATGAAAATTATGATAGTGGATTTAATGAAATTGTCTTCATTTAATTGTGATCTTATATTATTGAAAATTTTTAAAAGAATCCCTGCTAACCATGACAAACGAGGTCTTAAACAATTTTCTTTATAAAACAATTGGGAATCAAGTTTATTGGCCATTGGTAATATAAAATTTATAGTATTTTTCATTAATTTAGCTAATACCCATCCTTTATTATTATTGAATGCCGTTGATAAGTCTTCTAGAAATTTACCATACAAGTCAAATGATTCTAAAAGGGACCAAGGATTCATTTGGTTGGATAATTTAATGAAACTAATTATGACTTCATTGAATGATAACCATTCATTATTGAAAAATTTGGCATCGTCAATTGTTTTATCTAAATCTTTTAATATTTGGTCGTTTTCTCGGTATATTTGGGATATATATTTGTTTATATATGGCAGTATATTAAGGACTCGTTCAAAAGCTTCCACTTGCTCTTTTGCTGGAAGTGTAGTGGCATGTTTAACCTCCTGTATAAATTTATTCATATACAAATTCGCATTTTTATCTCATCAAGATAAACCTTTGATACACCTTCTTTCAATTAGGAAAACACACCAAAAGACATTTTCGGATATTGTTGATGAATTTATATGAACAGAAAATATGCATACGACTTTTACCGTATGCATTATCCCAAAAAGACTTTTTTGATCAGTTAGGTCAATATACGTCATTGAATACCATTGAAAAATCCTATTATGTTCAAGGTAAAGCACCAGAAAATCCATACGAAGTTCCTATATATTCCAGAGCTTACTTATACTTCAAAGACAGATCATCGGCTACAAGTTTTGTCCATACGGTTTCTAACAAACCATTCACAGATGAGAATAATGACGCCGTAATACCATCGATTAACAATAGTTTATATACCAAAATGCAACCCAAAGTTACCAGAAAAAAGAAGAAAAAGACACCAGATCTTGAAAAAGATCCTATTTTCCAGAAATTCAAACAATTTGTAGAAGATCAACATGAGCTTGATTTTAACTTGAACCAACTATTGGAAGATATGAAGAAGCAGAAAGCCAAAGAACGGAAAAAAAAAATCGAAGACTTGAAGCTGAAGAAGCTCAAGAAAGCCACAGCTGAAGATAAGAAACATCAAGCCAAAAAGGTCAAGAAAGAGGCTACAAATACTGCAGATGCTGCTGACGAGACGAAGACGAAGAAGAAAAAGAATAGAAAGAAAGGTAAGGCGAAAGCTGAATCCAAGGCCATTGATTCCAAATCCACAACGAATAACGGAAATTTGGCTGAAACTAAAACTGAATCGTCAAAGGAAGGGAAGCCAGGTGAGTCTAATGGAAAGACTGATACTAAAGAAGAGTCTGGGGCCCAAGAGAAAAAGCCCTCTAAACCAACTAGAAAAAATAAGAAGTCTCCTAAGGATAAGAAAGGGAAAGAAACAGGCAGCGAAGGAAGCAAAGAAGCAAACAGTGAAGGAAGCAAAGAAAACCCTTCGAAACCTGCTAAACTGGCTGTGAAAAATAAGCCAAATGCCAAAAAATCAAAAGACAAAAAGGATACAAAGAAAGAAGAGCCTAAAAATGAAAACACAACTGACCAAACACCTCAAAATGACACCAAAAAGCCTAAAACACGAAAGAAAAAAGCGCCAACTCTGAAGTCTTCTCCTAAGCCGTCAGACTCAAACACCGAGACTCAGAAAAGTAAGCCTGAAAATTCCGCATCACCAGCTCCAGCTCCATGAATTCAATGTTTGGGAAACACACATTTAGGAGCCGAATAGTAGTGAGTAGAATACTCATTCGAAACATAAATTATCAACCAAGACCTTATGATAGTCTCGATACCAGTGCTATACGTACTATGGACACTGTTTTGGGGATAATTTCATCGGCAAAAGCCCACGAAGTTCAAGGTACCAAAGAAGCCAAGTTCGGTAAAGATGTGTTTCATTATAAATTGGTACGATTTTTAAATGAAAGACAAATCGTGGCTAGAGAAGAAAGATTGTGGACTGGTGCCGTATCAAAATATAAAGATTTTTACTATGATTCGCTTTCTGATTTTGATGCTTTAATGGGAGGTAAAGATGTGTATGAAAACATATGGGAGAAGTTCCTTAAAGATGATTCAGGTCTAATTCAATCATTAGAGAAACCTTTAAGTCAAATGGTTGGATTTAAGCCCGAAAAGAATAAATTTAACTTCCCTCCAATAAAAATACCTGCAGCAGTATCATTTGAACCTAGTAATAAGTTCATCATGTTAAAGAATCCTCAAGTTAATAAAGATGAATTAAACCTTCTTCCGTTTATTGTCAACGATCCTATAATAATACGAACTTTAATACAAAGTTATCAACGGAAAAATGACTATCCAATAATGCCATACGAAATGATTAGTAACTTAATTGAGACCCAAGCATACGAAGGTGAATTACTTTATTCAATTTTAGTAAATCGTATATTACAAAATAACAAATTCTTTAATACTAAAGCTATACGACAACACTTTTTAACCAATTCTCATAGAATTAAAGCAATTGTATGTTATCAATCATCGATTATTACGAGACTATTAAGTCTTAGGATGTATAAAGATAGTTTAAAACGAGTAGATCCATCATCTATGTCAATATCAAAGTTATTAGATACAAATTTCAACCAATTACTATCGATTAACTTTAGATACAATCGTCGGTATACTCTTCAATGGTTAGAATCTTTAATGAAATTTGTAAAACTTAATCCAAAACTTGATTGGGAATTGTTACATAAACAAGCATACAAGGAAACAGAAGATTTATTTGCTTTAAAAATGCCTTCAATGAATATAGAAGAAAGAAGCCAAAAATTGAAAAAACGTTCCCCACAACTATCTAATGAAAATTCAACGACTAAAACCATCATTGATGATATTAAAAAAATTAGACGCTTAACATCTAAAATGAATCCAATATAGACCCCATGTATATAATAAGCGAATGCGTATATTAATCTCTAAATGCTAATGTATAATGCCATGGATTTTCTGTTTTTTAAATTTATCTAACTCTTTACACCGAAGTTTAAAATCTACTTCTGATATATTAACAAAACTTACACCATTATCTATAACTGCTAAAATGATTGATCTCCCAGTTCCATATTTAAGTTTATGGTCTTTAAGCCGGTTATAATCAGTAATATGGCTGGTTTTATTAAAATCAAAATTTAATTTATTAAAAAGATATTGAATATCTTGAAGAGATGGGAAATTAGTAGTAATACAAATCTGGAAATCAGGTTTTGGAGGTTTTTTCTTTGAAAAATGAGATCTTGGTTTCCATACATTATACTGAATGTCTAAATCTGAAGTTAAATTAGAATAAAGTGAATCATATGTTTTATAACTAGGAATAAAGCATAATTGTTCAAATATTTTTGTATACGAAAGGGTATGTCGGGTAACAAAGTTGATATTTGTAGTTCCTAATCCAATTCCAAAGGACCATGGTTTGACCGGTGGTTGTTGGATAATAAAGTGTTTATAGTCTTGAATTAAATAACCTAATCTCTTCAAATATGAATATACTTGATACTTCTTTAACTCTACAGACAGAAGAAAGGTATAAAAGGACTCGAGACTCAAAGCATGCAAATCTGTATAACTAAAAGAATTGATAACACCACAAAGATACAGATCGAATTTCCCATTAGCCAAATATACCACCATTGAGCCTCTTTCTACAAGGTATAAAGTCTCTATTTTGTTCAAATAGATGATTTGACGGCCATTAAAGGACGAACTGAGTCCCATATCTTTAAAGTAGTTCCCCTTTATATCCAAAATTATAGTGGACTCCTGAGAAGGTAGATAAATACCTTGTACTGCTGATTTTTCATGGATAGTAATGTCGTTTGAAAGAGCATTATACATAGTATCTAAAGATTCTTGTAATTTGGAACTTTGGAAGTCAGTACCATCAGGTTCAAACTCTTTCTCTCCCGTCTTCGGTAGCTGCTTATTCAAGAACTTATAATCGTGAATATCTTCTTGAATGAAGCTATCATCGGCTACAAAGTCATCTTCCATTATCGCGATTTTTTTTATCAAGATCTTGATCTTTTCAAGGTCATCATGGAAGTTACATACCAGGCACTTGTAAGTTTTTCACCTTTTAAAATACACCATTAAATGTGTTCATCATCGACAATTATAACAGTACTAACAGAAAGGCCGAAGCACTTTTAGATGATATGATTTATAATCTTATCCGAAAGGAAACGTTGGATCGGATGTCGGCATTTAGAAGTTATCAGACGATGGTTGGAGATGAAAAATTAGATATTATAATAAAAGAGCATAAAGCAAACCAAGATATCTATGGACAAGAGAAACTGAAGCTTAAGACCAGCGATGGTGCTAAATATTTTACCTGTGAAAATTGTGGAAGAAATATTAGCGGTGGTAGATTTGCTCTGCATATCAACAAGTGTTTAGAGAGGAACAGACGGTAGAGCCGTATTAGAAGAGCCGTAAGATTGGGGGCTAAGGCTAAAGGTGCAAGCACCAATGAATATTAAATATACGATACTGTAAGTGCTTTGGGGTGCAGATACGATTGTGGACTGTTGCAGGGCTGGTGCAGGGTTGGTGGGAATGGTGCAGGGCTGGCGGAGGGACGCGGGCCAAGAGATCGGCGACAGGGCGAGGAAATGGGCCCGGACGAGAGATGCGCTGAGCGTCTCAATGCCCCATCTCTGAACACTCCACACGTTGTATGCCTTCATTGAACGCTCTAATACCCTCATTCAAGGCTCTAATGCTTCTTAAACACACCTAAACATATCTCCCTCGGCTTTTGGCTTAGAGTGAACTCTGGCCCCACCACCGCCGGAGAAACTACCCCCATTCGCATAATCTAAAATGTGGGGTTGGAGGGGTATATATAGCGATAATCCCCCAATAATCCCGCCCATGAGTGTTTTCACGACTATAGATAAGAAAGATGTCTTAGAAAATATTCCTCTTGATGGTGTTTTCGAAGCCATTGACACCGATGATGGTTATGTCAATCGGTTTGGTGGAATATATCGAAATTTACACCCAGATTTAAATACTTATAATGAAATATTCAACAATTCTGTGTCTATTCATAGAGATAATCGATGCTTTGGGTTTAGAGAAGGTAGCGGCGTTAAGGTTTTAACGTATAATGAGGTCAATGAGCTTAGATACGACCTTGGCTCGGGGATTATTCATGTTTTATTGAACAATCCGTATGGTAGTAAAGAGATCATCAACACCCACATAAAGAACTGGCACACTTATGATGTTGATAATAGCTCTTTTATTCTTACTATTTACTCTGCCAATCGATATGAATGGATATTAACTGATTTGGCATGTATAGGTTACTCAATTACCAATACCGCACTCTATGATACGTTGGGTGAACTGTCTATAGACTATATTTTAAACCTTACCGAGAGCCCAATTGTTGTTTGTTCGGGTGAAAAGATTCAAAAGTTGCTTGAGATTAAACAATTGAAAGGTTTGGATCATCTTGTTTGTATTGTATCTATGGATGAAGTTAGTGTAGAGGCTAAAAAAATGGCTGCAAAAAATAGAGTTGAGCTTCTCACATTTCAAGAGGTGATACAGATTGGGTCCAAGAATCGTTGTAAGGAATTACCACCTACCTCTGAAACTGTTTACACCATTTCTTTTACAAGTGGAACCACTTCGAATCCAAAGGGGGTCATTTTAAAGCATGAACAAGCTGTGGCTGCAAATGCTTTTATGATGAGCACCAATCAAAAAATTGAAAATGGTTCAACTCTAGTATTTTTACCTTTAACTCATATCTACGAACGTGAAACTTCTGCTTATGCTCTATCTGTAGGATATTACTTAGCGTTTCCAAGATTGGATAAGTCTGGTGATACGATTAAAGATTTAGTATCTGATCTCAAGTTGTTTAAACCAAACTACATCTCTTTAGTGCCTCGAATTCTTAATAAATTACAATCTGAAATCAAACTATTAGTTGAAAAAACCAATGATTTTAAGTTGAACCAAATCATAGAAAAGAAGCTTAGTAACCAAAAGCTTTATGATGGTAGTAGGGCTATTACTGGTGACGATACTTATGAGCCTTATAAGAATATCAGGGATACCTTTGGTTTTGATAAGACACTTTGGATTAATACCGCTTCAGCACCTATTAATCCAAACACTCTTGTATATTTGAAAGCAACACTAAACCTTGGTCTTAAACAGTTATATGGATTAACTGAAACTTCTGGAGCCATGTCTAGTTCATTACCTTATGAGCTGCAACCAGGTTCAAGTGGTGCCATCTCAATATGTGGGAAAGTCAAGTTGGCTGCTGAAACCAATGAATTATTAGTTAAAGGTCATACTGTATTTCCAAAATACTATAAGAATCCACAAGAAACTGCTAAAGCATTTGAAGATGGATGGTTTCATACTGGTGATGTCGCCCGTATTGGACCAAAGGGTGAAATATACATTATTGATAGAATCAAGCACTTCTTTAAGATGGCACAAGGAGAATTTGTTTCACCTGAGATTCTTGAAAACATGTATATGGCCGCTAATGCTAATTTATCTCAGTTATTCATTTATGGCAGGTCTACTGAGTCATACCTTGTAGGGATTGTAGGTGTTTCCGGAGAAGTTAAAGGTACAAAAGAAGAAAAGACCCAACTCCTCCAACAAATTAATCAAAATGTCACCGGAATTAGTGGGTTCCAAAGACTTCGTAATATTCATATATCTAATAACCCATTAGATGACGTGTTGACACCAACATTTAAGCTTCAACGTCCCAAAGCTATCAAAAAGTTCGCCGATATTATAGATCAACTATATATAGAAGGACCATTATATAACACCTCTAAATTATAAATGTATGATTCAAATATAACATCTACCATATCTAACTAGATCTCGTGAGTTGAAAATTAGCAGCCAAAATGTCGCAGAAAAGACATTTTTAAGTGCGCGATGAAACTTCTCCATTTTTAAAGATTTTTCATAATGCCTCCACCTCCAATAATATTAAATGCTGAAGCCGTAAGTGGTATCACAGGAAGCATATCTATAGCCTGTTGGATTATTGTCTTTGCTCCACAAATCTATGAAAACTTCTCCAGAAAATCCAGTGAAGGTTTATCATTAATGTTCATCATTTTATGGTTAGCAGGTGACGTCTTTAATGTCTTAGGGTCCGTTTTACAAGGTGTTTTACCTACTATGGTTATATTGGCC
Organism: Yamadazyma epiphylla; assembly: GCA_030571925.1. NCBI lineage: Eukaryota > Fungi > Ascomycota > Pichiomycetes > Serinales > Debaryomycetaceae > Yamadazyma > Yamadazyma epiphylla. The sequence goes on from JAJLZA010000001.1 coordinate 2,046,633, forward strand.
GTCTATTATACCTTAGCAGATATTGTTTTATTATGGCAATGTCTTAATTATGGCCATAAAACCGAAGCTGATTTGGTTCATTTATCTCCAGCAGCTCCATTCGATGAAGATACCATTCAACAAGTCTTAAGTAGTGAAGACCCTGGATACGAAGTAAGTTTAGATAAATACAGCAAGGTCAAAAATGCTTTATTCAAAGGATTAATGGTATTTTTGGTGTTTTTAAGTGGATTAATCGGTTGGTACATCTCATATGTTAAGAACTATTACAAGTATAAACACCCAGAAGATTCTCCAGAGCTTGTTTATGACCCATTAGCACAATTTTTTGGATGGTTATGTGCATTTTTATATTTAGGATCAAGAATCCCCCAAATCTTATTAAATTATAAGAGAAAGAGCTGCGATGGGATTAGTTTTATGTTTTTCTTGTTTGCCTGTTTAGGAAATTTGACGTACGTTATTTCTATTTTGTCAATTGATGTCAGTTGGTATTATCTTTGGGTAAATAGTTCATGGTTAGCTGGTTCTTTGGGTACACTTTTCTTAGATTTTACTATATTTGTACAATTTTTCTTATATAATGAAGATATCGAAATCCCTAATGAAGGGTATGGGTCTATAGATGAAGCATGATTCATGTTAATAATTTTGTAAAAAATACATAAGATATCCGTATAGAGCACATAAGATATCTCTATAGAGCACACAAAATATCCCTATAAGGTACATAAAACAGCCGTATATGGCGCTTAACACATCTTGGTGAGATAAGCCGTATTATCCGGAAGTAGCTACAATTAGTAATTTCCGCAGGCGCGATAATAATTTTTTCAACATCTCCGAAGCTTAAATCATGACAGGCCCTTCTAAAAGAAGAAAGAGAATCAGTTTAGTGTGCTTGAATTGTAAAGCAAAGAAGTTGAAATGTGATAAAGCCCAACCTTGTTTCCAGTGTGTTAAAGCAGGTAAACAGCTGTCTTGTATTTATGATGAATTAGCTTTAGACCAGATAAAAAACCCTTTACCATATATGGCAAGCGCCAGAGTCCCATTAGTTTTGAATGAAACAGCATCCAAAAAGCAGAAAACAAAAGAAGAGATTGATCCAAAGCAGACGGAATTAGAAGCTCTTAAAGAAAGATTAAGGGCTGTTGAAGAAATGATATCCAAGAGTAAAGAGAAACCTCCCACAGCCTCTAATCACCAGGAAGTATCTCCTTCAAAGGAGAAATTTGGCAATGGTGCTGGATTTCCAAAAGACATTTCATTTATGAACGATGTACCCAGAGATCGGTCTGCTTTAGAAAAGACTTTGCCTTACCCGAAGGTTGGACAGTCTCAATTTGGTCCTTTTCAAGCACCGCCAATGGGGTGGGAGCCACCAAGACAAATGTTTGATAGCACCAGGCAATCTTTTGATTCCCAAAAACCTTCAGGAAGTACCCCAACGTCTTCGTGGTACCAAACTCCGGGCACAACCACGAATGGTTCTGTTGAAATGAGTCCTGGATTTGGGAATTTCAATACTTTGTTAGCAGCTGCTGCATCTCCTGGTAGAGCCTTGTCTCCATTACCTGCACAATCGCCTATGCCTTCATCGGTATCTTCAAGCTCCGTCCCTTCACAAGGTCTTCCGGGGCCATTGTCCACAGGACCAGGGACATTACCTCCAGGACCAGTACCATTACCACCAGGACAAGTATCAGGTAATGGAGGATCTGGACCCACTTCTATTCCACAACCTACACTTCCACCTGTAGGTAATAATATCACCTTTGGACTTCCTCAAACGCCTTCTCTGAACGAGAGTGTAAGCAGTCAAAAAAGTAACCCTATTAATGCTAAAAGAGGACCTCAACCTACTATTCCTGAAAATTCTTTATTACCTGAGCTTCCCAATAATAAAGAGTATTCATTTTGTAAATCAGAGGTGAATTCACTTAATGGGATTAATCCATTTGGTGCCAATGATGATACTATTAATTTTTACGATGGTTATTCTTCTGTGACTACGAATTCTGCTAAAGCTCGTAGAGCTTTTGGTCCATTTTCATGGCCAGCTATGGTTCATAAAGATCCTGGTTTACAAATATTATGTAGTCATATGGCTGATTTAAAAGTATCAACAGAGAAAAGTGTTCTAGATTATGATGATAAAGTGCTTGAATTTAATGAAGAAACTACAAAAGTACTTACTTCCACTTCAAATGAAAAATCAGTCACTTTAGATGAAAAAGTTTTTGAAAAACGATTATTAGAAAATGGTAGTGCTGGTGATTTCATACCTTATAAATTGATGAAGGAACAAATCGAAAAGAATCTTGAAAAATCTACTAATAATGAAAATACTTTACTGGTTGGTTTAACGTTTTATGAAGGTAAATTAGCTAATGAATTAAGATTAATTGATAAAATTCAATTATTTTTACCAAAACAAAAAGTTGTATGGAAATTGGTGTATATATTCTTCCTTGAAATTTATCCATTTATGCCTTATTTGGATGAACCTTCATTCAGAGAAGATCTTGAAAGAATCTTAGGACCAGTTGGTTATGAGGATGCTAAAATTGAAAAGATCAATGTTGAAAAAAGATTGGATTTTGCTACAGTCGGGATATTATTTATAATGATTAGATTAGCTTATTTATCATTATTTACTAATAGTAGTAAAATTAATGAACAAAGATTAAAGTTTGGAGACCCTGAAAAGGCTAAATATTATTATAAATATTTATTATCAAATCCAATTACCATTAATACTATTAGTATTGCAAAAGAGTGTCTTGATAAATTCGATTTATTGAAAAAGCCAACTTTACCGGTTCTTCAATTAGCCATGTTTATGAAAATGTATTACACCTATGGGCCTGAATATGGAGATGATGCTGAAGGTGGAACATCAACTATAATGTTGTCATTATTAGTTCAAATGGCAGTTACTATAGGATTAAATAGAGATCCCGATTCAATTAAGGATTTATATTCAACACCATCTTCAAAACATGTGTGTAGAAAAATGTGGCATCATTTGGTTTTAACGGATTTACATCAAAGTTATAATTTTGGGTTCCCGCTATTAATTCATAGAAGTTGTTATGATACCAAAGTGCCATTCTATAAAAAAGGTGAAGAATGTATTAATGATGCAGAAATGGATAAGTTTGCGAGTGATTCATTATTTAGAAATGCTGTATTATATTTACCTTTTAGAAATATTCTTCATTTAGTTTTAAATGTCGAAGGAAGAACTAAAATTGGTGAATTATGTAAACTTTTAACTGATTTTGAAATTACAGTTACCAAAGAGTATGGTACAATGTTTGATTGTATTAATCCTCAAGATAATTCGAAATATCGAGATCACACAAGAGCTTTTAAAACCAAATTTTACTTGGCTTTAAAAGCCTTTTGTATTATGATATACTTGTACTTATATCTCCACTATGAACCAACCAATGTTGGATTATCATTTTTTTATATCAAGAAAGTTTTATTAATTTGTATATCCGATATAATGCCTCATTATTTTGATCTTGTTGGTAACATTAAATTTGATTTAGTTATTAATCCAACTTTTGAACAAATGATTCATAAGTCAAATCAAGCAATTTTAGCTTTAATAATTAAAATTAATTTTACCATCTACAATTTTATTGCTGATAATGCTACTCACGAGTATAAATATACTCATGATATCAATTATGCAGAATATTTTAAGATGTTGTGTAAGTTATCATCATCTTTAACTAAATGTCTTGAAGTTTGTGTGGCCGTAATATCTAAAATTAGTAATCGTTATTATTATGCTTGGAGAATTACCAAAGGTCATACATTACTTTTAAAAACAGTTACCAAAAGAGGTTTTTATGAGCAAAATTTTAAGGATGCTGGTACTTTATGTAACCCACTGTTTACATTTTGTCAATTGAAAGAACTTACTCTGATTTGTGATCGTACGTTAAGTGATATTGGTAAAATGGATAAAGAGTTTGTATTTACACCTGAATTGTTTGATGAAGAAATTCTTACTTGGGAACCTCAAACAAGTAAAAATTCTCCTAAACCTTGTAACGTTGTGAAAGTACCTAAACAAGATGTTGAAACACCAAAACCTCCAATTGATTTTGATGTGTTTGCATCTGAAGAAATCGATAATTTATGGTTGCAAGTGTTATCACAGAAACCAACAGATTTAACATCGAATGGAGATGATTCTTCATCAGATAAAAAGATCGATCAAGATTTAGGAGAATTTAATAATTTGATAGACAACGTTTCTTACGAACAAATCTTTGGTCCTTTAGTATAGTTAGTATTAATATATGTTTTAGTGAACTTAGCTGTCTAATGAACTTAGCTGCACTATCATCAAAGACGGTGCTGATTTTTTGCAGCCAAAATTACCCAAGTATCGATTGGTACACGTCCCTCGAAGGCCTACAAACTTCACTCATTTACGCGATGAGATTCTAATTTGCAAATGAAGAGAGGAAGACCAGACGAAATAAGCGAGGAAGAACGCAAAATTAAACTCGAAGAAAAAGCCCAAAATGAACTCAAACGTCAAAAGTTAGGAATTTCCAAGTCCCAGTTCAAAAAACTTCTTAGACAAGAAAAATTAGACGAAACCAAAGAAGAATATAGAGAAAAGAAGAGAGAAAAGAGAAGAGAAAGAAGAAGAAATGCCGAAAAGAAACCAAAAGTGATTCCAAAAGAGCAAGAGAAGACAGGAATTAAGTTTATTGTTGATTGTGAATTTGACGAGTTAATGAGTGAAAAAGAAATCAAATCATTATCGAATCAAATCACCAGAATGTACAGTTGTAAAAGATTATGTCCATATGAACTTCAACTTCTTGTAACTTCATTTAACAAACGACTTTTAACCCGATTTAATGAAGCCATCCCCCAATATAAGTTATGGAAAAACATTGACTTTGATGAAAAACTGGTAAAAGAACAAGAAAATGTTCAAGAAATGGTATATTTAACCGCCGATACCGATGAAATTATAGAAGAATTAAAGCCAGATACCACCTATGTTATTGGAGGGATTGTTGACAAAAACAGACATAAAAAGCTCTGTGTTAATAAGGCTAAAGAGCTTGGAATGAAGGTGGGTCGGTTACCAATTGATAAGTATATAAAAATTAATGGTAGACAAGTATTAGCTACATCGCATGTATACGAGATTTGTTGTAAATGGTACGAATATAAAGATTGGAGAAAGGCATTTGACGAAGTTTTACCCCAAAGAAAGAAAGCAGGAACAGATTTAGATGAAGCGGTTCATGGAGATGAAGCGGCTCAAGACGAAGTCGGCGAAACTTTGACCGACGAGGCGGACCACGGCGATTTAGACGCCGAAATCGAGCAAAATAACAAAAAGGAAACAGAAGGAGATAAAGAGCGCAATATACAAGAACCCCTAATTGCTTCAGAAGATAAACCACAAGACCAGCCAAATACCGAAAACTAAGTCCTGTCATGAGCCCCACCACCATTCCACTAAACCGGCGCGCAGTTCGCCTGCAACCGCATGCCGAACGAGGCATGGCTCGCGGTTGATCAGATCACGAGATCATAGCCCCAGTTGATTGACGGGAAACACCATCGACAACGGGTCAACAGAGGCAAATTTTTTGACTATATAGACGTGTAAATAGACCTAATTAATTCAACTACTCACATATAACCCCCCGCATCATATCACATTAAAACATCTCTCCCCCTTTCTCATGTTTAACCACACAATTTGAAATTTCAGGTCAAAAGATATTAGTCAAAAAAGAAAGGTCGTGCGCGCGCCCAGGGTGTCTGTAGTGTTGAGAAAAAAATTTAAAAATAAAACCAAACCGTTTGCTGTTTGTTGATCGAAAAGGTATGTTTAAATATTGAAAAACCCACATATTATTTGATTTTTAGTAATAAATCGGACTGTAATCCCCTTCAAGTATTGATATTTCTATATTGCGTCATAATTGTCATGATAACTCCCCAACTTTTGCACCCCCCTGATCTTTAGCCCCTTTTGGCGTTTAGATTATAGTTTACACCAATATTTTCCACTAAATTTGTACGATTCAAAATGATTTCTACATGATGATGATCGCCATCGTCAGATACACGTATCACACGCATCAAATCAAAACAAAAGAAGGCCCTTGGCATATCAAATAATATTCCTCTGACTGATGAACATAGCGTTACTAACCCTATAGATGTCCCCTGCTACTGCCGGAAATATTAGAAGAAAGTTAGTTATTGTTGGTGATGGTGCCTGTGGTAAAACATGTTTATTAATTGTATTCTCTAAAGGTACATTCCCAGAAGTTTACGTTCCAACTGTGTTTGAAAATTACGTTGCTAACGTTGAAGTCGATGGTAGAAAAGTCGAATTAACCTTATGGGATACTGCTGGACAAGAAGATTATGATAGATTAAGACCATTATCATACCCAGATTCCAATGTTATTTTAATTTGTTTTTCCATTGACTCACCTGATTCTTTAGATAATGTTTTAGAAAAATGGATCAGTGAAGTGTTACACTTTTGTCACTCGGTTCCAATTATTTTAGTTGGATGTAAAAGTGATTTAAGAAATGATCCAAAGGTTATTCATCAATTACAAAAATTACAACAACAACCAGTTTCAAGTTCTGAAGGGGAATTAGTTGCACAAAAAATTGGAGCTGCTCATTATTTAGAATGTAGTGCTAGAACTGGTCAAGGGGTTAGAGAAGTTTTTGAAGCTGCTACAAGAGCTAGTTTAAAGAGGGATAAGCCTGAAGGTTCTAAGAAGAAATGTAACATTTTATAGGTATGCATTGTTTTAATAAAGTGATCTATTGATTGACGAGGCGCCGTAGTGGTTTGCCTGTGTCGTTTTTCCGTCGTGGTTCGTGCTTGTCGTCTCTTCGTGTCGTCTCTCTTTATGTCGCGCGCCATGTCGCATTTTCGCTGCTTTTTCTACGCATTTTTTCTGCTTTTCGCTCAACCAATTGAAAGATTTCAATTATCATCATGTTAAGGTCCTCCTGTAAATCGTTTGTAAGATTCAAATCCGTCACCGGTCTTACCAAACAAGAGCTCCAAGGCTCTGCGGTCGCACAACAAGCCCCAAACAGACTCCAAACCTGGACAAAATCCCAACAATCCAGATTAGATGTGTTAACTAAATTCGCTTATAGATTCATTCAAAAGGACTTAACCCAACAACCTCAACCTCATTCTGCCATGGAATTGATACATAAACAACCAGTTAGATATTTAAGTGAAGGTAACATTGCTGTTTGTGACGGTAACAAAGGGTCTACTTTACAAGGACATCCAAAGGTGTTTATCAATTTAGATAAACCACAACCTTCCACTTGTGGTTACTGTGGATTAAGATACGCTAAAGAAGAGCACAGGCATGTAATCGAAGGTAAGTAAGCATAATATAGATCATTTGGATTTGGATTTGGCTGGTGAAGTCTCGTGGTGTCTCATCTCGCTGGTCTCACTGGTCTCGTGGGCCTTACTGGCCTGGTCTCGCGGGCCTCACTGGCCTGGTCTCGCGGGCCTGGTCTCACAAGCCTTTCATCTCATCTCTCATCTCACTGACCTCTCCATCTCTTCTGCAACCCTCCTCCATCCCTCCCCATCCCTTGCCTAATGGCCCTCTCTACTTGCTCCCTATTGGCTTCCTTCGCACTCCCTCTCTCTACCTCTCTAATTCACTCTACCTCTCTACCTCTCTTAACCCGGCCATGATCCGTTGCCTCGGCCTGATGGATCCGTTTAACCTAATTCGCATCCCCAGATTTCAACATGACTCAATTCCCTCTAGCTATGGTCAATGATATCCTTAAAGGTGCCGCTTATGGTGTCTACTACCTGAGACACCACCTAATCAACTCATTCATCCTTATTCCGGTGGGGATTTTGGTGGAGTTTGTTATTTTATATGGTCTTAATCAACTCATCGTTCATATCTTCAAGATAAAATTCCCAGCGTCGGTCATGGGTATGTTAATCAACTTGATTATCCTTTGTGTATTGAGTTCTTTAAGCAAATTTAATGCCGTTTTTTCAAAGATACTTCATCGTTATTTAGCTATAATCAACCCTTCGATGAATTTTACTTTAAAGTGGATCAATATATTTTTCATTCCTTCATTCATTATCTTACCTTTAAGTAAACCAATAACAATTATTGAAGTTTTAAAGATAGCTGCTGTGTTTGTAATTGGTTGGTGTGCTTTAATGTTAATTGATATTTATTTAATTCGATTAATAAAGCTATGTTTTAACATTAAGTTTGGTAGAAAGATTGAAAAACAGACTGAAATCCCATTAAAACCAATGCTGGATGTTCCATTTACTTCAACAAGAGACTTGACAACTATAAGAGCAGTTAATACCGATCCTTTGCCAAAGGAAGGTCCTTCAAGTGACATGGATGCTGTTTTTGAAGTCGATGAAAACCCTTTTAATATTCAAAAGCCTGAACGAGCTTATTCGAGAACTTCTCAACTTTCTCTGGACCCTATTAGTTTTATAGTCGATAACAATTCTTCTCTGAGCAATGGGACCGTCACTCCAGAAGAACAACAAGCCAAACCCGATGCTCCTGATACTCCTGGTGGTTCTGGGGCTCCTGAATATCCACATTTGACTGATGAAAGTGCTAAAGTGGTGATTTTTATTACAAATTATATCGATTGGGTTCTTTACGGTTTATTGTTTGTAGCTTCACTTCCTTTGTACTATATTTCTAGTTATCATCTTTTGATACCTTTCCACTTGAGTGTGACTATTTTAGCTTATTTTACCGCCCTTTTAATTCCTATAAAATGGCCAGTAACTAAAAAATTTGCCCATCCAATTTTGGTTTCAACATTTATAATCCTTTTTATTTGTTTTATTAGTTCTCTTATATATCACCGTCATCCTAAAGGATTTTTAGATGATTTAAAGTATTATAAAACCGGTAAAAATTATTTGAATCTTTTCTCTGGGAAAGAATTATTGAATAATGGAGAGCTGAACACCAATCCCGAAGACCATATAACAAGATACCTTCAATGGCCTGGGTGTGGTGATTTCTTAAGTTCACTTATGGATATTTCTATTGTAGCTTTGAGTCTTCCTATGTTTACTCATAGACACGATTTTGTTAAAAACTTTTGGATTATGATTCCAATATTAGTTAGTATGGCTTTGACATTTTTCATTTATCCATTAATATGTTATCATATTGGTATTTCTGCCACTAGATCAATTGGGTTTATTGGTAGATCTGTCACATTAGCCTTAGGTACACCATTAATTGACTCGCTTGAAGGTTCCATTTCTTTAATGGCTGTCTGTACTATCCTTTCGGGAATTTGTGGTGTTCTTATTGGTGACTCTGTATTTGATTTACTTCGAATTCCATCTAATGATTTTGTAACAAGAGGTGTAAGTCTAGGAATAAACTGTGGTGCTATTGCAACAGCACATCTTTTAACCGTAGATCCAAGAGCCGCTTCAATGAGTTCTTTAAGTTTCACGATCTTTGGTACGGTTATGATCATCTTTGCCAGTATTGGATCGATTCGTCTGGTGATTCAAGATATTGTAGGTATATAAATTTAGGCGTGCATGCACCGTTTGCAGCCATTTTTTATCTAGAATCAGAACGCGAATAATTTTCACCGCGTCAATGAACTCCAACACCAGAACCATTCTCTTGCCTAAAGGCATCGAGAGTGCAGATATCTTGGAGTTACCCGATTTCCTGAACTTGTCTGAAACCTCCAAGTATATTGTGTCTAATAACAAGATATACGAGCTAAAACTGTTTGAAGAAAATCCAAAATCATTCATTCTCGAACAAAATCCGGGGCAGGTGCTTGAAAATAGTGAAATCATTCTTACTACAGAGATAAATTTAACGTATATTTTAATTTCAATTCTTCATAAGAAATCAAATTACATCACCATAGAGAACGTAATTGACGATAACGACTGGTTGACTAAGGTAGATGAAAGTCAAGTAATAAAATCACTCGAACCTATATGTGAAAAAATCCACGAAAATGGAGAAGATTTCTTTAAATGTACCTCAGATCGAATCAAGACTTACTTAGAAACCAAATTAACATCATTAAAAGAGTATTTGAAAACAAGTTCGTTGAATAATCACATCAAACTCGAGTTATATGTCACCCAAGAATCAGAAATACCTTCTGAAATATATGATATGGAGCTTAATAGAATTGCAATTGACCTTTTACAAAACTACGTTGCTCATGATATAAATGAAGCATACTTTAAATACGACTTTAATGAGCTTAATAAGTATAAACGAGATATAATAGGGAAACTTAATATGCATGCTGCCATGGTTAATGGTAATAATGTAGCACCATCAAAGAAGAAAGCACCAGTTAAAAAGATAACCAAAGAAGTTAAGAAAGTGGCTAAAGGAAAGGGAGCCTTGGATATGTTTTTCAAGAAAAAGCCATGATTTCTATAGACTAATACATAAGACACGATAAAACAGATATCAGAAACTATTATTTACAGTTCTACTTAAACACTAAATCAATATTTACAGATACACACCTATTTACATTACTTCTTTTGTGCATTTTGTAAGTTGTCATAAATCTTCATACCACTTACCATAAATTGACCAATATCATTCATATTAGATGGTAAAATAATAGTATTGGTTTCTTTGGCCAAGTTACCAAATTGTTTAATGTAATCTTGAGCAATTTGCAAGTTAATGGCATCTTTACCATTTTCATTGTTTTTGATACTTTCAGAGATTACTTCTAAAGATTTAGCTAAAGCTTGAGATTTCAATAAAATCGATTCGTATTCCCCTTTGGCTTTATTGATTTGCTCTTGTTTAGAAGCTTCAGATTTCAAAATTTGACTTTGTTTTTCCCCTTCAGCAATATTAATTTTCAGCTGTCTATTACCTTCACTTTCTAAGATTTCAGCTCTTTTAGATCTTTCTGCAGAAACTTGTCTGTGCATGGCATCTAAGACATTTTGAGGTGGATGAATATCTCTGATCTCATAACGTAAACATTGGACCCCCCAATGTTCGTTGGCGGCTTCATTAATTACCTTATTGATGTTGGTATTTAACATTTGACGTTCTTTTAACACAGAATCTAAAGTTAAAGCACCAATTTCAGATCTCATGGTTGTTTGAGCAAGTTGACTGATGGCGAATTTGAAATCTTCAACTCCATAACTGGCCTTATAAGGATCAATGACCTTAATATATAAAATACCGTCTAATTCTAAACTAACATTATCAGCAGTAATTGCATTTTGGGAAGGAATTTCAATGGCACTTTCCTTCAAACTTTGAACGTAGGTGATTTTATCGAGGAAAGGAATCAAAAATGCAATTCCTGGAGGTAAAATCTTATGAAATTTCCCCATTCTTTCGACTATCCAAGCGGTTTGTTGGGGGACAAATCTTATGACCGTATTAGCAGGTAATCTCTCCTTTTGGAAGAAATTAAGAGTGGATATTTGATTCATATTATTGGAGTATCTTCTGGAGAGGATTGAAGCCGACTTAAAGGCTCTAGGGCCTTTTAATTGACCATTAACTATAGATCTGGTAATAGAAAGCATTGAATTTTTCACCGACTTTCAAGGTTCGCGAATGACTTTTGACACCCCAGCACACCGGTGCACCAGGCGCTCGCACTCAAAAAAAAACCTAAAGCGATGAGTGAAAAATTAATGAATACCTCAATTAACGAATCACAATACCTTGTAGAAGGATTGAAACATGGTTTCAGACATGATAATAGGAAGCTAGATGAAATAAGAACACCGCGTATCAACCTTGGATCCGAAAATGGGTTCTGTGAACTTTGGTGGGGGGAAACACATGTGGTGATTAAAGTCTCAAGTGAGATTGTTAAACCATTTGAAGATAGACCAAATGAAGGGCTTTTAGTTATAAATAATGAACTTTCGTCCATGGCATCCATAGCATTTGAAAACGATAGAAATCAACAAGAAATCCTTATCAATCGTATCATTGAAAAATCAATTCGTAAATCTAATGCAATTGATTTAGAGAGTCTTTGTATAATAAATGGTGAAAAAGTATGGAATATTAAGGTAGATGTTAATATATTAAATTATGATGGGAATATGGTTGATTCTGCAATCTTTGGAATCATGGTTTCCCTTTGTAAATTCAAATTACCTAGTTATGAAATCATTAACAATCAATTAAAAGTTTATAACTTGGATGAAAAATCACCAACTAATTTGAGTATTTTACATATACCAATTTCAGTTACAATTAATTTTATAAATCCATTAGATCAAGAGCATAATTTAAAGAGTGATGATATTAATGAAATATGGCTTTTCGATCCAACAGCTCAAGAAGAAACCGTTTGTGGGAATTCACTTATAGTTACTGTTAATGCAAATAAAGAAATAATTCAATTACTGAAATTAGGAGGATTACCAATTAATGCAGTTGAATTAATTAAAATTTCAAATAAATGTTATGAAATTGCATTTAAATTAACAGAAATTATTAAAAAAATTATTAAAGAAAGTGAAGAAGAAGAATTTAAACTGAAAAATTTAGGACTTTTACAAGTTGGAGATGATAGAAATTAAAACGTAAATTAAATTACATGAGCACATTAATCATTATCTATACATCTTCTTTATATAATGGTAAATTACTATCCTTTCTCCTCCTTTGTTTAATATTAAACATTTGATTAAATTTTAATTTAGCAGCTTTATTTAATTTATTAATTCTTAATTTTAAACTTGAAGATAAAATTAAAGAACAAATATAATATTCAATCGTTATAATTGTAAAAGCAATTAAAAATCCACCTAAAACTGCTAATACAATATGATTAGCTAATGATTTTATAAATTTTGCATCATCTAAATGCCATGATGAACCAGGTGAAATTGCAAAAAATGAATAAGTATGAGTTTTATAATCTTTTGGCATTAATATACGAACTTTCCCTGCTTCAGGTAATCCCCATCTTTTATATTGTTTCCAAATTACTGATAAAAATAATGGACCCGTTGAATACATAATGGTGATATAAGGTACTAACCAATTCTTTTGATAAGTTTTTAAACTATCAATGACTTTTAAGAAAAATGGATGATTAGGTACAGCACCCATAACATCATTTGAAATACCCGTTGGAATAGTTTTACGTACAAATGCTGGAACCGTCAATAAAGGATCTAATCTTCTCTCACATCCATCATCTAAATCAATATATACTCCACCATAATGAACCAATGCAAAGTATCTAATGGCATCAGCTCTTTGAATTGGATACTTATAATCATCCCAAGTCTTTAAAAACCAAGGATATTCTTCAGCTATAAAGTCTCTAGCTTTATCATCAGTCCATAAAATATACTGATAATCTGGATTTAAATTAATACAAGCTTGTTGGCCAGGCTTCCAAATCTCTGGAATTTCATTACTTTTATAAGTCTGATGAATAATTTTGGGGATAATTAAAGGTTTATCAATTTTTTCATTACTTGGATTCAATTCCACATCCAAGAGAGCATCACTAAAAGTATCATCGTGGAGTAAAGTAATTAAATCAAATAAATAATATACAAGGAACACCACCAATATTAAATGCCCATAAACTAAATATTTAATTTCTCTCTTCATTATTTAAAGAGATGAAGGATTTATTTCTATTCGAATCTAATAAAACGGGGATTGAAAAATATGCTGGAGAAATGTTATGATTTCAGTCTGCGGTTGACGAGCGTGAATATGAACTGGAAGAAAGATCAAACACAGAAATTATCTTTTAAAAAAGGGTTTAATTAATTAAAATTATTAAAACTTTGGAGTTAATGATCCTTTTAATAATTGTATAGCCTTGAAATTGTCTTGTCAGTTGTGATTATATAAAAAAGAAACTGACGAAAAACTTTAAGGAATGAAAAGTCGTGCGCGGGTATGGTCTTCCCCTATTTTTTTTCAATGGGCTGAGTCAAAACATCACCGGACCAAGTGCGGGAAAGATCTAGCGGGAAAAACAAACAGAGGGTACGGAGGTTGGTCGGAGGTTGGTCGGAGGTTTGACACCGTGCATGGAGGTGAGGTATTAGGGGTTGGGGGTGGTTATTTAGAGCTGGAGTTAAATGTTAGATTATGGCGTTGGTTGTCATACTAACCAATTCATTTGTACAGTCACATGAACAGCAATGATGTAATGAATCGGTTGCTGGTTCAATGGTATCATTTACATAAGCGGAACTCGAGTAAGGTCGTGCACGATGAGTAACAATACCAAGAGTGGATTTTGGTGAAATTTTAATTGCTTTTTGCGCAAGATAAGCTGGAGACAAATTAAGGTAATGGGGACTTTTGGTGGAATATAGGTGGGTTAATTGGATGATCTTGGCAATTTCTGACGTAGTGCAGGATTGCTTTGGTGGTTAAATTTAGTTTTTGAAACGGGTTTTAGGCGGGGGTTATTGGTTCTTGGTTAAATGGTACCTGGTCCCTCGCGCTAGATTACTCGGGCCAAATCCATGTGATCCCACCAAACAATAACACGCTCTCGCGCGGGCCTGGCGCTAGCGCTTGTTCCTGCACCATCGTATGCAAGATCCATGCACATCTACCACCATTGAAAATCGTTTATTTCTACTAAAGCTTGATATCTCTAATATTCCTTCTTTCTACTATATCTAATACATAACTAACATTATCTTCTTTCCATGATCTAATAAAATCATAAAGAACTCTTAAATTATGTTCATCAATTACTTTTACATATGCAATGGTTTTTGCAGCATTCTTATAAATATTGACCAATTTAAGATAATTTAAGTAGTATAAACAACTTAATAGATATTGTTTATTGATAGATTCAAATTGTTCTTGTCTTGAATTTTTTTGCATATTCTTTAAAAATGTTTTAGTAGTCATGTCTTTTTCAAGTGCTAGTAAGTTCTTTATAACAATTAAGATACTATCTAAAAATGGTTCTACAATATGTGATAATAACTTGATATATTGTTTATCAATTACATTAAAATCATCATCTATCTTACCTTGTTTAATGAATTCATCAATTATGTATTCATAATTGTCTTTTGTATTAAAATTATAATCAAATAAAAATTCATTCTTTAATAAATTCTTTAAAATATTTGATTTTAATTTAATATTATGTTTGGTATGACCAACTATAAAAGCAATAATTGATTTATTAATTAAAAGGTGAATTGTCAAATTTTTGTAGTATAAAAGTTCAATTGAATTTCTAATGGTAATGACATCAGTTTTAGTATCAACAACTATAAATCTAAAAAATTTAATTAATTGATATTTAACAAGATGACCAAATTCTTGTTGATTTAATTTACTTAAATAATCAATCGTATTAAGATTAATTTCATCAGTAATTTGATTTTGCAAAAGATCAATTAAAAGAGTCCAATAATCCCAAAGTTGAGATATTTCAATGGTTTTAACTTGAGGGTTCTCATAAAGATATAATTGTAATAAAGTACCAATAATTGCAACTTCAGGAATGTAATTAATATTATTAATTTGATGCAACACACTGAACCCAATTTGTTTTAAGTTCCCATTCATTTCAGAAAGTTTAAAAGGTTTACCTAATTTAACAAATAATTTCCCACTAAGTCCAATGGTATCGTTATCATAAGGAATTTTACGATCAATTAACTTGTCAACATCACGAACTTCTTGCGGCCAAAAAATGTTTTTAACTCCATTATTAATAATTGATAAGAAACTCTCTTGTTTTTTATCTTTACCAATTAACTCTTTAAGATATCCATCAGTTTCATAAATTCTCTCGTATGTAATACTTAAAGGTTGAAGAAGCATATCTTTTTTGGTGTTTTCATAAATGGTTTGTAACATCTTTAAAATCCCATATTTGGGTAAAAGTAATTTCCCATCTCTAGATCTAGTTCCTTCAATGAAAACTTCTAAATTAATATTATTTAAAACTAAAAATTCTAGCAAATTAGTTAAATTTTGTTCAGTATAAAGTTCATTATTAAAACTTCTTTTAATGAAAATAGCTCCTAAATTCTTCAAAATTGTCCCAAAAACAGCAACATTTAAGTTATCACCAGCTATAACCGTTGGAGTAGCAAGCTGAAATCTCACCGCTAAAATATGTAAAATAATGTAATCTACATGAGATTTATGACATGGTAAATAGATAATAGACATGGGATCTTTCAAATAGTTATTATATAAATCAGTGAATTGTTGTCTATTAACATAAATCCCATCAGGAAACATCGATCTTAAGCATTTAATCACGGTGACATAGCAAATTCTAATGAAATTTGATGATTTAAAGTATGGGAAGTTCTTCTTGTTCTCCAAAGTATAATATTTAATCATAAACTCTTTAACTTGTTTGAATCTTTCAGGAATTTGTTTAGAAGTAATCAAATTCAAATTGAACTCGGTGTCAATCAAGTTATTGATAACTTCATCAAGTTTTTTATCATCTTTAGATAATTTATCAATCATAAACTTATCTAATTTATTATTAAATTTTTTTGTGTGTTTGTTGATGGAATAATAATATTCATTATGGGAATAGATATCGCCAAATTTAATCCCAGTGAAAAATTCGACAAAGTTATCTAAAATTTTCCAGTTTTTGGTTAATGGTTCATTATTAGGAAGTGAAACATATGGGGTTGGTTTATCAAATGGTAAAGGAATTGATAATTCAATATTTGGTGATATGAATGCATCATCTAAGATATTAATATCAAAATAAGAGTTTTTCATTATATGTATATTGATATCGATTAGTGGTTGGTACTTGATGGTGGATTATCTGCGAAATTTCTCCATATATTTTGTTGGGCACCCTCGAAGCTTATGATTTTAAAGGTGGAGGTGTTGGTAAAAAAATGTTGATATTGGACGAGAACTCGCTTAGGATTTTACACAAGATATTTGATCGTATACCGTTACCGAAAGTTAGTGTTGGCTCGTGGGATCTTAATTTGCTATATACTGTTTAAAAAACTCTATCAATCAGATTGATGTCGTGGCATTACCGCTCAAGTCAAATTTCCCGCTTAGGGCCCTCTCGTCAGAATCTCCCCCATTTCCTGTTCCGGAATTAAGCTATATATGGGGTTGTATGAAAAAAATCTAGTTTTGGTTAAAAGTTAGTATATGTATGAGCCTTTAAAATATTTTGGTAACTGTACTATTTGCATGAATGTAATCCTCGTCTATTTATCTTATAATAATAGGACTGTGTTACGGACTTATCAAGCTCATCGCATCTAATCTCGGGTCGTGTGGGTATTACTTTTCGTTGTAATTTAGCCTATGTTAATTTACGAACTTTTAAAAATTGCATTATTAACAGTCTGTGGCCAGTGTTATGTATATAAGCTCTTTGTTTGAAGTTGGACTAAACTTTCTAGCTCTAGATATTATAAAATTCAATCCTTAGGCCCATTTTGTCTAGGCTTTGGGTCTAATCTGCCTTTTAACCGTATATGCGATGCTCTGAATAATTCTACTCTTTCAAGCTTAAGATTTAATTGATTATTATTCTTGGTTTACCTAATCCTATCTATTTATAATCATCTAATGTAAATATTCATATAACACTTAGTTTTTAAAACGTTTCTTTCCCTAATTTTAAAACTACTGTAACCAGCTTGATGAGCCGCTGTGCGTTCTAATAAACCCGTTTTCGATTAATACTTTGTTCAATTAATTAGGGATAATGTATTGGTATTGTAGGTGGTTGGTATTGTCCTATAGATATAACTGGTATTGCCCTCTAGAGATAACTAAGATCATGGTACGACATTAAATACAATATGAAGTGCATGAAACCCTGCACCACAGTTAGTGTTGCAGCAGCCTGGTCAATCTCTGTATAATGCACATAATATATACAATTAAGCTAGTAAGCGCAATTTATATAACTATAAACGTTCTAATTAATTAAACTCAATTCATTAAACCCTAATAAATTAAAATCAGCCAGTCCCAGTATTGCAATTAAGGAAATTAAAATTTCATCGGTAAAAATGGAAACCGGAATTTCTTGTATTTTAATATGCTAAGCCCTTGGGACCTTATGTGACAACAGATACTCTAAACCTAATGAAATGATCACTTATTTTTAAGAACACTCAAAATTTGGAGACAAATTATACTACCTCAATTATACAGTAGATCAATCGGGAGGCTAGTTTAAGGTTACATTTAAGGTTTCCTAACCACTGTAATAAAGTGATCCCAATTGGCTCTATTGACAACTGGTACCAAAGTAACCCAATAGCATTATGTTTTATATTTATTATAGTTTATTACATATCACCAATTAAGGAAACTAATTGTATTTGACGTGACATGGGTTTGAAGATGTCAAATAGAGCAACGGTTGCAAAATATGTAGATCATAAATAATTAAGTTACAATAGTTTTAATTTGTCATTTATTAAATTATTATATAATTTTCTTATAATGGCAGACCCTTTAAACATCCGGTACTACCCTTTAATTTCATGTTATGTGCGATTGACACTAATTTCTTAACTCAACCATCGGTGAAAGAGCTAAAAATTCCACTAGAGTTGTATGGTGGAAATTTGTAGTCGTGCGCCCACCATGTGGCATTTGCTTTTATGTATGCAGGTAGAGATGGTGCCGTATATAAACTCTAAGCATTCCTTTAATCTTCAACATGATCCTCTTTAGGAAGATCAATGATGACTTGTTTAAAAAGAAGAAATGCAACTTTGAAATCACCACAATCAAATCCAATATCGACTTAAATTGTCAACAAAAAGACCAAGACCTCGATGGTTATTACCCGGTGCAAATTAATGATAAATTTTATTCAAATTACTCTAAAAACATTTATAAAATCCTTGATAAGTTGGGTAAAGGTCAATTTTCAACTGTTTGGTTGGCATGTCTTGAACAAAATCCAAAAGAGGTATTCGCCATCAAAATTTCCAAGAATGAAGCATTTTATCAAGAAGCTGCAATTAATGAGATAACAATCTTGAAAAAATTATATGGTCAAGATAATGTTGTACAAATTAAAGATCAATTTGTAATCGATAATGGTGATGGTAAGCATGTTGCCATTGTGATGAATAAATGTGAAAAAAATCTTTTGGAAGTTATCTTTGATGAAGATAAGAAAAGACCAGTAAAATTATCACCAACATTAACCAAGTCAATTATAATTCAACTTTTAAATTCCGTTCAAATCATTCATAAGCATGGAATTATTCATACAGATATCAAATTAGAAAATATCCTTGTAGATTGTCATTATCGAATCAGATTAAGTGATTTTGGTAATTCAGTTTTCGTCGATAAGCATTTAACTGATTATATTCAGACTAGACAATATCGATCCCCAGAAGTGATTTTAGGTACAAAATGGGGCTGTGGTGTTGATATGTGGTCTGTTGGGTGTATTATATTTGAATTGGTCACTGGTGACTATTTATTTGATCCTCATGTTGGTAAAACATTCAGTAAAGATGAAGATCATTTAGCACAAATAGTTGAGTTATTAGGAGAATTCCCATCGATTGAATATTTAAGGAATTGTAGACATGCTTCTAAATTTTTTGAAATTAATAACAATCGAGTTGAATTTAAAAATATTAAGACTTTAAAGTTTTGGACTTTAGAGAACGTCTTTATTGAAAAATATAAATTAAAAGATGTTAAATTATTAACAGATTTAATATTAAAATGTTTAAGTTTTGATGTTAATAAGAGATTTGATGCATTAAGTTTATTAAATCATCCATATTTGACCATGAATAAACCATTAGGTAAAAGCTTGGATGATTTAATTAACAAGAATTATAAGGTGGTGGGGTTTGCAGAGGAAATTAACGATTAGTATAATGAATTATGAATATACATGAACTTTATAAAGACCAATTGGGCCGGCTAATTGGTAAATATTGGCTATATGCCTTTCGATTGTATGAGCGTTAGTTAAATGTAGATTATCTACGATAGACATAGACATGTGACTTGAGAGTACTAAGAGGAATATCTTTGTAGGCCAGTGGAGATGTTGGTGTTGGTGTTGGTTCTTCTGGTGCTTCTTTTTGTTCCTGTACTTCTTTTGTTTCTTCGTTTTCTTGCAGGACAACTACTTGGGCAGCTTCTTCTTTCTCTTCTTTCTTTTCTTTAGCCTCTTCTTTTGTCTCTTCTTTGGTCTCTTCTTTGGTCTCTTTCACCTCTTCTTTTACCTCTTCTTTGGTCTCTTTCACCTCTTTTACCTCCTCCTTCTCCTCTGTCCCTTCAGATCTCCCCCTCTTCTTATCTCGCCCTACTTCGTATACACTTTTCATCTCGAAACCTTCGTCCTCTTCTTCCCCATAGTCCAACTTCACTCTCTTTCTCTTTTTAACCTCCTTTTTCTCTACAACTTTTTCGGGTTTGTCGGCCTTTAACTCTTCAATTATCTCCACAGGCGCTACGACTTCCACATCTTCTACCTTATTATCAAATTCTTGATCTTGTAACTTTAATACATTATAAATAGACTCACCTGTTACCTTGCCTATGACTGTATACCGTCCATTAAAGCTACTCATTTCTTTTAAAATAATAAATATCGAGTCCTCATTAATACCAACCATTCCTCTTTTGTTGAATTTCAATCGACTGTTGTTTTCTAATTTGAAATCTGATTTATAGGGTATTTGAATTAACTCATCACTCAGCTGAATTATTTCACCATTTATTGAACCTTTACCCAATTGTTTGATAATATCTTTTACACACTGGAGTTCTTTATACCAAAATTCAACCTCAATTCCTCCTTTATTTGTCTTTATAATCACTTTTCCACTTCTAGCAGGCTCCATTATTAAACAACCAAACTAAATTTGAAAAATTATAAAAAGGTCGTGCGTAAACTGGGGAATTCAATACCAAAAACTGCGACCGCTGGCGCATTTGTTGTTAGATCGCGACGAATCAATATATTACACCAAATGGGATCATTAAGATCATTCATTAAAGCCGTCAGAAAGGCAAAAACCATTGCCGACGAAAGAAGTGTAGTCAGAAAAGAAAGTGCGGCCATAAGAACATCTTTTAAAGATGTCAATTTGGATCATAATACCAGAAGAACAAATATCTCCAAGTTGTTATACCTTTATATAATTGGTGAAAAAACTCATTTTGGACAAGTGGAATGTATCAAATTATTAGCATCACCTTACTTCACTGATAAAAGATTGGGATATTTAGCCACAATGTTATTGTTGGATGAAAATCAAGAGGTTTTAACCTTGTTAACTAATTCCCTTGATAACGATATGCAACATCCAAACTATTTTATTCAAGGTCTTGCATTGGTTTGTTTAGGAAACATTGCATCACCCGAATTAGCAAGAGATTTATATGCCAATGTTGAAAAATTGCTTGATTCTCAAAGTCTTTATATTAAGAAAAAAGCCTGTAATGTTGCATCGAAATTAATTGAAAAAGACAGTGATTTAATTGAAATTTTCATTGGTAAATTAGAATCGTTATTGTCAGAATCAAATCCGGGTGTCCAATTAGGAACTTTAAAATTATTAACTAGTATTTACAATCATGGTAGTGTGGAAGATAAGAAATCAATTGTTCAATTTTATCCAAAATTGCTTGTTAACTTAAAACATCTCGTTAATTCGGGTTATACACCAGATTACGATGTTCAAGGAATAAATGATCCATTTTTACAATGTAATTTAATTGGGGTATTAAGATTATTAAGTGGAGACCCAGAATTACCTCCAAGTTATCTTGAAAAATTCAATGATATTTTAACTCAAATTTGTTCAAATATTGAAATTGGTAAAAATGTTAATCATTCAATTTTATATGAATGTATTAAGACGATTTTTGCAATTAATTTAGATCAATCTTTAAAAATTTTAGGGATTAATTTATTAGGGAAATTTTTATCAACTCATGATAATAATACTAGATATGTTGCATTGAATACTTTATTAACAATTGTTAATATTGAACCAAATGCTGTTCAGAGACATAGATCAATAATTGTTTCCTGTTTAAACGATGGAGATATTTCAATTAGAAGAAGAGCATTAGAATTAACTTTTGCAATATTGAATGAATCAAATATTAGAGTATTATTTAAAGAAATTTTAAATTATTTAAATAATACTAATGATAATGATTTAAAACCTTATATAATTTCACAACTTATACTATCAATTGAAAAATTTTCACCAAATGATAATTGGAAATTTGATAATTTATTAAAAATCTTAAAAATTTCAAAGAATTTCATTCAATTATCATATATTTCAAATATTTTAAATTTATTAATTCGTTTAAATAATTTAGATTTAAAGAAATCTATTTTAATCAAGCTTTTAAAATTAAATTTTGAAGATATTAATCAATACGGTTTATCTTTAGTTACAATTTGGAGTTTAGGTGAATATTTTGAACTTATTAAAGATGAATCAATCCCATTAGAAAAACCAGTTATTTTAAATGAAGCAAAAGTTTTAGAATTTTTTGAATTAATCATTAATAATTCAATTTATTCATCTCAAGAATTAAATACTTTAAATAATTATTTGTTAAATTCAATTATTAAATTATCAACCAAATTTTCAAATAATTCATCAATTGAACAATTGAGACAATTACTCTCGAGTAGAAATAAAGATTCAAATTTGGAAATCCAAATTAGATCCATTGAATATCTTGAACTTTTAACTCAAGATTTAAAATTAAGAAAAGGTATTTTATCAAAGATGCCACCTCCTCCATTAAAGGAAAAACAATTATTATCATTAACTGAAAAGTCAAATAATCAAACTAATTCAGCTAAAGCTGAACAACCTTCAACAACAAATGATTTATTAGATTTGGATGATATAACTGGAGGATCTTCTGGTAGTAATACCAATGTTAAACAAGATATTCTCTCAGATATTTTCAGTTCAAATGCTAATTCTAATTCTACAAATACAAGTTCTAAACCAAGTAGTAAAAATGATATTCTTGATTTATTTAATACTGTTCCATCAGGTAATAATAATGGAGGAGGAAATGCTAATGGTTTAGCTGGTACTTCTACCCTTGCATCAGCTTCAACTGTAAATCCATCAGTTCAAGCATCAACTTCATCATCAGCACCTCAACTCCCATCAAATGCTATTACTGCTTTCACTAATGATGATATAACTATATCATTCATTCCAAAAACTATTGGTAATGGACAAGCATTTATTGAATCACAAATAAGGTCAAACACTACAAAATCAATTACAGAATTTCAATTATTAATTGCTGCACCAAAATCTCAAAAATTATCTCTTTCAACCACAGGTCAACTGAGTTTATTAAGTAATTCGGATTTAATTTTACAAAATATTAAATTGACTGGTAATGCAGGAGCAAAAATCAAATTTAGAATTAAAGCCAACTATAAATTAGATGGTACTTTAGTTGAAAATATGTTTGATTTTGCAAATTTTAATCAAACTTTATAATTTTATAGATATAATTTCACGTCTATTGTCTACTTACTTATAAATCAACAGCACTAGAAATACCAGAGGCAGCATCGTTAATTTCTTCAGAGACACTCTTACCACCTTTAAGAATTTGATCAGAAATTGGTTTAATGGCAGCGTTATAAACAGCAGTTGCACCACCAAAAGCTGGGATTCCAATGTATAATAAGAAAATGGTTTTGAATAACCAGTAGAATGGAATCCAGTATAAGATAGCTTTTGACCAGAATTCAATAACGTTTAAGAAAGCGAAAACGACCCAGTAGGTTAATAATTGAGTATCATCACTAGTATTGGCGGTATCTAAAGCAACTAAGGAATAATAACCTGGAACAACAAATCCAGCGATGTTAGACAATAATTGACCAATACCACCAACATTTAAAAAGATTAAAATGAAGTAAACACCGACTACCCCGAGAACAGCATATGATCTTGGTAAACCTGATTGGGCTTCAAAATGGTTTAAAGCAGAAAAACCTGCAGTTTTCTAAAAGTTTTGTTAGTTTATTTGCTGGTTATATATTTCAATTATTAATACATACTTTGTCAATTGATGATAAAACAGAAGTAACTTGATCCATCTTAATATTAAAAATGTGTTTCGTCAGTTGCTCGCATGAAATTTCAATTGAACATGGATAATGATTATGTAAGCTGGGATTTTGTACCTTTTTTAATTAAGGTAATTTTAACTAAAAAGAGTTCTTTTTTTTGTATTATAGTTAAGTTAAGGGTAAATATAAGCTTTAGAATGTTTTGAATATTTTTAGTAAATTTTTAAAGGCTTTTTAAGGATTTTTCAGTAGAGTCTTGTGAGTTTCACATCTTAATAAAAATGTGACTAAAACTTCTGGGAAAAAAATTAAGAAACTAATATGACTAATAAATAAAAATAATAAAAATAAATTATATACTTAATTGAAACATCCGTATTAATTTACTGGATTCTTTTCATTCAATTTCAATAATTTGTATATTTGACTTCAAGGTATCTTTTTCATATAATTTGCAGCCATTTCTATTATTAGAAATATCCCATTTATACCCCAAATACTAATGGAAAATCAACCAAACTTTTACATATAATTAGTTGAACACAGATATGAAGATTACATTCCAATGGTCCTTAATATTAGCTCCACATAATTGTTTCTTCATCACCAGTCTCCTCCACCATATCTCCGCTACTCGCACAAAATTTTTCACTAATGTTCAAACTAGCTAGATTCCCAAAGTGTTTTATTCAACCAAGACTTTTAACAAGTCCAAGCCGTATTCAACCATTCCATAGCACTACTACATTATGGGCCAAAAATAAGAAGAACCAAAAATCGAAAACCAAAGTTAAAGAAGAACCCGTTGAAATTCCAGAGTTTTCAATCGATTTTAAAGAAGTTGAGTCAAAGTTCGAATCAATTCTTGATAAATTCAACAAAAAAGCTCAAGAAATTAAACTAGGTAGAAGTAGTCCAAAAGTATTTGATAATTTAGACATTGAAACAGAAGATGGAACCATGAAATTCAATTCATTAGCACAAACTGCAATCAAAGGTAGAAATTTAATTATAACAGTATTTGATCCTAGTTATACTCAAAATATAATTAATGGTATTTTAAGTTCGAATTTAAATATGAATGCTACTTTGGATTCTAATACAAATCAATTAAAAGTCCCCTTACCACCAATTACAACAGAAACTAAACAAGAAAATGTTAAGATTTTAAAAGCACAATTTGAAAAATTTAAGAATAATAATTCAAATTCATTAAATTCAATTAGAATTGATTACAAACAAAAATTTCAAAAGCAAATGAAGAATAAAAAAGATGATAATATTGTAAAACAATTAAAAGATTTTGAAAACATTCATAAGCAATATCTTGATAAGTTAACTGCAAACTTGAAAACTTATGAAAAATCTATATTAAATTAAATTAAATAAATTAAAAAGAATATTGAACTATATTACTAAATAATCTTTTATCATTCTTTTTACACCATTTAATGATCGTTAAGCTATCATTAATTAAATTAGTTAAGTGAAGTTCATTACTTATACAATAAAACTCATATTTACTATCACTTAACATAAACCCAGCTACAGAATTGAAGTTTATAAACGATAATTTTTTATCATTATTTTCATCAGTTAAAGATTTTATAGTAGTAGATTTACAATTATATAAATTTGTATAATAATAAATCATTTTAAAAATTTCATCTTTGGAAAAATTATTCAAGTTTTCACTAATTACAAATTGATTTTTCCTCTTGTCTTTATAAATAAAATGCTTTATAGTTTTAGTTTGAAATATTATACTACTTTTAACCAAATCATGGTATAGACTATTCCTGAATTGTTCAAATTCAACGATCAGTTCAATTATTTTTGTGGAAATTTGTTGCATTTCAAAAAATCGATTTTTGTTACTACTTAAAAGTATTACATTAATCAAAAGCTTATCATAATGATTCCCATCAACTTCGAGGTATTTACTTAAATCAAAAGTTCTTACAAATACATAAAGAAATCCTGCATCATTAAAATCTGGCATACAAATTGGCAACCATAAATCTTCTAAATGATCATTTGATTGGTTATTTGAAATTAGTAACAATAATAATTTTAAATCTTCATTACTTAAACTATGTGTCTTAGGTTTCATCATACTTACCATTCGATCTTGATATGTAACAATCGAAAATAATAGATCTGAAGCTTGTTTATGTTCAAGTAATATTGAATTTAATTTAGTTCGAATAGTATAGGTGATTCTATTAGATTGTAAACTATTATCCAATAATTCACTGATATAATAATCAAAAGTTTTGCGATGATTATCAGAATTTAAATCAATTCCATAAGTTAATTTGATGGCTAAAAGATCTAAATTTTCAAAATCAAGTGGAGTTAAAACTTTTCGAAGATCATAATTCATTCTATTATTGAAACTTTTAATAATTGTAGGTCGAGATAAAATCGACAAAAAATATTTATAAAATGCATTCAATTGATTTACAAGAATCGAATATTCATTTGTATTTTGATTCATCATCATTTCATAATCAATCTTAGTTATTGAAACAATAATTAAAGGTGATTTATCAAGAATGGAGAATTTTAAATGGTTATAATCAATTACTTTTATATCTTCATCGACGGTGGCTTCAAAGCTTGAAATTATAGTTGTTAGGAGTCCCATATAACCTACAACAACTTCGTCAGCGCCATGAAATGAATAAATAGGTTTACCAGCGGATGAAAATACTAGGAAATGCTTAATTTTCTTATGGAATTGGGACGAATTACATGATTTATCGGGAACTATAAGGGACTCAAGATCTTCTTTTGGTTCTGCAAATATAGATATTGGAATTGACTTTGTATTTATATCAGATCGTATCAATCCATTTAGTAATTGGTTTAGTTCTTCTTCGGATTCGTATTCAAGCATACTATTCAGGTTGGCTGGGTCCAAACTATTGGGGCTTGTGGGGATTATTGACAAATGCTGGGACAGATTTGAAGGTTCTGCTTCCACATTGGTGTTATCTACCGCCGCCACAGGACTAGAAACAGGATGTAATGAAGAAGGTAGTTTATCCATACGCGAGAGATATTGACAGAATGCGACCCCAAGACAATGGTAATATATATTAAATAGAAAAGAAAAGATGATAGAGTTAACGTCTCCACATCCACCATAATACAATGAAGAAGACAAAACCTATGGCAAAAGGAGCATATTGTCTTAACATGGCTTCAAAATTAATTTGTTGGGCTTTTTTCCTATACTTGATAGAATCATTTCTTAAACTCGAACTCAAATCACTCATTTTATCTAAAGAATCACCTCTATATAAAAGATCTTCTATGTTTTTAGTCATAACTCTCTTGACATCAGCCAAATCATCATTAAGTCTATCTAAATTAGATTGAGCTCTTTGATCTTGATAAATTTTTTTAGTTTTACTTAAAAAAGTATCAAAAGATCCAAATCCAAAAGGTCTGGCATTACTACTTAATGCTGATGAGCCATGGGAATGATAAAACTCAGTCAGAACTTCATTTAAATATGAAAATGCTAATTTACGTGGATATCCTTTATCGCAAATACATAAGTATATGATTGAATTTGATATAATGTAATGAATACTATAAGCACCACTTTCGATAGTAGCTTGGGGTTCGGAGTTTGGGGTGATTCTACTGATGATAATTTTACATTTCTTCTTTTGTTCTGTTAAGGCGGGATCATTATTATCATCTACTGATCCACATAGTGGGAGTGCTGTCGTGTTAGTTGAAAATGCTGGTTGATGCAAGGTAATTAGTCGATTTAAGAGAAACAACTAGCAATAATGTCGATTTCATACATAAATCATCATATATTACTCACATTTAACTCCGTCATCACCTTTATAGTTCAATGAAACGTACCGTCATATCTATAAATTAAAGTAGACTTGACCATTATTTTTAAATTTCACATCGCGCAGAAAAAAAACCTTATGGACTTATCCAGCTTATCATCGGAGCTACCTATAGCTCGACCAGTTTCACAAGAAAATGCAGATGAAATCAACAAAGAGATAGCTGTTCAGTTCAAAACAGCAGCAAGATCAGTTGCTAGTCTTTATAATTCCAAACAAAAGGGCAACAGTCTTAAAGATGAGTTTGCTCTGGCAGCTAAATCAGTAGCTTCACTTTACCGGTTAAGCAATGTTTCAACAGAATTAAATCATTATAATGGATATTTGAATTGTTTAAATGACATGTTATCACTTATGGAAGAAGGTCAAGATATAGAATCGTGGGCTTTAACTCGTAAAGCTGAAATTATGCAGAATAAATCCAATGATAAAGAATTTTCCATCCCCAAAGATTTTGAGTTTTCAATGGATGAAGAGTTTGCAGCACCATACCATTTCAGACCCAGCATGCCACAATTATCTGTTGTTCATACGGCCAAACAACGGGAAAACTGGTTAAAGATTAAAAGAGAACGTAAGAAAGAAGAAAAAGAGTATATAGAGCCTGAAATAGATGAAGATGGGAAGCGAAAGGGGAAAACCGACACCGAAAAGAGGAAACGAGTTAAAGGGAAAGAACAAGTTAAGGATACCACTGGCAAAGAGACTAGTTAAGGGTACCACTGGTAGAGACTACTTGAGAGTACCACTGGTAGAGACTACTTGAGAGTACCACTGGTAGAGACTACTTGAGAGTACCACTGCAAAGAGACCACTTGAGAGTACCACTGGCAGAGACTAGTTGATACCACCGGCAGATACTACTTGAGGGTAAAAGGTAAGACCCGTAACCATCACGCCAAATCGCATTTATTTAGCATATATACAGCATTAATAGTCAAATAAACCGTCTGAATTATCACCATAATCATCCTCTGAAAAGTCCAGTACTTCACTATCATCATCATCTTCATCAGAGTCCGAATAATCAGATTCTAAAGTATCCTCTACAATACCTTCTAATGAAAGAGCCAACAAGTTTTCACCTTTAGCATGGGTACCACCAACAACTTTATGTTTAGCTTCAACGTAACAATTAGTTAACCTAACCTTAGAATGAAGTGTAACAGCAGATCCTATAATACAATTTTCTAATTGAACATCATCTTCAATAGTTACATTATCCATAATAAGACTACCAGTTAATCTAACTCTCTTACCTATTATACAATTTTTACCAACCACAGTCTTTTTAACATTAGTTCTTTCTCCTAAATTAGTACCAACACCTACTAATGAATCAATTCCAATATTTGCAGCTAATTTATCTTTAATAACCAGTGGTTGTTTTGCATTCATTGCTTGTTGTTGCATGAAAAATCTATTAGCTTCCATTAATACAGATGGGTTATTTGCTCTAAAAAAAGTTGCCTTTTCTGGTACAATTACAACTCCAATGGTTTTATGAAGAGTTGAATGTTTCCAAGATCTTCTTGCAAGGTCTCTAATTACTTTAGTAATTGATCTACAAGTAAAATAATTTTCATTAAACTTTTCTGATTCGTTATCAAAAATTTTAAAGATTTCAGTAGATCCAAAAAAGATTGAACTATTTAAGAGTTTGGTACTAATTATGGTATTAGGATATCTCCAACACATTTGAGTTCTTATTTTTAATGCTTTATGGAAATTAATATCTTCTTTAGAATAAATATCTAATAATCTAAGTTGTTGTTCAGGTAATTCACTATACATAGTATAATTTATTGGGAAAATCTTATTCTTCTTATCTTCAATATCCAAATTATTTCTATAATGAACTAATAAACCTATATCCAGATCATTTTTGTTTCTATAAGCTTCTATTAATACTTGGGGAGGTAAATTGGTAATAAAATCACAAGGAAGAATAACAAAGTTTTCATAAGGATTATAAAGCTTTTTTGAATAAATTTGATATAATATACCACCATTAAAGTCTTCATCAATAGTTATAAGGTCGATTTGTGCTCTATGCGGAGTATCTTCAGCAGATTCAGATGCATCTGGAGATGATTTTTGTTGAGATTTATATTCATCAATGGCTAATTGAATGTCATGTTCACAGTCTTCACTTACTATGACAGTTACTTTTGGGAAAAAAGCTTTATCACACCAAGTTAAAACGTTTTCAATGATGGGTTTGTTGGCCACAGGCATTAATGCCTTGGGTATACCTGATTCTCTTGTCTGTGAAAATGGAGTTAAGGCTTTCCCTGGCCCACATAATATAAATGCATGAAATTCCATTTCTAATTGATGGCCTAAATTTTTTTTCAACTCGCACACTTCATTTTAATTTTGTGTCGTTAAGTTCGCGATCTGTCGCAGTTCATTCAATCTTTGCCACATTCAACTGAACAGACATGAGTGAAGAAGATCCACTTTTACAAGCCCTTAACCAGGACCAACCTGATAACATGGAAGAAGACAAGCCATCCAATGAACCAGTCGATCCTGAAAGAGAAAGAGCCCTTGGGAAATTCAAAGATAAATTGACCGAACATAGAAACTGGGACGCCAGGCTTAAAGAATTAAGACTTAGTATACGAGATTTAGAAAAAGATTATGAAAAGACAGAAAATGATATCAAAGCATTACAATCGGTTGGACAAATCATTGGAGAAGTATTGAAACAATTGGACGATGAAAGGTTTATTGTTAAAGCGTCTTCAGGTCCAAGATATATTGTTGGATGTAGAAATACCATTAAAAAGGAAAATTTAAAGAATGGTATTAGAGTTTCACTTGATATGACCACTTTAACCATCATGAGAATTTTACCTAGAGAAGTTGATCCATTGGTTTATAATATGACAACTTTTGAACCGGGTGAGATATCATTTAATGGGATTGGGGGGTTAACTGAACAAATAAGAGAATTAAGAGAAGTAATTGAATTACCATTGAAAAACCCTGAATTATTTACTAGGGTTGGAATTAAGCCTCCAAAAGGAGTATTATTATATGGACCACCAGGGACTGGTAAGACTCTTTTAGCAAAAGCAGTAGCAGCCACTATTGGAGCCAATTTTATATTTTCACCCGCTTCAGCAATTGTTGATAAATATATTGGAGAATCTGCAAGATTAATTAGAGAAATGTTTTCATATGCTAGAGAACATGAACCTTGTATTATTTTTATGGATGAAGTTGATGCAATTGGTGGTAGAAGATTTAGTGAAGGTACATCAGCTGATAGAGAAATTCAAAGAACTTTAATGGAATTATTAAATCAAATGGATGGGTTTGATACCTTGGGACAAACTAAAGTGATTATGGCTACTAATAGACCTGATACTTTAGATCCTGCATTATTAAGAGCTGGTAGATTAGATAGAAAAATTGAAATTGCATTACCAAATGAAGCTGGTAGACTTGAAATTTTTAAAATTCATACTTCAAAAATTTCAAAACAAGGTGAATTTGATTTTGAAGCTGCTGTAAGAATGAGTGATGGATTTAATGGTGCTGATATAAGAAATGTTATAACTGAAGCAGGTTTTTTCGCTATTAGAGATGAAAGAGATTATATTGTTCAAGATGATTTAATGAAAGCAGTTAGAAAAGTAGCTGATGTTAAGAAATTGGAAGGTAAAATAGATTATGAAAAACTTTAAATTTTTATTAATTTACGTTCATTTCTATTTACAGTAATTCTCTAATATTGTTCTTTTTGTTGTTGTTCTTTTTGTTGTTGTTCTTTTTGTTCTTGTTCTTGAATTAGTTTTTGAGTTTTTTCAAAATCTGGAATCTTAACTTGGGATAACAGTTCTAAATGGGCTTTCAAATATGGATTGGTTATACCATTAAGATGATTAGCAATTCTTTCACCAATATAATCTTTAACTTCATCAGATAATTGTTGAAGTGGTTTCTTTGGTTGTTGAGCTTTCTTAGCCAAATATATTTGTTGTTCTTTACTTAATGGCATTTCTGGTGCATTAAGTCTTCTTGCTTGAACTTCAGTAAGAACCTTAGATTTAAATTTAGAATATGGATTTCTTAATTGTGGTAAAGCATCTTTTGGTAATGGTGGAATAGAAATACTTTGTAATTCATAAGTTTTTTCAAAAACAGTTTGTTCATTAGTTGATAATGGTCCATCTTCAACATCTCTTGGAGTTGGCCATGGAACTTCAATATTTTCATGATGTTTTATAAATCTTCTTGGTAACCATTTTTTATATCTATCATCATAATATTTACCTTTATAAACAAGTTCATCGGCTACAATATATACAAGGTTACCATTTTCATCTTTATCTTTTGCTGCTAATTTAACATGATCTCTTGGTATCATTTTTGGATAATCAACTAAATGACTTTCTTGTTCATCGAACCAACTACTTTTTGGAATGATTTTCTTTTCACTAATATCTGATAAGTATACGGCATCATATTCTGGAGTATATTGGAAAACGTTTGTTATTTGACCTTTATGTTCACCTTTACATATATAAACCAAATCACCTTGAGTAATACCTATTTCATGGAGAGAGGTCTTCATTTCTTGTTTTGGTAAGGCAGGTTTAGTGGTTTCAAAAGTAGGTAACACAAATCTGTTTGTGATCTTGACTTCCTTAGCACGAAGGTGCTTTGGAATCTTTGCTATGTCCTTAGTGAATCTCTTTTTAGGTATCAAAGACATTGGTGAAAAATTTTGAAAAAATCGAGAGTGAAAAATTACTGCGATTCCACGGGTGGTACACGACCTCTTATAGAGTAGTTTTGAAACATTCATATATTACTTTACAATTACTAGAAATACACATTATTCGGTACAAATATTTATAAACTCTTGTTCGTTGACTAAATGTTAGTAAGGTGTTAAATAGGAGGCAATTGGGTCTAACAATGGTTTCTATGAGCGAATACTCACTACAAAAACTGCACCTATAGACCATAAAATAATACGTACTCTCTCCATCTTCATCCAAATCAAACTCGTCTATCATGGCTCTAAGCTCATCATCAGTCAAGTTTTCACCCAATTCTTTGGCGACTCTTCTCAAGTTTCTTAAGGTGATCTTACCGGTGTTATCATCATCGAATAGCTTGAATGCTCTTCTTATTTCTTCTAGAGGATCTCTGTTGACGATCATCTCTCCGACTGTAAGTTAGTAATGAGTTTGTATGGCAATTGGGGCGAGTAGGCCGAGTGGGGCTGTCCAGAGCAGACCAGGCCTGCTGGTGAAGCCAGCCACTAGCGAAGAAGACCACTAGTGAAGCCCACCAGACCAGACCAGCCCTACCACCGCCTTCATCAAAATTCACGTACCAGCTTGGAAAAAGTTTTCATATGTGATAAGGTTTCTGTCGTCTGTATCATATTCATGGATAATATCCAAGACTTGTCTCTTGGAAAGATCAAAGCCCAAGGCCCTAAAAGCAACTTTGGACTCATGATAATCCAAACACCCGTCATTATTCATATCAAAAAGAGAGAAGGCCTCTCTGATCTCTTGTTTCTGTTCATTCAACAATTCTGCCTTTAGGTTGGTAAGACGTTTTCCGTTTCCTTGGGACATGGTTGTTGTTGAGGTCGCGTAATTTTTTTTTCATTAATGGCTGCGAAACATCAGTTGGCAGTGGGCCTGAAAGTGAAGGTTCGAGGCCGCCAGGGGACGATTCGGTTCATTGGAGAGACTCAGTTTGCTCCTGGGGAATGGTATGGTGTAGAATTGGAAGAACCGGTGGGGAAAAATGATGGGTCGGTTAATGGTGTGAGGTACTTTGATTGTAGTGTGGCAGGAAAGTATGGTATCTTTGTCCAGATAACCTTGATAGAGTTGGCCGAAGGTGTGCCTGGAAGGGCGATTGGTGCTAAAAGTTCTGTTCTGGGGCCGACTACAGGACTAAATGAGGCTGTATCGGGGAGAAAGCTTCCCATTAGAAGTGATTTGGTGACTGGTGGTTTGAGGCCTGGCGCCAGACGGGTTTCTAGTGGAGGTGCAAATGGAATTGAAAGGTCAAACAGTGTTTTTGGTAAGGCTACTGCTGCTGTGAAGAGTCTGAGCACGCCTGGCACTGGTACTGTAGCTAATACTGGGAGCATTGGCCCCGATCCACAGGTGGTAGTATCACGACTCCAAGCAAAACTCCAAGTGGCTCTTAAAGAAATAGTTGACTTCAAACAACAGGTGAGTGAACTACAAGCTGAAAAAGAGGCTTTGGATCTGAAATTAGAGTCTCTTACTGTTGATCAAGAGTATTATCATGAAGAAAATAGCCGTTTGAAGAGCCAATTGGACCAGTTGCAACAAGATTACCATAAATTAACGGAAGATCTTCGAATCGCTCAAGAAGAATTAGACCTTAATAAAGAAATAGAACACGAAATACGACTTCAAGCACAATCAGAGCTTCAAGAACAATCAGAAGCCAATGACTCCCAACACATTCTTGTAAGAAATAAGCAACTTGAAGTAGCCTTAGCTAATCTTCAAGGTGTTCAAGCTGCCAAAGAGCTTGAATTTGAGCAGGAACTTGAGCAATTAAAGAATGAGATGGTTACCAAATCAACTTATGAATCAGTTTTAAGTAAATTGACATCTGCAGAAGAAATAACTTCCACTTTAAGAACCCAATTAGATTCTTTAACCGAACTGGAGAAGATAATTAATCATATAACTCATGAAAATGAACAATTAAATTCACAACTTGTAGATTTGCAAGCCCAACTAGACGAATTGAATGAGCTTCAACAATTAGATAAAGATTTAGAAGACAACCATGCTCGTATTGAAGCCGAACTTCGTCATGAAATCACAGAACTAGAAGGGAAGCTCAAGGATGAAATGATCAAACGAGGACTTCTACAGGATCAAAAAGATGAACTTGAAGCTTCTTTAGCCCTTTCACCTTCTAAAAAGGACCTTGTAGATTCTGAAAGATTAACCAAGTTGATGGATAGTTTAAAGCTTGAATTAAACCAACGTACAAGAGAACGTGAGTTTGATAGAGTTTTGTTGTCCATTAATAAGTCCAAGCTAGCAGTATACGAAATCGAAAAAGATCCTTTGGATTTGGATCTAGGTTTATGTACCATCAACTCTGTTATAGATTTTTTAACATCTTACGAATCTTCGGCAACTTCTTTAGGAACTCAATACAACATAATACAATGTAGATATTCATTAGAATATTTACGTGATGTAGTAACAATATCCAAGAAGTATTACAAAGCTAATGCACATGAAAACCTTGTACAGGTTTTGGAGAATTTTAATAAGTCACTTGTTCGCCATTTAAGAGACGAAACCATCTCCAATTTAAAATTCGAGCGAATTAAAGAGATTGTGGATATGGTTATTGGTGATGTAAATAGAGTGAACTTCATTTATAATGGGATATGTCTCAAGAAGATGGAATTTGAACATAAATTGATTATTCAGTTCATTAAATTAATCACCGGTAAAGCAGCGAACGATATGTCTGAACTTAAAGAGCGATGTAAAGAAGTAGAGACATCATTAAAGCTGGTCAAAATACCTGAAAATGATGTTATAGAGCGTTATAACATAGAATTTGTATATTCAAGAGATCATATTGATTCCATATGTCCCAACAAAGATATTGATGAAGATTCTTTGGATCAGGATAAAGTAAACAGCTTTATAACCATGACCATCAAGCAATTGATTGAGTATAATACCCAATTAGCCCGTAGTTTTACTGTTAAAGTTCAAGAAGATACAGTTAAGGTCAAAGAACCAGAATCTTCTAATTTAACTTCAAAATTACAAGAAAAGGATAAAATTATTCAAGATCTTGAGTTAAGTCTTAAATTGATGGAAAATAATATGACCACCTTGAGTAATACTCATAGTCAAAAGCTCAAACAATTGCATGAAGAATTAACCAAAGCTAAACAACAACATTCAACACTTGAAAGTTCTTATAAGAATTTAGAGAAACGAAATCAACACCTTGAAGCAGAAATCTCCAAGATTTTAAACACCAACAAATATTTTGATGTATCTTATATTGAAGGTAAGTTTCAAACTATAGACTCAGAGAATGATTTTGTTACCAAGGTTAATCTTATGGAAGAAATCATGTATCTTCGTAACTTGGTGGGGACTTCAAAGAACCAAAAAGATTTAAGCTGGCTTAAACAATCTTTGGTTCCAAAGTTCTTTCCTAGGTCTTCTACACCAAATCTTCGAAGTATCTCTTTACATCTACAACGTATAGCCAATTCAATAGAAGTTATGGAGATTGTAGATGAATGGCAACCTCGAGCTAAAACCCCAAGGTTTGTTAATGCAACAGTCAAGGAACAATTTTATAAGTATATAGGTGATAGAAACGAGGTGTTGAAGTAATAAACGCTAATCATCAAGACTACTAGGTGTGCCCGATCCCTTATTAGGCTCCTTTTTGGGCCATTTTGTAGCTCTATCGATTGCATCTCGTGGATAAATCAACTCCAATATCATATATACAAAAATATCTACCACCACACATAAAACAAATAATTTACCTGCCATAAATCCACAACAATAATACTTTTGAAATCTCAGAGTCAAAGATTGATTTAAATGCAGTAAATTAAGAGAATTATAAACATTTTCAGTACGTTTAGCAACATCTTCCCAACTATACATGGTTTCGATTTCTTTATGGAAACTTGAAGTATCTATACGACCTTTCTTGAAATTATCAATGGCTTCTAGAGTGACCTGCACTAAAGAATCTTCATCAGGATTTGCAAATGTCATCATATGATTAGGTAAAACTTCAGGAATACCTCCAACTTTAGTTGTCACCACAAATAATCCACAAGATGCAGCTTCAACAATAACAGTACCAAAAGCTTCAGTCAATGAAGGATGTAAATATATTTGTCCTTGAATCATCACGTTTCTTACTTCTTCATGTTTAACCTCTCCAATCAACTTTACTCTTTCTTGTAAGAAATATTTCTCTCTCATTTGCTCTAAATCTAAGAACTTAGGACCATCTCCAGCGATTAAAAAATTGACCTGAGGAACCGCATGACAAATCCGGGGGATAATTGCAGTTAATAAGTCTGCACCTTTGTTAGGAAACAATCTTGATATCACCACAATGGTAATGGTTCCGTCCCTTGGGAGTGGAGTTTCCGCCGGCATGAAGTCTTTAGAGATCAATGCATTAGGAATTACTGATACTGAAAGAGGTTCAATAGAGGCTCTTAATACTGTGTTCTCTTTACAAGTATGGGAAACACATATGACATGACCTACATCACTTAAGGCAAACTTAAGAACTTTATTACCCAAAATTGACCCCACGTCTGCAAATCCAAATAAAGAATGGTCTGTGAATACTGTCTTGAGGCCCATGGTTCTACCGTGGAAAATAGCTTCATGACAAAGACTTGATAGAGAACCATGGCCGTGGATGATATCAATTTCTTCTCTTATGAATATATTTCTTAATATTGGGAAAGCCAGGAATACCGTTGGGAAAGTTGAGCTTCTATAGAAAGTAAAGAATGGCACGTAATACACTTTTAGACCATTGGTGAGGGTTCGTATACCGGACCTATTACCATAATTATGGGTGATTATTACCACCGAATGTCCCAAATCGATAAGTTTCTGTGATAAATGGTACACATGGAACTCCACACCCCCTGGTTGGGGGTAGAAGAAGTCTGTGACCATGGCGATATTGTATGGCATAGTTGAAAAGTTTCGCGATGCGGTGGTTTCTAAGTAGATAAGGTAAAATTAATTATATTTCTATTTACATTACATACGATAGGCATCGGGTGGAAGAGATGCCACGGAGTTTTTAAAGTTTACTATACATTGTTGATAATCCCAGGCAC
This sequence comes from Yamadazyma epiphylla, assembly GCA_030571925.1. NCBI lineage: Eukaryota > Fungi > Ascomycota > Pichiomycetes > Serinales > Debaryomycetaceae > Yamadazyma > Yamadazyma epiphylla. The sequence continues at coordinate 2,084,577 of JAJLZA010000001.1, forward strand.
TTTGTTCACAAAGCATTAACCCATATTGGAGATTTAAGTTGGTTTCAGATAATATTTTTATGAGCATTTCTTGTTGAATTGGGTTGAGATGCGATTTTATATCTGGAGGAAGGTCTGCAGGACCTGAAGGGCCTGGTGTGGAACCTAGAGTTGGAGGTTGACCTGGTGCAACTCCAGGGACTCCAGGGATTCCAGGAGCTCCAGGAACTTGGCCTGGTATTTGACCTGGAACAGCACCTGGTGCTGGAGATACGCTTGATCCTGGAGAAACACTTGAGCCAGGCGGCGTAATATCTACTGGGGCACTTACCCATTCAGATGCATTCCTTATAACTAAACTATCACTTGCCAAAATCATACTTCCATTAGGTCCAGGTATGACTACAAAAGATCTGTCAAACCCTTTAGTGCTTAAAGGAACTTTTTTAGATGAAGATCTCAGATTAAATCTATTTCTATTAGGTCCCGAGTTAAGAGCTTCTAAATTATCTGGAGCACCAACTTCGTCAAAAATACCATGTAAATTAATTAAAATCCCATTCAATTGAGGGAATCTATAAGCTTCCATAGTAAATAATATTGGTTTAGTTAATAATTCATGTCTTGTCTTTGGGATTTGTTGGAAAACCTTTGAAATTTGTTCAGAACCAGATGCAATTTTAGACATTCTACCTTTTGCAGCAGATATCTTTGTTAAATTACGAGAATGTGGTAAATAATAACCAAAATCTACATGATTCAGAGAATCTAAAAGATGAGGATGAGCCATATCTACAGAAACTGAAAATTGGGATTCATTTTGATAAAGTTGAAGTAAACCATGACGATTACTATCCCATAATTGAATAAAATTCAGTACAAAATTAGTTGAAAGATTTTGAATTTCATTATCTTCAAAAAACATTTGTTCATGAATAAATGGGAAAGTTAAATTGGTAGCAAGTAATTGTTCATTTCTTATAATTTCACCATTTAACACTATCAAACGAGGGAAAATTCTCATCATTTCAAGTTTAACTTCTTGTGGGTTTTGTTGACAAATTGGATTGCCAGTAATAATCAATTCTCTTAAATTATTAAGTTTATGTTTCCAAGGTTCAAATACTTTTAATCTTGAAAAATTATTATTCATTAATGATAAATTCTTTAAAGTTGAAAACGTTTGGGCAGTGGAAGAAATTGCTTGAAGGTCTGTAAGATTATTATTTGAAAGATCTATACTATCACATTGGATTTTAAGTTCACTAGCAACCTTCATTAATGCAGGGAAGAATTTAGAAGTAGTTGATAATGAAGCGAAAAAACCCTTTTCTACAAGTGTTTGATCATGCTGAACACCCGAAAGGTTCAATAATTTAGATTGTGGATCATAACGTGATTTCAAGAATTGGGTTATGGTTTCAATTGCAGAATTGCCTTGACCAGAGGTTATACCTTTGGTGATCTTTAAGGAATTTCCTGCAAATTTGACACCAGACCAATTACACAAGTCGTTTGCTTCTTTCATGGATTTGACGTAACCTTTAATGGCACCAGAAGTTTGGTCTACAGTGGCATTTGACACGACTATTCTACATTTCCTGGAGATGAACTTGATACAATCATCTATGGTAGCACCGTTCCACCCCAAAATGTCTACGGGGACCGAGTTGGCAGACACAAACGAATTTACATCGGAGGTCTGGTTATTGGAATGTCCGTTGTTTTGGTAATTTCCTCTATTATTGTTGTGGAAACCTCCTCTTCCTCTTCCTCTGTAACTCATGTTTAAAAGATTTTACGCATTTTTTTTCAACTCAATAAATATATTTCTGGCACAGACACGACTACATAACACTATTTAAGGTAGCAGGTAAGGGCCCCAGGTTAAAGGTCTTAAGCGTCTTCATTGTTAACCAAGGTCCCGATCTCCTTATACTTCATCTCGAAGTGCTCTTCCCATCCGTCTAAACTTTCCTTCTCGAGATCAGTAAGATCACTTAAGCTGTCAATAGGCTGGTCTAGTGGTGTGAGTTCTCTTATATCAAAAGAGTTTCTGGCCAACCCTCTCAGAGCATCTCTACCAGCAAAGTTTTGGTATGGACCACCAGGACCATAAAAAGAAGCACCTTGACTTACATCGAAAACTCTACCTCTTACGGCCATGAAGATACGGGGATCATCTTTACCATTATACTTAGCTAATGTGCGTGGAGTGAATTTCCCTTCAATTGCCGGAGGTTCAGGTTCTTTTTGGCCCGCAAATGGACTGGAATTAACAGCGTCGACGAATATATCTTTAAGGAAATAAATAATCACTAAAACAACGATAATGGTGGTAATCATGGTGAGTTAAAAGAGAAAATGGATGTGAAAAATTGGCTAATGTGCGCATATGAAAAGGTGGAGGTGAGCGTAGCAAAAACGACGGACGGTGGGGGGACGGGTGGGAATAAAAGGGGATGGGGTTGGTGAATGGATGGGAGGGATTAGAGCTGAAGAATTGGCATAAATATGGTATTAAAGAGGCCACAGAGACTGGGGAAATGGTGAAGAATGAGGTGGAGATGAAGATGGGTTTATGGGCTAAACGATGGGCCCACCGTAGCGAGACACCGCTAAATATGGCGCAACTTTAGGGCGAATGCGGTACCATCGGTCAACACCCAGCGGAGTAACAATTGCACCCATTGCGGTGGTTTAACAACCACAGGTCTTCAAATACCAATCAAACCCCCTTCACCAACCAAATCCGCCTTCTAACCCCCCACAAATCCCCCACGTCGCCGTCCTGATCTGACGCTGCCCTTCCAACCCATCACCACATCCAGTGCGACAGTCGCATTTTCTTCAACAATGAGGTCCATCATTTCAACAGACGATGTCACCGCCAATAACCTTGGCGTCTTGTCCAAAATCATCACCACTTGTCTTCCAACCAAGTACTCCGATGAGTTCTTCAAATCAGCTTTAGAAGCGTCTCATATCCTGCAGTTGGCGTATTTTTCAGAATTACCAGTGGGTATAATCAAGGCTAAACTGGTCAATATCAACGAAAATTCCACCATTCAAAACGTAGACTCAACCTCCGTCTCACAATCTGTTCCTACCGCTGTTTACATCGAAGCGCTCGCGGTATTGCCCGCTTATAGAAACCTTGGTGTTGCAACCAAATTATTAGACTACGTTATAGAAGAAACCAAGAAGAAATTTGTCCACGAAATAGTCTTACACGTTCATATTGATAATAAAGAAGCGTTGGATTGGTACAAACACAAAGGGTTTACTGTAGAAGAAGAGGTTGTTAAGGATTATTATAAGCCCCACGGGTTAGAGAATCCAGATGCATATATTCTCAGGCTCAAGGTGTAGTGTGGGCCTAGCAGTATCAATGTAAATATATATTACTCTATTCAAGTTCGTCTTCGGTATCGGTGTTGATATCGGTAAACACACTTTCATCGTCGTCATCGACTTCTTCTTCTTCGTCTTCATCTTCACCAACCTCTTCAATTTGAGATTTTTTAACTGGGGCTCCTCTCAAAGCAGCCAAAGCACCAGCTAATGAATCCTCTTCAGGATCAGAAATATCAGAATCAGAATCAGAATCGGAATCAGATTCTTCTTTACCTAAAATCTTTTCTTTATTAACTGGTTGAGGTGGTGGGTTTTTAACTTCAAGGAAGATTGGAACATCAAGATCAACGCCAAAATAGGAATTATTCTTTAAAACAAGACGGAATGGATAAGTACCAGTTGTTTGAGGTGTTGGTTGAGAAAGGGGGATATTGAATGAACTCACAACCACATTTTGACCTTTAATCCATTGTTCTTGATTTAAGAAAATGTTTGATAAATCAACATTTGTAACCTCAATTATACCACTACCTTCAACAATTTTATTATCTCTTTGATTAATTAATACCCCGGTCCAGTTATTTAATATATCTTGAGGGTAATATGGCCCAAATGAATAAGGTAATCTTGGTCCTTTAACATTAACTGTGGTTGGATCTTTTAAGAATTCCATGGTTTCATCATCTTTAAGACTTTCTGATGAAATTTCTGGACACAGTTTTAATTTTGGTGATTTTACAAGAAATTTAAGAGATAAATGTGATTTAGATAATGGAGTTACCACTTTTTCACCTGGTACTTTAAACTCAGATTCAACTAATCTTAAACTAACAATTTTTTCAGCAATTTCCATAGCTTTATTTAATTTTTCATCATCATAAATACCCAAAGTATCTTTTAAAACCGATTTTTCTAAAGTAAATAATTTACCTAATTTTTTAATTCGTTGATTTTGAACTTTTTGGGCATCAACATATGGTAATTGTAATAAATCTTGATATTTACCTGTTGGTTTAACCGCTTGAATAATGGATTTTTTTAAATCTATAGCAGTTAAAATTACATCATGAGTTCTAAATACAACAGCTATTTCAATAAAATTATCAATTAATTGAGGTAATTTACTAATTATTGATAATTTTAATAATTCTTTTGAATTATCAGAACTAAAGTTTCTATCGAAATATTCAGAGATTAAATTTTTAATTTGGAAACTAGATAAATCTTTAGAAATTGATTTAATTTCAACAGATTCAATAAGTAAATCAATTAAATCCGAAGGTACAAACACTTTACCAGGGTTTCTATCGGTCAAATATCTCATGAAAACGGCAGCAGTATCAACATGTAATCCACTAGAAGTATGAGATTTAACATTATTCCACCATTTACCAACAATTAAAGGTAATAAAATACCAATTAAAAAGAAGTAAAATACAATCATAATTGAAGAATATTTCCCATCAACCAAAAATTTGGGTAAAGCAATTCCATGAGTTGTATCTTGTCTACCATCAGGATGTCCATATTTCAAGAAATTTTCTCTAGTAACTTCATCAGTTAATGCCTTATAAGCCTTATTTAATCTAATATAAGCTTGTTCAAATGAATTTTTTTCATCATCACTAAGATCTTTTGGCATTTTATCAGGATGAAATTTCAAGGTCAATTTTCTATAATGACTTTTAATTTGTCTTTCAGTTGCCAGTGACAGAATACCTAAAATTTCATATGGATCAAACACCGTCAACATATCAGCAGATTTAGTCAAGTTTATAGCAACATATCCAACAATTGACCAACCTAAAACCAACAAAATCAAAGTTTTGTTGAAGATTTTGCCCGAAGTTTGGGATGATTTAAATGAATTAATGAGTTGATTATTTAAGTTTAAAGTGGTGGAATTTTCACTGATGGAACCTTTTATTTTTTTATTTGTGGCGGTTGAGTTTTGGGTATCAAGTAATCTGGATATATACTTGACTGTGAGAGGGATCAAGATGAATGTCAACACTGCCAAAAGGAAGTAAGGCCATACATCACCTTCTTCATCATAGGTATATTCAGAAGCCATGGTGTTAAAAAAAGTTCAGTCCGCGATTTTTCAGAGGAATTGATCGACGTGGAGCGGGTGGTTTGCGCGACATTAATATGAGAGAGATTGAGACATTATTGCAGCCATTTATATTAGGTTAAATACTTTAATGATGGAATAAACGAATTGGGTTTTCAACATAAACAATGTCATGGGAGTCAGCAGCAGAGAATACAGCCTTATCCATGACACTTCCAGAAGGAGCAGCAATATATTTAACACCAGATCTAGCGGCTCTATAAACGTTATCTGGGAATGGGAAAAATGCATCGGAGGATAATGCGACATTCTTGTTCTTACTTAACCATTCAGCTTTTTCTTCAGCAGTTAATGGAGTTGGTAATTCAGCAAATTTCAGTTCATATTCTGATTTTTCAGGTTCAGTGGTTGGAATTTGACCAGTTACAAATAAATCAATTGCATTTGATTTTTCAGGTCTTTTAACACCTTTTGCCCATTTAAATCCTAAAACTCTTGGGTGTTGTCTTAACCACCAGTTATCAGCTTTATCACCAGCTAATCTAGTACAATGAATTCTAGATTGTTGACCGGCACCTAATCCAATAACCATACCATTTTTAGCATAACAAACTGAATTAGATTGAGTATATTTAAGAGCAATAGTTGCAACTGCTAAATCAATTTTACCTTGTTCAGTTAAATCTTTATTAGTTGAAACAATTTCTTTAAAAGATGAGCCTTTAATGATGGCATCATTTCTTTTTTGTTGTAAACTAATACCATAAACTTGTCTTGTTTCTAAAGCATCTGGGGTAAAGTTTGGATCAATTTGTAAAATACAATATTTACCACCTTTTTTCTTTTTCAAAATAGCTAAAGCTTCATCTTCAAAACCTGGTGCAATAACCCCATCAGAAACTTCTTTTGAAATGATTTGAGCGGTTGGTAAATCAACAATATTTGATAAAGCAATGAAATCACCAAATGAGGACATTCTATCAGCACCTCTTGCTCTTGCATAAGCATTTGCTAAAGGACTCAAGTTTTCAATATCTTCAACGAAGTAAATTTTCTTTTCAACATCACTTAATGGTAAACCAACAGCGGCACCTGCTGGAGAAACATGTTTAAAAGAAGCAGCAGCTGGTAAATTTAAAGAAGCAGATAATTCTTTAACCAATGGCCATGAATTAAGAGCATCTAATAAATTGATATAACCTGGAGAACCACCTAAAACTTTGAAAGGTAATTCACCTTGTGGAACAAAAGCTTGTGCAGGTTTTTGATGAGGATTAGCACCATATCTAAGAGGTAATTGACTAATATTTTCAGAGTATTGTTTTCTAAAGAAATCAGAGATGGCAACATCATAATCAGCAGTATGTTCAAAAGCTTTTAAAGCTAAAGTGTTTCTGGTTTGACTAGAAATATCACCGGTTTTTAATTCTTCTAAAAATTTAGCATAGTCATTTGGATCACTTAAAATAACAACTCTTTTGTGGTTTTTGGCAGCAGCTCTTAATAAAGTGACACCACCAATATCAATTTCTTCAACAGCTTCATCAATTGTGACTGCAGCTTTTGAAACAGTTTCTTTAAATGGGTATAAATTGCATACAACGTAATCAACTTTTTCTATACCTTGAAGCTTCAAATCGGCCTCATCACTTTCTAAATCTCTGGCCAAAATACCACCGTGAACAGCAGGATGTAAAGTTTTAACTCTACCACCTAACATTTCTGGAGCGTGAGTGATGGAAGAAACATCTTCAACTGGGAAACCAGCTTCTTTAACCATTTTAGCAGTACCACCGGAGGCTAAGATTCTAACATTAGCTTGAGTTAAACCTTTGGCCAAGTCTAATAAGCCAGTTTTGTCATAAACAGATAAGATGGCTGTTTTTGAGTAGGACATTATGGAATGATTTATTGAATGGAAAATTATTTGAGGTCGACCATCGCGGATAATAAATCAGAGTCACTCCGGGTGGGGGGAAGAGAAGGGCGACAGGAGGTGCGGACTGGGGAGGGATGGGCGTGTGGATTAGGGCGAGATGGGTGCGGGATGGGCCTGGGCGAGAGATGTGCCTGGTGGGGTGCGGCAGAGATGGAGGTGGATGGAGGTAGAGGAGATGGTAGGGGAAACAGGTTGGTGTTAGGGTTTGTATGGGTGGAGGGTTGGGGGAGTTGTGTATTGAGGGTATGTTGAGGTGGTGAATGGCAATTGAGTATATTGCAGATGGCCATCGACTGAGATCTCACATCTGAGTCTGACCGAAGAGTCAAGCACGAGTAAGACAGCAAGGCTGGGTTGTTGCTATGTGGATTGTAAGTAGAGGGTATATAGAGGGTATAAAGATAGCAGAGGGTATATAGAGGGTATATAGATAGCAGAGAGTATGAATACTAGAGAATATTAAATAAGAGCACTTATAAAAAAAATGGATATACTACATAACCTAAATAGCTTATTTTCTGTATCTCCATAAAGATAAAGTGTTGTGTTTTTTCCAGGTGTGGTATTTACCAGCTTGGGTGTTGTGGTATAAGTGACCCTTGTTAATACCTCTAGATTTCTTACCAGCAGCAGTAAGACCTCTGTTTTCTCTGTGTTTATGAACTGGGTTAGCAATCCAGTTGTATCTAGCATCTCTTCTAATAGCCTTGTGAGATGGATCAACTAAGATAACTTCAAAGTATTTGTAAGTAGAATCTTGGTTAACCCAGTAAGAGTTTAAGACTCTTAAGTTAGCAGCTTTTCTACCGACTCTTTCTTCAGCAATAGTTCTTAAAGATCTTTGGTATTTTAATTGAGAAACACCTTCATTGGTTGGTTTACCGTAAGTGGCACCTTTTCTAACAGGTCTCTTTCTGTTACCTCTTCTGACTCTAACTCTGAAGATAACAAATCCTTGTTTAGCTTTGTAACCTAATTTTCTAGCCTTTTCTGGTCTAGAAGGTCTTGAAGCTCTGTGGATGACGTTTTTTTGTCTGTATTCCCAACATCTGACTCTGTATAAGAATCTCATGACATCGGATTGTTTCTTTCTTTGTAATTCTTCTAAATATTTGTAAGCACCCATTTTGAATGAAGTTGTAACTAAAAAATTTTTCAGGTAAAATATTTTTCACTTTGCATCGCGGCCTCGAGTGAAAAATTACACAAAATCGCTTGAAAATTTTTTTCTCCAATCCCAGCACCGGACCAGAAACTACGCGCGGGATCCAGCCCTAACCCCTACTTCCTCATAGTAACCATAGTAACCGCAGTCTCAGAATTACCCGCACCACCCCCGTCTAGATTCTCATTGGCGGTTCCGCTTACAACTTGGCGACATCGGAGCGAGCATCAGGATGCCAAAGAACCAAAAAAGATCGTATCCTAAAAAGGATCATATTGGCAAAGAAATTCAAAATTTCAAGTTAATCAACTAAAAGAAATTAAAAATAGATTTACAAATATTTTAACAAATTAAAGTCATTCAAATATAGTTATTAGCTACGGACATTATTAATAAACAATCTAATGTACCTATTAAAATGTGAGAAAAAAAAAAATAATGTCGTGCTTATTATTGTTAAATAAATAACTACTACTACTATAATAAAACAATTAATAACCAGGTCATGAAAGATTTGGTTACTGCACATATTACATTAACAATGGCACGACATTTTTAACTTAACAATAGCCATTTGTTTTACTAATATCACTTATGTGCGGCCACTAATAAGTGCTTTAAATCGTAAGCGGCAGCCTGAAAAGGCCCGGTTCTACGACATAATTAGGGGAAACTAAAAACAATTTAAGGTGTTCTGGTGCATAGTGCATAATATAAAGAAGTCTTATGGGGAATAAATAGAAACGGCATTTTGGTAGCTGGAACAATGGGGGTTGTACAATGAGATAAATCCTGATTTGTTAACTAAATTCCAACATCTCCCCATAATTACATTTCCCAATGTTTGGTTCTAAATTTAAAAATTAAAAACATTAGTTATTGACTCTGAATGTTTTTTTTATGATTTAAATCCATTCAATTTAAGAGTTTTTGTATATATTATTATTTAAATTAAACTATTTTTGACTAAAAATAATATAATTGTAGTGTTTTGTAAATAATTAAAATCTCTAACTAAACCTGTAATCGAAGTTAAAATTTATGTCATAGAACAATTAACTCGCACTTCTAGAAATATTATTTTGACTCTCTCTTAAGGGTGGGGTTTTCTAAAGGATTATTTTTAGTACAAAGGAATTCATTGTTGGAGTATTAAAAACTAGGGGCTACATAACCGGGGTTTTCGGGGGGCATTGGAATTTATTGAACAATATTAAATTAAAATTGGATTAACATGAGTTTTTTTCCAAAATTAATGGGGGTTATTCAATTAATGTTTTAATTTATTACTATCATATATTTAACTTCACCACCATCTATTATCTAATTGTTTAATTATAATTTAAATTTAATTTCAAACGACATGCATATTATGCACAATTTGCAAAATTAAAATTAAATCCGCAACTACAAAAAAAAAATAACTGCAAGAGAATCCATTTTGGATTTCTGCATAATTGTCGTTTATGCATTAATTTCAAACTTACTCAGAATTAATATTTAAATTCCTCCAAAGTATGCAATTTATTTCTATCTATATATTGAAAGTGTTATGGAATTATTAAGTTTATCAACTGAAAAATCATTGATAATGAAAGAAGAAGATGATTATATAGATTGGAATGTTTATAATATAATGGAAAATAATTCGCTGTCAATTCCCCCAATACAATTAAATCATGAGGTGTCCACAACTAATTCTAACTTACACCCTCCACTGGCTCAATCTTCAATTCTGACAGCTCTGGGATTTAATCTGAATCTGAATCATAGTAGTATTTCACTGGCACATTCAAATTATCCAATTTTACCAACTTATCATTCTGGGTATCATCAATACCCACAACCTCAATATATTCATCAAAAACCTTTACATTATTGGCAAGATCAAACCATGTTACCCAATCCAAATAATCAATTAGGTAATAATAGTTTAGGAATTAATTCAAATAATTCAATTGCAAATGGGAATGGCCATGCTGGCCTTGGCCATACTGGGGGGTCTAACGGTACCGCGCCTGGTACCATCGGTGGTGCTGCGCCTGGTACTGCTCCTGGTACTAATGGTGTTGGTAGTGTTGGTGGTAGTACTATTGCTAGTCTTAGTGGGACGGTAACTCCGGTTATTCCAAATGGTAATGGGAATTCTGTACCTCCAATTACTTCATCACCTGATGATTTCCCTTACCCTGATATGACCACAATGGTTAATTCAAATTCGGCAATGATTTTACCATTAGTTGAATCCGAATTTGTAGATAAAACTATTTGTAATATTTGTGGTAAAAAAATTACAAGAGATATGTTGAGACATAAAAGAACTCATAGAGCAGAATCGAGATTTAAATGTGAATTTCCTGCTGATCAATGTAAACATAGATCAAGAGGTTTTAATAGACCTTATGATTTTAAAAAACATTTACTTAATAAGCATTTTAAATTTGACGATCCAGAAGTTCGAAAATTTCATAATTTGAATGAAAAATTAAATTTATGGGGGACTTGTATTTGTGGTAAAAGATTCATATCTGATAAATGGTTAGATGATCATGTATTAACAAAATCTGATCAAGATTTATGTCCTCTTTTAAGAAATCATTGATGATTTGAGGAATGATTAATGAATGTAGAATATGTAGATTGTAGAATAGAAATGGGTGATAGAATGGTCTAGGGCGAACTCTTTTAACTCTTGCTTATTTTCTGGCGTTTTTAGTGGCTTTTACACCATTAGGGCTTTTTCACACCATTATGGCTTCTTTACACCATTACGGACTTTTTTTTTCAATCGCCGGCTTCTTTAATGACTTCTGAAGCTTCTGGAGCGTCTGGAGCTTCTCTACTGTGCCTCTTGCCACCTGAAACGCTTATTTTTAGCTAGATTTCCGCCAGGAAACGGTTATTCGGCTAATCAGAAATCCGATTTGTGTATTACAACTATATAAGGCTTCCACTGGCATACCACTGGAATTACCGTTGCCGGCTGCGCTCTACGCTCGCACGACAGCGCCCAAATCTGATCTCTCCGCCCAAATTTGATCCCAGCGCCCCATTGCTACTACGAAATGCACGGCAACGAATGTTTCCACACGGCAACGAAGGGTTGCACAAGAAAAGAATGATTTGCACAGGGTAACAAAGACGGCAAAGAATGTTCCCACACGGCACAGAACGTCCCATATGGCAAAGAAGGACCCATACGGCAACCAATGCTCTCGCTAATGGTCTCACCACCTTCTCTCCTATGCCCACACGCCACCGCACCAGCGTGGAACCACCGGGCCTGCGCGCACGCCAGTCTCTACACACTCCCACCGCCATCTAGATCGCTTTATTCACACCCTTCTAGATCTCGTTTCATCCCCTTCAATCGCCCCTAGATCTCCCTGGCTTCTAAAACGGTAACCCCCTCGTACTTGTCAATCTCACTCACAACCCTTTCAACCCGCTTGGCAATATCTGAGCCCTTATTGGCGGGAAGAACCTTTTTAACTACTGGAGTTAATAAAATTTTCAACATTGTATCATGTAAAAGGCCCCGTTTTTCGTCCCGTTCTCCCTCTAAAGTGCCCGGTCTCAAAATAATCGTTTTTTCAAACTTCAAAGCGAGAATATCACGTTCTAATTCCCCTTTAATCCTTAAATATGGGAAGTAACTGTTAGGATTAGCAGCTCCAGTAGACACCAAAATGAAGGCTTTGGCTCCATTTTCTTTAGCTTTTTTAGCAAATTCATAATTTGTTCCGTAATCGATTTTTTGGAAGTTTTCAATTCCTCCAGCAGCTTTACGGGTGGTACCAAAAGCGCTGATGGCTATAGAGGTACCGGATAAGTTTTTGTCGGAGAACCAATCATCTCTGTCGCCGACGATGGATTTGATGAGAGGACTGTCGACCTTGACGGGTCTTCTGCTTAAGGTGGTGACTTTGTGGGAGTTTTTAACGAGCTCTTGGAGGATACAATGGCCTGTTAAGCCTGTGGCACCGATTAATGTGATAGACATATTGAAGATTGCGCACGGAAATGTTACGAGATGTGTTAGTGCCGATTTGCCGGAATTGCACCCGTGCACCATAATTTGATAGGCCGGTGCACCAGCTACACACCCATACACCCACTGCTAGTAATCCATCGACCGTCACCAAGGCCATATCTACCTTCATTCTAGCCACTCTACCTCCTAAGCACCGCTGTACACTACACACTCCTCGCATATATGCATTAAACGCAGTTTCATTCCGTCTATTGCTTCCCTATGCTAATAATTCCGGTATTTATTTTCTAAAACACTATTTCACCAGTGGATTTCATGATTTTAATTAAACTATGCCCGCTAATTTCTATTTTGGTGAATATTTTCAAAGTTTCTTGGAATTGCTCGGAGAGTTGCTTTATATCCCTTATTACTCATAACTATTAGGTTTATCTGGTGCCTTTTTTTCAATCTAACTGCTGGTTTCATTAGCAAATATGCTTGAGTGGTAAACCTTAACCTTAATACCTACGACATTTTGCAACGTTCGCCTACATATACCCGAATTACAATCCTTGGCCCAAATATCGCTTAGGACTCCTAATGGTTATAACCAACTCCTTACTTAAACGAATAAGAGTTATTTCTGTTCCTGATGCAAGGTTTGTTCCTCATGAGGTTTCATTACCATATTTGAACGATTTTCATATTAGAATGGCAAGCAACAGTAAAATTCCACGTTAAAGTTTGCAGTACCTTGTTCTAGAAATGCTCGTAAAGTTTATTTTATGTAGAACCCTTTGTCTATCAGGTAACCACATCGATGTTAAATAAACGGTCCAGATATTGATCTTTAGATTCAAGGCGTTTAAATCTCAAAGATCTGTAGATTACAGAGGTTAAAGCCCCGTTTTTCTTCTTTATGAGCTAGTTTGTATTACAAAAGAGTTCTAAACACAATTTACAAGAAAATATGATTTAGCCATAAAAATAATATTAATAATGATTTCTAAGCAAGTTACATTTTTCAGAAGTTACATTTTCCAGAAATGCTAGCGCCGTTGCTTTAATTTTTTTTTTCACAATATGAAGAATGCATCCTGCACAATAACAAAAGTCTGTTCTGCCATCAATTACAGTTTCCAATAACCCACCAGCGGTTTTATATCTTGCCACTACATTTACCAATAATTTTTTTTGCAGCCGATTTGATATCCTGGAAGAATGTCGCAGTAATAGACTTCAAGAGTCCATCACACACCAGCCCGCGACATTTGTTTGGATGAATGATGTCGTACATATTTACCGCGCAGACAATCGAGAAAACTCCCCAACTTTGCTGTGATTGTTAATGTTGCCATAGTCATGAATTCAAATAGACTTGATGACAATGACTACTTCCTATCTTATTTCACCCAATACTTGAATTCAGACACCTCTGCAACAAACTCCCCCGCACCAGACTCCCCCCATAATGCGTCCTCAACTAATCTATTTCCTGACAAACTATCATACCCAAGGCTGCTGGATCAGCAATACGAATTCTATGATGCTTCCGATCAACTTAATCCGTCGGCTATAGATTTTCCTCCTTACCAATTTGAGCAAAACACCTCGTCAAATGCCCCATTTATTCAAGATCCAGCACAGCCGGCAACTCCCTCCCATCTCAGCCAACAAACCTTAAATATGTACCAAGGCCAACCTGTCCATAACTCTCCTATGAATCGGCAAACTCACGTTCATCAACAAAACGTTGGTTCAAACGACCCCAAGGACATGCCAGACTACCTAAAACGCAAATTAGCTGGTGATCATAAACGGCCTTTAAAGCCAATTCGTCAAAAATCCAATCCTAACATACCTAAATGGAAGACTTCAAGGCCTCCAATCAACAAGTCGATGTCGTTTAACCTTGAAAGTTCAGCATCTCCACTTACACACTCTACTCATACTCATACCCATACACCTTCATTGTTTGCTAAACCGAATAAAAAACCCGACTTTCATCTTAATCTTCAAGAGTTAGATTCGGCCAATTCTTCTACATCTTACCTTCAAATTGTTGAAAACGATTTGAATTTTGATGATAATTATGAGAATATAACTCCAAATATGAAACCTCCAGGAACAAATGATGATGATTATTTTGAAAATTTCTTTATTCCGCTGAGTTTTGACGATAATCCTGGCCAGGAATCGTTGAATTTCAAGATGTATAATGATGAGTATCTGGATTTCAATTATTTTAATGAGAATTCGAGTATTGGAGACTTGAATATAAGTGCTGGTGATTCAAATATTGATAAGAAGAGTCCTTTGACGTCTTCGTCTAGCCCTACATCGACCACAGGGATCATCACTGGGCCCAGCACCACCACCAGCACAGCTACAGGGCCAGCAGCGGTTCCGGAAACCATTAAAGAGCAATCCAAAGAGTCTATTAGTACGGGTACTGAAGACTCGAGGTCCATTGGGGCTGGTGCTGGAACTAGTGCTGGAACTGGAACCGGCACTAGCACTAACACCAGCACAGGTACAGGTACCGGCACAGGAACTGTACCTGGCGCCTTATCCGGTGCAAACCAGCTCTACCGTACTAGCTCAAACCACAGTATCTCCTCTATGACTTCGCTTGAAAAAAAGAAAAAGTCTAAAGGCTTTCATTGTAACATCTGTGGTAAATATATTAGTAGAGACTTATCTAGACATTTAAGAATTCACGATGAAGTTGGTAGATTTAGATGTGTATTCCCTAAAGATTGCAGCCATAAAACCGGTAAATTTAATAGGCCTTATGACTATAAAAAGCATTTATTACACTTTCATTTTGATTTTGATAATCCAAGTGGTAAAACCGCCAATAATTTAACTGAAAAATTACCATTATGGGGGAATTGTAAAGCCTGTCATGGTAGATTTACAGCTAAAGATTGGTTAGATAATCACGCATTAACATCTTTAGAAACCCAAAGATGTCCTTATGTAGAATTACCAACGTCTGGTCTTGATGGTAAATAGAGTGTATAGCTATGAAAAATTCAACTATCGGAGTTCTAAGAGTTCTATTGTATTCTAGTGTATTTTAGTGCGTGTTCTAGTGTATTTTAGTGAGTATTCTAGTGAGTATTCTAGTGAGTATTCTAGTGAGTATTCTAGTGAGTATTCTAGTGAGTATTCTAGTGAGTATTCTAGTGAGTATTTTTCAGCGTCTATTCTTCAAGTATCCTATAGAGCTAGGTTTCAAGTGCCCATCTTGTTCCAGTACCCATCCTGTTCCAGTACCCATTCAGATCCAGTGCCCGGTGTCTATCTTCAAGTCAATGAAACACTTCAGGTGCAATTTTGCAGCCATTTCCTTCGCTCGTTTGGGTAAAATTATGCGCGCAATGAGCAAATTATTTTACCATTTTTCATCTATAAAACCTCGATGGTTCGCTGAGTTGTAAAAATAATAAATATGTTCAAGAGAATGGATATGGGCCACGGTGCTATGTCAAGTGATAGCATGGCTTCAAGTACCATGTCATCATCAATGTCGACTTCTACTGGGCATTCAATGGATTCTATGGATTCTATGAATATGCAGTTCACTACAGACTTTGTTAACTATCCAGTATTATTTGATTCCTTAAAAGCATCGACAAAAGGTGAAGCTTTTGGGATTTTTTTGTTGCTTTTCGTCGTTGGGATATTCACAAGACTCATTGAGTTTGGTAGAAGTTACCTTGAAGAAAGAGTGTGGAATCAAAATGCTATAGATACTAGTCTGGATGATGAGAAATTAGGTCCTCCACCAGGACCAATGACTTTACCAGCAACTATAATAAGAGATTTCATACGGTTGGTGCTTTGTTTTGTTCCTGAGTTGTTGGGATTCGCCTTGATGTTGGCAGCCATGTCTTTCACTTTGGTATATTTTTTTGGTGTCGTTCTAGGGTTATCTGTAGGCCGGTTTGTAAGCGATAAATTGTATTTAAGATATAGAATAGCACCTATGAACACCGGGTTTCATTGTTGAGCACCAGGGTTTTATTGTTGAACACTGGGTTCATTAATAAATAAGAGATGATATAGAAAAATGTATATAATGACTAAACAATGTATATTTCAACGCACCTTTTCTACTAAATCGTTATATTTACTCACATTGAATGAGCTTCCCTTTCCATCTGCAAGTTTACCACTATACAATAACCTCACCAAGTTAAGTCTTTCTTCGATAGTATACACCTTCAATTGTTCGGGTAATTGGTTTTCATTCACCGTGAACAATTGGAAATAATTTGAACAATATTCAAAACTAACAGGGCTGTCACTTTTATTCAAATTTTTCAACATTTGTTGAATAGTGAAAATATTAATAAGTAATCTTTTAATACCATTATTATTAATTTTTATAATTAGACTTGAATTTTTAATAAATAATTTATTAAGGAATTCACATAATCCAAAAAGAATATTACTAATTTCATTATCATTAAGATGATTATTTAACCTGTTTTCAATTGAAAATAATTCCTTATTAAATTTAGAAATAAATTGATCTGAATCTCCTGGTTCAATATTAAGAACCCAATCTTCAAGTTTATAAGATTTACTTATATAATAAATTGATTTTAATCTAATATCAAATCTAATTAAAATTAATGAATTTAATTTAACTTGATTAAATTTTTGAATTATTTCAATAAATTCTTTAAATTTATTTGAATTTAATGAAAGATAAAGGTTTAAATTATCTAGATTAGTTTCATTAATCATCAAATCTTTACCATTTTCTAAGAAATTCCAATCATATTTCAATTTTTCAATGATTTTCAAATCTCCTTCATAATTATAATTACTTTCTTTACTAAGATTTGGTAACCAACTTAAAATCCAATTAGTAGTTAAAAGTAAGTAACATACTTGATTAATGGCATCATCATCTAAAAGATCTTCTTTATTAATATCAGAAATATCTTTAGATAACATGATATCGATTTCTTTATCAATAAGAGATTCAAGATGCTGTTGTCTTTGTTCATCTTGACCTTCTACTTGACCTTCAGTAATCAATGATGATAAATCTACTAATGCTGGTATATTAAACCAATTCCGAAGTCTCAGATTAGATCCCAAATGACTTTGATATATTTCAACGTATGAATCAACAAATTTCTTAAGAAATTGTAATACTAAATCACTAAGATCATTTCTATAAGTAAGTGAAGTATTTAATGTAAAACATAATTTTATAAAGAATTTCTTAAAATCTAAAGAATTTCTAAAAATTGTTAAATTCTTTTCATTAATTGTAATTAAATCAGTTTTAAATTTATTACTTCCATCATCCATAATTTCAAAGAATTCTTTTTCAAAATTATTACGTAACTTTGGTAAAAACGTTACCTTCATAAAATTTTCATAAAAATCAAAAGCTGTTTTATTAACAAGATTTGGTTTATCCTTTGAATGAGTTTCAATTTGAAATAATTTACTTGATGATGATATAAATATGAGTAAAAACTCATTAATAATTCTCATATTAAAGATATTAATTGGAACCAAAACCTCAAGATTTGATTGATAATGTTCGTTTTTAATATATAATTGACGATCTTCTTCTTCAACGAGATCGGGGAAATGATTTAAAACCTTTGGATCAAATTCAATATTTTCAAATTTAAACATTTGTTTAACCTTTAAGTTATTTTTCACTACAGGTTTAATACTATTACTACGATTAACTTTACTTTCTTCTTCAGATATATAACTCAATATTAAAGATTGAATTTCGGTTTTAATGATATTCCAATTAAATTTAAAATCATGAGTAATTTCATATTTTGAAGCTATTTCATCAACCAATTTTTGTTTTTGAAGTATAACTAATAATTTCAAAAAAATCAGTGAAAATAAATCTTTTAAAATCTTCACTGAATAATCATTGAAATTATGCATTTCAAAATCTAAAAGTTTATTAAGTTTATTAAGTTCTAATAAATTTTTCAGTTTTGTTTCTTCAATACTTCTATAAATTAAACCATGAATTTCCTGTTGATTACTTTGTCTTAAGATCTCTATAGCAGGATTTAACCGGTTTAATTTATGCAAGACATTCAAAAGTTCATAAATATAATGATAGCTCTGGAAATTCCCATTAAGATCAAACATTAATTTTAAATCTTCAGGTTTATGAGCCAATAATTGAGGTAATTGAACCTGAGTAAATTCTTCAAAAGATTCATTAAATACTTCACTGATCTCCTCGAGATCAAGATTAGCAGAATTATATATAAATTGCTCCAAATTATTCAGTTTATTAATAAAATTCTTAAACAGTGCTAACTTAGGATTATTGATATTAATCAATATTTCCCAAGCATTTTCCCGTCTATTTTGCATAAACGGATTTTTAAGATAAATTTCGTTTTGTAATTCGTCAACAATCATATCAAATAAATTATTCGATTGCAATTCAAGATAGTTCTTGATACTTGACATGGCACCCAAAGACCACAAATTATACTTGTTTGCCGTCTCATAACCCTTCGAAATAACATCATAAACCTGATGGATCTTCTTATCAGCAACCAACAGATCAATGATCTCGGGAATCAGGTTCAAGTATTCCATAGCATCGAGGATATCAATCATATCACTATACCTCATAGACGTCAGATTCAAGTCCTGTAAAATATCCGACTTATCGTGGATCTCCTTCGTGGTCGATTCCAACATCTCCTTGATCTCATTGGAATCCTTTTGGCTTTGTTTACTTGTGGATAAAAGGTAATGATACGACCCAATGCTGTTATTAAAGATCTCATGATGTTCATTGACCACCGCACGAAGCGCCTTGCTACAATTATCACTGATTTCGTTGAATTCGGGGAGTTTATGTGAAAGTCCAACAGACGTGTCATCAAGCAACGATATGGCCAACTCTACCGGATTGGCGTTCTCTGACAACACCTGGGGCCATTCATATTTGATATAGTTCATCACTTCTTTCAACTCAAACATCGACTCGCTGATCCGAGGCTTGTTATTACCATTGCCATTGGAATGGCCGTATCCACTGCTGCTTGCAGAACGAAGTCTCCCGTTGGTGAAACTCGAAGTTCTTCTTCTACTCATAGTGTTTGAGGTGTTGATTTGTTCGCGATTCGGTGTCTGCACCAACCGATTTGGGTGCGATTTATGGTTGATGTAAAACAACTGATGGAGATAATTGATGTTTCAGACAGTTCAGGTGATGAGGGAAGAGAAGAGAAGAAGGTAGAGAGGAAGGTAGAGATTGCAGTGGCAGATGTTGATGATAGCATTATAGATTTGAGCCTGGAGCCAGTGGGGTATGTATGGTATAGTTAATTTAATGCGCGTACTAACGTATAGATCTAGTTCACCTTTGCTGAAGCTTTTGCGTCGGACGGGGCTTGGTGGTGTTGGTACTGGTGGTAGGGGTGGTGTTGGGAATGGTACGAGGTATGGGGTTGGTGCTGGTGGTTTTGGTACCGCTGGAGCCAAAGAAGTGCTGGGGTATCACCAGAGACAAGAGCCCATCTCCACCTCATCGGTGCCTGTGCCGCTTACTAGCACCAGTGGTGTCTGTGATGATGGTGCTTGTCATACAAACGATGGTGTTAGTGCTGCTCGTACCAACGATGGTGCTCGTGCTGTGTATACCCACGATGATACCCGTAGCAAAGATGCTGCTTCCTCAGTCCATGCCAACGATAGACTCCATGGACTCCGTACAAACGACTTCCCCCGTCTCACAAAACGTCCTCGTGTTATCGAGCTCGACTCTGACCCTATAGACTCCTCTAGCATCGTCAATTCCTCTCCCTTAAAGTCTCAGATATCCAAGATCAAGAAGCGGAAAGCTGACTTTGAAAATTCAGCCGTCCCTGGCACTCCGCTACGTGATTTGAGCCATAAATATACAGAAAAGGAGTTAAAAGAAGTGAATAAAGTAAAGAATCAGAAAGACGAGCTTCTTGCGGAGATGATTATAGTATTTTCCAACCGTATATCTCTTGATTTCATCAATAAAATCAACTCTTTGGATCTTCCTTTGAACACTGATACCTTGATATACAAGGACCCTCTTATCGTGTGGAAGAGAAAGACCAACTCGTATTATGACAAAAAAAGAGACTTATTTATACCTTGTTCGCCTAAAACCATTGAGGAAAAGGGCAAGGTTTATTACTATAAGGCTAAAGATTTTATTGATTTATTAACCGCAAATGAACTTCCTCTGGCCATAAAAGGCGACCATGTAATTGTGATGTTAGAAGGATATAATGCCTATTTGACGTCTTTACAGGCTAAAGAAAATCGTGCTTATATAAGTAGAGTAAGAGGTGAATCGGTATCAGAACCCGTCACAATTACCTACGCTGATACTTTGAAACAAGTTAATAGGTTTCAGTACGAAAAAGGTGTTAATATTTTCCCTGTAAAAGATATAGATGATGCTCTAGATTGGTTATTGTCTTTTACCTACACCATTTCTATGGCACTTTACGATAAATATGAAAGAAACCCCGATCTTGCTAACCTTATACCTGGAAAATCGGCTGTTGATGCCAAAGATGCATTTATAAAGATGACAGGTAAGTTCAAGCTAATGACTGCACCTCGATGTGAACGGTTATACCAGTATCATAACTCTGTTTTTAAACTATATAACAAACTTACAGGCCCAGGGCTTGGGAATGGGCAAGATGGCAAGCCATTAGTAACTGCCAATACCGAAGCGGCCATGAAGAGATTCTTTGAATCGGATGATCCTTCAGAGGTGTTTTATACGTAGAAGCTTATACGCTTACTACACTAGATATGAATCTTTGCATCCGGGTCATACGTAAAAACTTATATTACACTAACTACACCCATATAAATCTTTTCATCAAAGTCATACGTAAAAACTTATATTACACTAACTACTTTGCATTAGAGTCACACGTAAGAACTTATACTACACTAACTACACCAGATATAACACCAAAATCTTCAGGATATTCTTCCTTCAAGTGCTTAATTTCTGTAATATTTTCTTGTAATGCTTTCAATTCATCGTCTTCAAATTTGAAATTCAAGTTAATTAATTGGGAAATGATATTTAATGATTTTTCAGTGCAGGTTAAATTATCATTATTAAGGTGTTTAATTAAACTTTTAATTAACTTATATTTATGGAAATTAGGTTCAATTTCATCTTTAAACAAATCTTGATTTGATAATAACGATGAAATAACCGACAACACTCTGATGTTGACTTTATGGTTTTCTTTGGAGGTTGATAACAAGCCTAGTATACGCCAGCCTTGGTATTTATGGAAAGCAGATATAGCATCGGAATTATTTCTAATTAATGATGAAAGTGCAAATAATTGTTTCAACTTTAACTCATTTGGCGAATTTTCATCGACTGAATATTCAATAAGTTTTTCAATACCAGTTGGATATTTCAAGAAATCATTTTGGGCCTTATCATTATTTTGCACCGAAATTCCAATGATTGAACTAGCCAATATTCTTAAACTAACAGGATTTGAGTCGCCTAAAAGGGTAATGATGGCATCCCATAACTTCAAATTTTCGATGTTATTGGCATTATCCAAGTTTTCGATCAACATCTCGAAATTTTCTAAGGCTACTTCTTTATTCTCCAAAGTGACAGAATCATCTTGGACTATACTAATGGATTGTTTCATTAAAGTAGGTTCATCTGGACCACCAAATAATTGGGAAAGAGCTTTTTCGTCTGGTTTACCGATCTTGTTGATGGCTTCTTGGTCGCCGGATTGTTGAGCTACTGACCATGCTAATAATTTATCCATGTTGAAATGAGGTTGAGATGAGATGGGCCCGATGAGATAATATACTGCGATATAATTTTCTAGAACCATCTGGCAGTGCGAAGAATGGTGCTGGGTGGTGCACCGGGGTTGGGCGGAGGCCACGGCGCGGTGTGGTAGAGGTGTGGTAAACCGGTGGTAGCTTGTGATTGTGTGTAGGGCGCGTGATGTCGCCAAGTTGGCACTACACAGACCGAGCTTTATGGAGCGAACTTTGCACCACCACAGCCCCGGTGTAAACCGTTGTCAAAGCTCACCAATTCCCTTGATCCGAACCCAAAGGGTCCTCCAAATACCTTTTATCAACTAAATTATCACTCAATTGACCTCCATTATGTCCCCTATACTCAAGTATCCATCATACCACCTCTCAATCCCTTTATATTTCAAATAACCACCTCATTATCGCAACCTTTACATCCCCTCGACCGGATTAAAGTAACCCGGGAGCCCTCACCAGATGTGAAAAATTCCCCCAAGTATAAATATCTCCAGTTTAATTAGATCAATTATTTGTAACCAAAAAATGTCACTTTCAAATAAATTAAGTGTTAAAGACTTAGACGTCACCGACAAAAGAGTTTTCATCAGAGTTGATTTTAACGTTCCTTTAGATGGTAAAAAGATCACCAATAATCAACGTATTGTTGCTGCTTTACCAACTATTCAATACGTTTTAGAAAATAAACCAAAAGCTATTATTTTAGCCTCTCATTTAGGTAGACCAAATGGTGAAAGAAATGACAAATATTCATTAGCTCCAATTGCTGAAGAATTAAGTTCATTATTAAATAAACCAGTTAAATTCTTAGATGATTGTGTTGGTGATAAAGTTACTTCTGAAGTTAATAATGGTTCAAATGGTGAAATTTTCCTTTTAGAAAATTTAAGATTCCATATTGAAGAAGAAGGAAGTAAAAAAGTTGATGGTGAAAAAGTTAAAGCATCAAAAGAAGATGTTGCAACTTTTAGAAGTCAATTAACTTCATTAGCTGATGTCTATGTTAATGATGCTTTCGGTACTGCTCATAGAGCTCATTCTTCAATGGTTGGTTTAGATTTACCACAAAAAGCTGCTGGTTTCTTAATGGCTAAAGAATTAGAATATTTTGCTAAAGCTTTAGAAAATCCAACCAGACCATTTTTAGCTATTTTAGGTGGTGCTAAAGTTAGTGATAAAATTCAATTAATTGATAATTTATTAGATAAAGTTGATTTATTAATTGTTGGTGGTGGTATGGCTTTCACCTTCAAAAAAGTTTTAGATAATATGTCAATTGGTGATTCTTTATTCGATGAAGCTGGTGCTAAAAATGTTGAAAATTTAGTTGCAAAAGCTAAAAAGAATAATGTTGAAATTGTTTTACCAGTTGATTTTGTTACTGCTGATAAATTCGATAAAGATGCTAATACTTCAACTGCTACTCAAGAACAAGGTATTCCAGATAACTGGATGGGATTAGATGCTGGTCCAAAATCAAATGAATTATTTGCAGCCACCGTTGCTAAAGCTAAAACTATTGTTTGGAATGGTCCACCAGGTGTTTTCGAATTTGACAAATTTGCAACCGGTACTAAATCATTATTAGATGCCGCTGTTAAATCTGCTGAAGCTGGTAATACTGTTATTATTGGTGGTGGTGATACTGCTACTGTTGCAAAGAAATTCGGTGTTGTTGAAAAATTATCTCATGTTTCTACTGGTGGTGGTGCTTCATTAGAATTATTAGAAGGTAAAGAATTACCAGGGGTTACAGCTATTTCTGATAAAAATTAGGAGTTAGTTAAAATAAACGTTTAGTTATACATTTGTTACAATTATATCTCTACTTATAATTTGGCAGACCCATTAGTAATTTGGGCCCATGCTTCACCAGTTAATTCTTCATATCCTGATTTATTTAACCAATAAATAGTTTCATCACCATTAGCACCTTTTGGTAAGATTTGTTTCTTATAAAGGTTCTTTGGCACTTTATTGTTATGAGATGCTTCAATCTTACTTATTTTAATAAATTGAGGTACAGCATATTTTGGTAAACTATTAATAACATGCTTATGAATCTTTGATAATACTTCTTGTTCAGAAAATTCATCTTTTGGTTCAATGACGGCGAAACCGGCTCTACCTTCATAATTTGGAATCTTAACTCCAACAACAACCGATTGAACAATTGCTTGTGAACCCATTAATTCATTTTCAACTTCTGAAGCACTAACATTTTCAGATTTCCATCTAAAAGTATCACCTAATCTATCAACAAAGTATAATAAACTATCTTCATCCATCTTTAATAAATCACCAGATCTAAACCAAGCATCACCTTTTTTGAATACATCTTTAATAATTTTTTTGGTAGTAGCAGATTTATTACCATAATAACCTTGGAAACTACTTTCAACTTTTTTAGGATCCAAAATCTTCATTAATAATTCACCTGGTTCATTATAATCAGCTTTTTGACATAATCCAGTTTTTGGATCTCTCCAAATTTCTTCTTGGTCATCAGGATCCATTTTAACCAATTGTTGTTCAAATGATAAAACTAAATTAGCAATAGAACCATATTTCCGACATGCTCCAACACCAAAATCACCATATTGTAAATTAGTTAAAGCGATTGGAGATTCGGTAGCAGCATAAAATTCACCAATGGCTTTAATATTAAATCTACTCTTAAATTCCCTCCAAATATCTGGTCTTAACCCATTACCATAAGCAATTTTAACATTATGATTCACTTGATCTGGGTGATACTTTGTATTTAAAAGATATCTACAAGTTTCACCAACATATTGAACATGAGAAGCATTAACCATTCTTGCTTGAGTCCAGAATGAAGTGGCAGAGAACTTTTGAGCTAATGAAACACAACCTCCAGCAATTAATGTAGGACAAACTCCCAACATTGCAGCTGTTGAATGATAAAGTGGCATAGCAGTTAAAACCGTTGATTTGGAGTTAATTTTCATGATATATCCAAAAAAGGCAGCAGCCATAAACGCTTTTCTCCAAGACATAATCCCAGCTTTAGGTAATCCAGTGGTACCAGAAGTATAAATTAAAGCAGCAGCATCATAATCTTGATCATTTGGTCTTCTAATAGCATCTGGAGCTCTATATTTTGGTCTTGAACGATCTTGTAAGATCTTAAATAATTCAGTTTCATTTAAATAGTGTAATTTAACAGCAGGTAAAGCTTCCTTAATTGGTCCTTCAGTTTCTCTGATTGGGTCAGAACAATCTGGATCAATTAAAACATGAGAAACATCAGCAACCTTAAGACAATGAACAAGCGGTTTATCTTTAGTATTGAAGTTTAAAAACGCTGGTAAAGCACCAATATTCCATAATGATAGCCAAATAAGCAAAAATAATGGTTTATTCATACAAGAAACAGCAATTGTTTGTTCAGCAGTGATTCCATAATCATTTTTCAAGATATAACTAAATCTTAAAATCATATTATAGAAGTCTTTATAAGTAAAACCTTCTAAATCATATTGATCATCATAAATCTTATACCCTTCTTGGTTGACTCTAACTGGAGGAGGATTTTTCTTTGGACGGGCAAATTCAACACATTTATTATTTGGATATTTAAGAGCAGCTTTCTCGAATACATACCAGAAACTTGCTTTACCTCTCTTAACGTTCCAAATATATGGAATAGCATCTCTAAGAATTCTTTGACCTAATAACAAATCATCTTTAATATGATATTTAGCTTCAAGTAATTGACTTCCTAAAACGGCCGCAGTTGCTAATTCTAATGACATTTTTTAATAATATGGTGGTTTAGAAATTTTGGTCGAATTTATATGTGTGAAAATTTCATAAGAAAACCAACTCAGGTTACATGTGCAAATCGTGGGGAACGAAGTTGGACAATATGGTACCAAGAAATTGTGCGGGCGCGGGCCCAGATGGTGGTAGCTGGGCAGGGCATTTACCACGGGACAAAACAATTAAGTCCGTTGCGCTTAGGTAAAGTCCGATTTTTGCATAATTAACTTAAACTTAACCGATAAAAAGAGGCCTAATGGTGATGTAATGAATATACCAATGATAACGCTTATATTGTAGATTATTTTGATAGTTTACTGGGTTTATAGAAGTAGTTTAGACGTTTAATATGATTGTAAGAGGGGATATTTAAATCACATGAAGGTCCGATGCGACAATGCCCGACATAGAAGGTGGACAAGAATACACCTAATATGGTTGATTTAGGTAGATGTACTTGGGATTGGCCACGACCTGATTGGTTGTGGATTATTAAACAATTGGCGCATGGTTATCTTGCAACCTGGGCTATTTGGTGCTCTAGTGCTTAAAGTAAGTAAATGTTAGTTATTTGCCGACTTTCTCTTACATACACCTTGGTACCACCCAACTCCTCTTGATGTCTATACACCACGCTTTCTATCGACTATTTAAACGCTGCCCACAGTCCTTATAGCCCAATAGCCATCACTAGGAAGAGATTCAGTATACACTTAATTGCAAAAATAGAGGTCTATATGCAGGTCTTGGTACCCAACTTCTCTCATCTCTTACATCTACTTAGCAGAGACTTCATTACCATGCCAGGGTGCCCAAAAAAGCCCCAAAAAAGAGCCCCAGCACAAACGCTCTCCCCAGCATGCTCCCAGCATGCTCCTAACACGCTCCCAACTCCCCAACTCCCCCAAATCGCCCTTTCATCTAATATGTATATTGCTATTTATCGGACCAAGCCATATGCTCATACCTCACTTCCTCTTCTCGCTTTCATCCCCACCGTCTCGTACTTCCTTCTATCGTACACTATGCTATGACATATCTATCTTTCAGATGGATGAACACCTGCAGAATATCTTGGGAAACGGAATTTGGTCTTATCATTATAAAGTTCTTTATCGAATTGGGCCTTGGTCTCTTCTGACATGGTTTCTTTAACCAATTCTTGTCTCTTTAATTCACTGAAATATCTTCTGGCGGTGTTTCTATCATCTTCTGCAATCAATAAAGGTTGTAAGTAGAATCTAGCCCATTGCTTTTCTCTGTAGAGCTCTCTTTGTTCATGAACACCTTGGTAATATCTGTAAAACCCGAGACCCATGGAACCGGTTATAAGCCAGAAGTAGATGACTGGTCTGAACCCACGGGATGGGATATTTCTCTTCCATTGAACTGGTTCGTATCCTCCGATAGGTGGTAAGTCTTGCATTATGGATGTTGAGATTTGAATTTCTTGATTTTCAATTGGGTGAAAATTTTGTGCGGTAGTGTTGGTAGGCGCACGTCTGGAGTGGGTAGAGAAGAGTAGGTGAGATGAAGTGAAGAGATGAAGTGAAGGGATGAAGTGAAGAGATGAAGTGAAGGGATGTCTAGTAGGAGAGATGCCTGGGGAAGACATACCTGGGAAAGACATGTCTAGTACAGCTCCTTTCAATACAAACTGCATCATACATTAACCTATTTAATGTCAACCACTACTCAGTCACTACTTAATGTCAAACACTGGCTTCAATTTCTTAAGCAATACCCAATCATCACGTGTAACAGTATCTCTAAAAGCTGGATCTTTCAATGTATCAATAGATTTACGTGTAATTAATGAATATAAGTTATCGCTTTCATCAACATGACGTCCCCAAGTTGGTTGGGCTCCTGATGGTCCTTCTAATCTCATAGCAACACCTTGTGCTGTTTGACCCTTTTTAACAGTATCAACTGAACTATGATTAACTTGTAAAGAAACTACTCTACCTAATAAAATTACATTTGGTGTTTTAGTTACTGGATCATGACGAACTGCACAAATTGGTGTTCCCATTCTAAGGGTACCTTCAACAACATCAACACCAATAATCATTGGATTACGTTTGTTAATGATTTGAATGGTCTTTAAAACACATGGGAAAATAGCATATTCTAAGAAATCTTTACGACGTTGTTCTAATAATTTACCTTGATAAGCAGTGAAAGCATCAAATAAATGATAAATAATATCAGCATTAAAGATTTTAATATTTTGTTCATTAGCATATTGTTCAGCTTCTTTATCAACTTTAACATCAAAACATAACATAACAGCATATTCTGGTGCTTTATCTAACATTGTTGAAGCTTTCATTACATCTCTTTTAAAAACTGGTCCTAATCCAATAGACATAACTGGAATTTTCATATCTTTTAAGAAATCCAATAAAGCTTCTAATGAACCTAATGTTGAAGCTTGAACTGTTACCCCTTTACCTGATGTATCAACTGAATCTAATAATCCAGTTAAATCATCCATAACATCTTCCATAATTTCTTCTTCGTCATCATCTTCACCAACAACAATTAATCTAGAACCAGCAACTGCTTTTTCTAAATCATTTGCAGCAATTTTAACCCCTAAAGCAGCTTTAACTTCTTTATGATGAATATATTCGGATTTAATTCTAATTTCTCTTGAAGGTGGTGGAGTTAATAATGCCCTAATATTTGTTGCAATTGGTCCATTTAATCCACATAATACAACTCTATCACCTTCTCTTAAAATACCATTTGATAAAACAACATCAATAGTATAACCAAACCCTTCAACAACTTTAACTTCTAAAACAGTAGCTTCAACTTTTGATAAATACATCAATTGTTTAGACATTCTCTTTTGAGTTAATTCCATTAATAACCATAATAAATCAGGTACCCCTTCACCA
The DNA here is from genome assembly GCA_030571925.1 of Yamadazyma epiphylla. NCBI lineage: Eukaryota > Fungi > Ascomycota > Pichiomycetes > Serinales > Debaryomycetaceae > Yamadazyma > Yamadazyma epiphylla. The sequence goes on from JAJLZA010000001.1 coordinate 2,113,617, forward strand.
GTAACAGCAGATGTTGGTACAATTGATACATATTTAGACATGTTTTTATTTTGGAAATATAATTCAGAGTTAAGACCTTGTTCAGCTAATGCCAATTTAATTTGATCATATCTATTTTGAAATTCAGATTGAACAGATTTTTTTTGTCTGGCAAATGAATCTCTAAAAGAATTATTTGGAATAGCTTCCCAATCGAATAATCTATCGATTTTATTTAATGCAACAATAAATGGAGCTTTTCTATCTCTTAATAATCTAATAGATTCTAAGGTTTGTTGTTCCAATCCATGCATAATATCGATAACTAAAATAGCTATATTACATAAAGATGAACCTCTTGATCTTAAATTAGTAAAAGATTCATGCCCTGGGGTATCAATGATTAATAATCCCGGTACTTCAAAGATTCTCTTTTCATATTTGGTCATTACTTCAGTTTTTTGTTTAATTGCATCAACTGGGAAATATGTAGCACCAATTTGTTGGGTAATACCACCAGCTTCACCACCTTGAACATTAGTTTGACGAATTTTATCTAATAATTTGGTTTTACCAGTATCAACATGACCTAAAATACAACAAATTGGTGATCTTAAATCTTTTTCTGGTTCTTTAGATGCTTTTTTGGTTTTAGCTACTTCAGTTTCAGCGGCTTGAGCGGCTTGAGCGGCTAATTTAGCTTGTTCAGCTTTAGCAGCAGCTTCTTCAGCTTCACGTTGCGCTTCAAGTTTTTGAGCTTCAGCAGCAGCAGCAGCGGCTTCAGCTTCAGCGGCAGCTTTGGCAGCTACATCAACTTGAGCTGGTTCAGTTTCAGCTTCAACTTCTTCATCACCTGCAGCAGCTTCCCAATCTTCAACTGGTTCATCATCATCAAGAGCCATCTTCTCCCAATCATCAAGTATTTCCTCTTCTTCTTTATCTTCTTTCTTTTGTTCTTGCTTATTATTTTGTATAAAAGTTTTTGGTTTAGAAGATTTCTTCTTACCATATGTAACTTTTTTAGGTTTTTCACTAGTATCTTTTTGTAAACCAGGAACAACAATATTACTGTTAGCTAATAAAGCAGCACGACGACGTTCTTGTAATTTCTTTTCTTCCTTTTGCTTCTTGGTTAATAATTTACCTTCAGCTTTAAGTTGTTCTTTCTTTAATCTTTCCTTTTCCTTTTTAGCAGCTTTTGCAGCAGCTTTCTTCTCTTCTTCTTCTTGTAATTTCTTCTCTTCTTCAAGAATACGTTGTTCTTCTTCTTCTTCAAGACGACGTTGTTCTTCTTCTAATTGTTTTTTCAATTCTAATTGACGTTTTAAAGCTGATAAACCACCTGGAGCCTTTTTACCCTTTTTAGCTGGGGCTTTTTTAGCTTCAACTGGAGCGGTTTCTGGTTCTGGGGTAGCATTAGCAGATACATCGGATTCAGAATTGGCAGCTTGAGCATTTTTCTTATTAGCTTCTTTAATTTGTTCCTTCTTTTCTGCTTGTTGAGCCTTCTTTTTAGCTGCTTGCTCTTTCTTCTTTTGTTTTTCAGCTTCTTTCTTTAATTTTTCCTTTTCCTTTTTACTTAAAATCTTTGGAGCATCTTTCTTTACTTCTTCTCTTTCTTCTTTCTTCTTTTTGGATTTTCTAATTGAACTTAAGAAATCTCCTGCGATATCTCCTGCGCTTGCAACTTGGGGTTCAGTTGATTCTGCGTCATCACCGTTTTCATTGGACTCAGAGGCTTCTGCAGTTGGTTCTACAGTTCCTTCTTCTGGTTTTTGAGTTGTTTCTTCTGCATATGGGTCTTCTTCATCCCAAAAATCTCCTCCTGCTTTTCCTTTCTTTCCTTTCTTAGCCATTTTGTAGTGAAAAATTTTTTTTTCTCACTTTCATTGCGGAAGTGGCTACAATTTTTTTCACAAAATTTTTCACTCTTGTCAGAAACCAAAAGCTGAAGCTAAATCAAGTTTTAGAAGTTAAAGATGACTACCGTTGAAAAAATTAAAGCCATCGAAGATGAAATGGCCAGAACCCAAAAAAACAAGGCCACATCTTTCCATTTGGGTCAATTAAAAGCAAAGTTAGCTAAACTTAGAAGAGAATTAATTAGTGATAGTTCTGGTGGTGGAGGAGGTGGTGGTGTTGGATTCGACGTTGCAAGAACGGGGGTGGCGACGGTAGGGTTCGTTGGGTTCCCGTCTGTTGGGAAATCAACGCTTTTATCCAAACTTACCGGTACCCATTCTGAAGCAGCAGCTTATGAATTCACCACTTTAACCACAGTTCCTGGTGTTATTAAGTATAAAGGTGCTAAGATTCAAATGCTTGATTTACCAGGGATCATTGAAGGTGCCAAAGATGGTAAAGGTAGAGGTAAACAAGTCATTGCTGTGGCCAGATCAGTTAATTTATTATTTTTGGTCTTGGATGTTAATAAACCAATTCAACATAAGAAAATCATTGAACATGAATTGGAAGGGGTCGGTGTCAGAATCAATAAGGAGCCACCAAACATTGTCATTCAAAAGAAAGAGAGAGGAGGGATCAATATCACCAATACGGTGCCATTAACTCATTTGGATAACGATGAAATAAGAGCCGTCATGAGTGAATATAGAATTAATTCAGCTAACATTGCTTTCAGATGTGATGCCACCGTTGATGATTTGATCGACGCCATCGAAGCCAAATCAAGAAGATACATTCCTGCAGTTTATGTGTTGAATAAAATCGATGCTTTTAGTATTGAAGAATTGGATTTATTATACAAAATCCCCAACGCAATTCCTATCTCTTCAGGGAATGGATGGAATTTAGACGATTTACTTGAAGAAATGTGGAAGAAATTGAACTTGGTGAGAGTTTATACCAAACCAAAGGGGAAATTACCCGATTTTAATGAGCCAGTGGTGTTAAGAACCGGTAGATGTACTGTAGAAGATTTCTGTAATTCTATCCATAAATCTTTGGTTGAAGACTTTAAAAGTGCTTTAGTGTATGGAACGTCGGTTAAACATCAACCTCAAGTCGTAGGGTTATCACATATATTAGAAGATGAAGACGTTATAACTATCTTGAAAAAGTAATGAATTAATGAATATATTTTTTTCTCTGTAGCCGATCTCTGGCGCGATTGTCAAATTTTCTCAGTTTTTCAATTAATTTTTCACATTGAAAAAATTGTTTAGACGCCAAAATGTCATTGATCCCACCAGAAATACATGGTAGGCTTAGTGAATTAGTTAATAACTTAAGCTCGGCCAACAATGAGGTCAGATCCCAAGCTGAGAAAGTGTTGGAAGAACAATGGTCCGATAAACAACAAGTTGAAATTTTATTAACGTTTCTCGCAGAACAATCATGTGTTGGCACCACAGAAGTCATTAGATCTTTTTCTTCGGTGTTGTTCAGAAGGTTTGCTATTAAATCTCCAAAAGAATCCACAAAATTCACCGATAGAAACATAAGAATCATTAGTGAAGAAGCTAGGTACCAAATTAGAAATATCTTATTAAAAGGTTTTATAAATGAAACCTCGAATCAAGTAAGACATAAAATAAGTGATTGTATTTCTGAAGTTGCTAAAGAATACGTTGATCCTGAACATCCATGGCAAGAAATCATTCCTGCGTTATTTAATGCTGCTCAAGATCAAAATCCAAGTTTAAGAGAGTCTGCTTTTAGAATTTTTGCATCATCTCCAATTATAATTGGTCAACAATATCTTCACGATATTTTACCAATTTTTAATTCATCATTTCAAGATTCTAATGATTCTGTTAGAATTGCTGCTTGTACGGCATTTGTTGAATTTTTCAAAGAATTACCTAAAAATCATTGGAATTCTTTAGCTCCATTATTACCTAATTTACTTAATTCTTTACCAATGTTTTTACAAAATGGTGATGATGCAAGTTTATCTTTAGTACTTGAATCTTTAATTGAATTGGTTATGGTTGCTCCTAAAATGTTTAAAGATATGTTCCCAAATATAATAGAATTTTGTTCAATGATTTGTAAAAATAAAGATTTGGATTCAAGTTCAAGATGTTCAGCTTTAGAATTATTAACTACTTTTTCTGAAGTTTCTCCTTCAATGTGTAAAAGATCTGAAACTTATACTCATACAATTGTATTAATTACTTTATCGATGTTAACTGAAGTTTGTATTGATGATGATGATGCATCTGAATGGAATAATAATACTAATGAAGATGATGAAGATGAAGTTGAATATGATGCTGCACTTCAAAGTTTAGATAGAGTTTGTTTAAAATTGGGAGGTAATTCTTTAGCTCCTCCATTATTTCAATATTTACCTTCAATGTGTGAATCGAATAATTGGAGAGAACGTCAAGCGGCTTTAATGGCTTTATCATCATCTGCTGAAGGTTGTATTGATGTTCTTATTAATGAAATCCCAAAGATTTTACAAATGGTTTTACCATTAATTGAAGATGATCATCCAAGAGTTCAATATGCTTGTTGTAATGCATTAGGTCAAATGTTAACTGATTTTGCTGATATAATTCAAAGAACTGCTGGAAATCAAATTTTACCGGCTTTAATTTCAAAATTAACTAATAGATCTGTACCAAGAGTTCAAGCTCATGCAGCTGCTGCTTTAGTTAATTTCAGTGAAAATGCTAATAAAGAAATCTTAGAACCTTATTTAGATGATTTATTAACTAATTTATTAGTCTTATTAGATTCTCCTAAAAAATATGTTCAAGAACAAGTTTTGGCAACAATTTCTGCAATTGCTGATGCTGCTGAAACTAAATTTATAAAATATTATGATACTTTAATGCCTTTATTATTAAATGTATTAAAATCAGATGTTGGTCAAGAAAATAGAGCACTTTTAGCTAGATGTGTAGAATGTTCAACTTTAATTGCTTCTGCAGTTGGTAAAGAAAAATTCAGTGCACATGTAGGAGAATTGATTCAATATTTTGGAATTATTCAAAGTTCTATTCAAACTCCTGATGATGAAGTAATTCCTTATTTAGATCAAGGTTGGGTTCGTATTTGTAAATTAATTGGTAAAGATTTCTTACCATATTTACCATCTATATTACCACAATTATTAAATTCTGCTAAAGCAACTCAAGATGTTACAGTAATAGATGAAGATGAAGTAGCAGATTTAGCTAATAATTATGATTGGGATGTTATACCAATTTCTGGTAAACATATTGCTGTTTATACTGCTTCATTAGATGAAAAAGTTTCAGCTCTTGAATTATTAAATTCTTATGCAATGGAATTAAAAGGTGATTTCTATCCTTGGGTGAAAGAAATTGTTGATATTGCAATTCCTGCTTTAGATTTTTATTTACATGATGGAGTTAGAGCTTCTGCTGCTATTACTTTATCATCACTCTTAAAATGTACCGTTGCTGCAACTGGTAAAAATTCAAATGAAACTTTAATAATTTTCAATCAAATTGTTGAAAAATTCTGTAAAACTTTAAAAAGTGAACCAGTACCAGAATTATTAGTTGCTTATTATCTTTGTTTAAGAAGTTGTATTGATGTTTTATCACCAAAAGCTATTAATCAAGGACAGGCACAACTTTTATCTGAATCTATTTCAAGTAATTTAACAGATGTTTTAAAGAGAATTAAAGATAAAGAATCCAATGATGATGAATATACCGAAGATATTGATGAAGATGAAAGAGAATTTACTGATGATGATATTTTATTTAAAATTAGTAGTTGTGTAACTTCAATATTTGTTAATTGTGGTGAAAATTTTATTAATTCATTTATGCAATTTTATCAAATAACTGCAGAATTAGTAATGGAAGATAATTCAAGTTGTAAAGTTTGTGGATTATCAATCATTAATGATTTTATTGAATATGGTAAAGTTAAAGATTTAAATCTTGCTAATTTAGCTGGTCAATTATTAACATATTCAGATGGTAGTATTAGACAATATGCATCAGTGGTTATTGGTACTGCTGCTCAATATGGTGAAGAATTCTATAAAGATATTTGTTTAAACAGCTTACCAATAATGTTCAGAATGATTTCTGTACCAGATTCAAGAGCCGATGAAAATATATTTGCAACTGAATCAATGGTAAGTTCAATTGCTAAAATTTGTAGTGGGTTCAGTAATTCAATTCCAAATTTGGATGAAATTATTGAACAATGGTTTAATGTTTTACCAATTGTTAATAATGAACAAGCCGCTCCTTTTGTTTATTATTTCTTACGTGAATTAGTTAAAGCCCAACACCCAATCATCAAAGTAAATGTTAATAGAACCATCGATGCTATATTACAAGCATTATCTCATGGAGTTTTAACTGGTCAAGATGCTCTTTCTTCAGTTGAGATTGCTAGACAACTTCTTGGTAGTATCCCTCAAAATGACGCTATTACTCTCTTACAAAAGTATAATAGCTCGGATATAATCAAAAAGTATTTTTCTTAATGTATATTTATAATGTAAATGAACTCTTTAATTTTGGCTGCAAAATTATTGCAACTATTTTGCAGCCATTTCCATCGCGAAGCGCGACTTTATCACCATGTCAGGTCAAGACGACGATTGCAGTCTAACGTTCCTTTCGACACAGATCCAGCTGTCGTATGAAGATAGTATACGACAAGAGAAGGAAACGTCCTTAAGAAACTCAAAAATCTCCCAGTTAAATAGCTTTTCTCATGCCACACCTACCATGAAATCTTCTCAAATCAAGAAACATATCCAAAGGAAACCTCGAGTATCCAAGCCAAAACGACCCCGTATCAAGTCTATAAACTCCCATGTAGAACAACGATTTGGTTCTAATTCGTTGGATGGTCCTGCCCAGCTGAACCAACTTTCCATACTTTCGTATTTTTCTGGTATGAAACGAAAGGTAAAAGAGATCATAAATCATCTAGAGACAACAGACCAGGACTCTGCTCCAGACTCAAATGCCATCCTATCCCGAGACACAAGCCAGGTCAACCAATTTGGTCAATTTGACCAGTCCAACCACCTTAACCAGCTCAACAAGATCCCCTACACGAAAGAAGAATGGCTAGAGATAACCAATACCATCAAACAGCAAATACCCAACTTGTCCAACACCACCAAAAGAAGTCTTCAAACAATAACGGCATTGATAGAACAAGAAAATCAACATCACGGCCCGCTGTTTCTGCAGGGTTTATGGTCCCAGGCCTCGAGGCAGCCTTCTCTGGACCTTACACCAAGTCAAATACAAACGCTTTATGATCTTAATACTGATGAAATCGATGCAAAACTTACACAACAAGATGAAGAGATCCCCGATTCGTCTTCGGAACCTGAACTTTTGGATTATACACCTTTGAACCGTAATGTCTTAAGACAGAACCAGAAGATTAATGTTCTTGATTCTATTACTAGCGCAAAATTACGTAAATCCTTTGAGTCTTCTAAAGTATCTGAGCCTCTTGTTGAAATCAATTCTGATCTGGAAGACGCTGAAGAGATAGTTTCTTCTGCCCCTGTGCAAGAAATTGTATCATCTGTGGCTAGTTCTCCGGTTAAGACGCCTAGAAAGCTGTTAAAGACTCTTCATACGCCTTCAAAGGCGTTAAAGTCGGTCCTGAAACCGTCCACAGAAGTAAACACACCTGTTAAATCTACAGAAGTAAACTCTCCTGTTAGATCCTCGCCGGTACAATTTACTTTTAAAACACCCACAAAATCCAAAAGAGTACAGCCTATTGCCAGTCATTTGATAAACCCTTCGCCTACGGTGATAAACCCTTCTCCTACGGTGATAAACCTGCCTTTAGCTCTAGCTGTTTCTCCCTTAAAGTTGACTCCTCCTCCATTCTCTAGCTCTCATTCTATCACCCCTTATGCCACTGCTTCTTCACAATTCCCCAAAGTTAATACACGAGTCTTGGAAGTAAGTGGTAGTATAAATATCAAACAAACTGACGCCGTTAGAATACGTAAACTTCCTGCTACTGAAATCGATAATCAAGAAGTTATTAGCGATTCTGAAGAGGAAGAAATCAGTTTGATAGAGCTAACTACCATCGATGAACTGCCTGAAGCTTCTACTATGCAAGTCCCTTCAAGTCCGGGGGTTGTCACTAAAGATATTCTTAACGACCCATTCACTGATCTTCCTATGAAAAATGTAAAAGAAATAGTTCAGAAATGGGGAATGAAACCAGCTAAAAGCAAAGAGAAAATGGTTCAAATGCTTAAGAATGCCAGCCAACACCTTGAAACTCAAGATTTGACTCAAGTATCTCAAGATGAATTCAGTGATCATATTGATAAACTCTTGAAAGAACTCATCAAACAAAGTCCGTTCTGGTTCGAAAAGGTGATTACTTATGAGCCTTTGCTGTTTGAACAGCTAAAGACTTGGTTAGAGAGAAATGAGGTTTATCTTGAGCTGGAGGTAATCGAGAGGTTTTTAGACGACCAGGGCATCTGCTACATAAGAAAAGAGCAAGAGGCCCGCCGTCTGCCCAAGAAACTGGCGCCAAAGAAACGAGAAAGCCTGCCGGCCTTAGAATAGCGTCATATGTTCATTATCTACAACCACCTATACAGTTCTCTTTGCCTATACATTTCACACCTATACGTCTCTCTTGGCCTATATATACTTTCTGTGGTCACTGTCAATATCATCATCAAGCATTCGTAAGTTTAAGTACTTCAATACACGCAAACTAATCCCCCCATTAGCAATCAATGAGCCTACACCAAGTATGAAATTATTAACAAAGCTTCCATAAGGTTGGTATCTAAGGATGCCAATGACCCAAAAAAAATGATAAATCCACAAAAGCAAAAGCGCTATGGTGAGTAAAGTTATAAATGCCGACTTGGCAACTCTGGATTTGGATATAGACGCCTTTTGTTCGTACGCTGTAGCTGCCATTGGTAATTTTTCACCTCAGCGCAACGCTTTGATCTGGCGTCGCGGGTGCACGGGTGTGAACGCGCACCCGTACACCTGAAAATATGAACTGATTTCAAGCCGTACCGATATCGCACTTGTAATGGAACATATCTACAAAGCAAACCCCAATCTAGTAGTCGAACCAGACCATTATTCAGGCGGTGTGCCTGTTTTCAAGCCCACTTACGACCAATTCAAAGATTTTTACCAATTCAACAAAGCAATCAACAAATACGGTATGCTGTCAGGCATAGTCAAGATAATTCCTCCCAAAGAATGGCTAAAACATAACTCCCGTAATTATACCAAAAAGAACTTGGATGAGATCAAGATCAGAAATCCAATCGTTCAGCATATCAACGGATCAGGAAATGGTGTTTTTTCCCAACAAAATATCGAAAAACAGAGAACTTATAACATTTTCCAATGGAAAGACATCTCAGAGAAGTCCAATTATCAACCGCCAGCTCCTAAAGGTCAATTACGTCAAGATAAGAAGGAAAAGCCCAAGTTGAGAAATTCCCATGAATATAACATTGATGTGGGGCAATTTGATGCTAAAAGATGTGAGCAATTGGAGAAGATATACTGGAAATCATTAACCTATGCTGAGCCCATGTATGGAGCCGATACCATTGGTTCATTATTTGATAAATCGGTCAAATCGTGGAATGTTGCACATCTTCCCAACTTGTTGGACCTTATGGATGAAAAGTTACCGGGGGTTAATGATGCTTATCTATATGCTGGTTTATGGAAAGCCACTTTTGCCTGGCATTTAGAAGATCAGGATTTATATTCAATTAATTATCTACATTTTGGCGCTCCTAAACAATGGTATTCGATTCCACAGGAAGAATCGGGTCGGTTTTTCCAATTAATGAAGGAAACGTTTCCTGAAGAGTATAGAAATTGTCCTGAATTTTTACGTCATAAGACGTTTTTGGTATCTCCGACTTTTTTGGAGAAACATGGGATTAGTTGTAATCATATTGTTCATAATGAACAGGAGTTTATAATCACTTATCCTTACGGTTATCATGCTGGGTTTAATTATGGATATAACCTTGCGGAATCGGTTAATTTTGCTCTTGATGATTGGTTTACTTATGGAGAAACGACCAAGAAATGTGAGTGTATTAGTGATTCTGTAGGGATTAATGTGCGCCAATTATATAGTAAGTTTAAAGGAGTGAAGTATGAGGAAAATGTGGTTGAAGATGAATCTAGAAACCCCAAAAAGAGGAAATTACTGAATGGTACCATTAAATCTGAAACTCTATCACCTAAACCTGAAAAGAAACTAAAAATTGAATCTAAAGCTGGTGAATCTAAAGTTACTAAATCGTCTCAGGGAAGGAAAAATTCATCGACTTCTCCTAAAAATTCATCAACTTCTCCTAAAAACTCATCAACTTCTCCTAAAAACTCATCAACTTCTCCTAAAAACTCATCAACTTCTCCTAAAAACTCATCAACTTCTCCTAAAAACTCATCAACTTCTCCTAAAAACTCATCAACTTCTCCTAAAAACTCATCAACTTCTCCTAAAAACTCATCAACTTCTCCTAAAAACTCATCAACTTCTCCTAAAACTTCTCCTAAAACATCCTCTAAACCCGTCAAAACTTCTACTAGAGGTCCTGGTAGACCTCACAAGGTTACAGTTCCCCTTCAATGTTACCTTTGCCCTAACAAATTACCCGAATCATTACTTAAAACCCCACAATTTGAACTAGTAGATTCCGATATGGGTGTTAAAGTGCATAGATTATGTAGCAAACTCTTTCCTAATGAAATCACCACCGTTGATAATAAAATTGTAGACTTACATCAAGTATCTAAAGCCCAAAAGGGTCTTAAATGTCTCCATTGTAATAAACGTAATGAAGGAGCTGGGTTCCAATGCACTTATAAACGGTGTGTGCGAGCTTTCCATGGTACTTGTGCTTTAAATGATGGGATTTTATTTGATTTTAAAAATGGTGAAACCATATGTAAGTACCATAGAACAAAATACGTTTCAAGTAATGGGTTAACTCAACTGTTTGATGAATTAAAACCTGGAGCATTTGTTCAATTTCAACATGATGGTAAATATGGAAGTGGGATTTTAGTAAGCAATGATAGTTCAAATCGATCAATTACTTTGCAACTATTCCCACAACTTCAAGAAATTATAAGTCTTGGGTACGATGAACTTCTTATAAATGACAGCTTCTTTGATCAAACTAATTTATCGGTAAACACTCAAAAGACTCCTTCAAACACTCAAAAACCCACCAAAAAGACCAAACTTATTGACGATAAAACCGTTACTGGAGTACAAGATGCCAACTTAAACCTTCAACAACAAGACAACTTCATCACTGAAACCCTAAATGGTAACCATCAAACCTGTAAATACAAAGAAATGTGGTATAATCTCCCTAATTATTCAACAGATCAAATAGCATCATATACCAACAACATCAAAAACAAAACCCCCAACGATCCCTCTTATTTGAAAAGAAATCGTAGGAAATCTAAATCACCCACCATATCTGCAGGTTCAGATAATTCATATAACTATCAAATTTTGCAGCCATTTATAACTCAAGATAATGTTGGACAAATGCTACATCCACATCACCAAATGGGTATTCCAATGATGTTACCAATAACCAGAATGCAATTGACAAATCCTAACTTAAGAAATGCTCTGATAATGGATTCTCGATCGGGGACACCTGTTTGAATTCCGAGTGTGTAAAAGAAAAGGTGTTCACATCTTTTGGACATCGGGCCCGTCGGGCTGTTTTACCTCGGACAAAGACCCTAAACAGCATTGTTTTCTTAACAATGATGTTGCAATGCATGAATGGTAACAAAAAACTGGTGTTGCACTTACCTACTTGAATCACAGTCGAACACGTATTTGGTAGCGAATCGGTTACACCCTAGACAGGAAATCGCGGGTTCCAAATCATAGCTGATACTGTGCGTCACTTTAGCCGAAACTATAGTTCGGGTATCTAAACGTAGCCGATCACCGCAATATTATTAAAATAATTAAAAACAAGAAAAAAATTACTCTTGCCTGAATACCATATCCGGGGGTTTCAATTGACTTTATAAGATAACAATTGAAATTGGGCAAGTTATCAAAAAAATTGTTGATCCTATTTAGCTAGAAATATATTGCTCAGTAAATGAATTTTCATGTAATTACATTATATTATTCGCTTAAATTAACGACATGGCCGGTTACCTCTTTATAGATGCAATGTTCATGATTTTTTGTGTTTTCAACCGCTCATCTTCGAGAACCATTAAGACGCTTTTCCTCATTTTTAAGCAAGTGCTGTCCATTTGGAAGAACGTTTTTTTTTTTTTGGGAAAAATTGTAAGCTTCCTCTTTCTGGCCTACGTTTCATATTCAAGTTTCGGCTATCTTTCGGGCCTAAATCGATATGAATTAGTATAATGTGATTAATAAAAAAAAAAGCAAAAACACCCGCCTTAGTCTTTTACACAGGTAATACATTCTGGTTAACACGTATTCTCTTCCCTCCAATAATATTCCAATACCAAAAGGCATTGTTTCCCTAATGAAGCCTTTTTTCCTCTGTTTAAGGAATGAAACATGATTTTTTTCAACAATGAAATCTTAGTGCTTGAAGTTTTTTTTTTTTTTTGGTGAACTTGCATATACGGAAGTAGTATTTCTCTGTTGAAAAAACTGACACGTAATTTTTCATTTTTTCATACCTTCTGAAAACAGACTTCGTCGAACCTTTATTAGTCTTAATAAAAGAGATGGTCAAAGAATGAATCTTTTTATCTTCTATTTTTTTTGGTAATTGCCCAAAACAGGCAAGCTCATCATAATGCAAATTTTGAATTGAATATTGGGTAAAATTATATAAATACTCCCATGTTTTTACTAGAGTTATCGATATCAACATGAGATTAACCAGTTTATCAATTCTTCCGTTATTGATTTCAATCGCTGAGGCAGTAAAGCCGAAAGGTTGTGCACCTCAATCCACTAACCCTGGTCTTGTTGCTACCTTTGTTGATGGGGTTGAATATGCACCAGGATCTAGTACTGCTGTTAAAAAACAGCAATTGGCTTTAATTAATACCGATGGTGGTGATGATACTGTTAGAGGAATTTCCAATCCAAATTTCCAAGTTTTGAATATTCCTAGTCTTGAGGCCGATTCAGTTACCCCTGGAACAATTTATGGAAGAACTGTAAACCTTAATCAATTTGGTATTAGGTTAACAGGTTACTTCTTGGCACCAGAATCTGGTGACTATGTTTTTGCATTTTCTTATATTGATGATGCCATTGAACTTTATATTGGTGATGGTGTTGCTATGGACTGTTGTAGTGACACTCCTATTACAGCAGAACCTTTGCTTTATGGTGCTGGTATTTATAAAGAAGCCAAAAAAAGTTCTGTCGTTGTTACTCTTGAAAAAGATACATATTACCCAATTAAAATTTTATACTATAATGATGCTCCAAGAGAAGCCAGTTTAAACCTTGCGGTTACTTATCCAGATAATACAATTGTCAGTGACAACCTTCCATTCGTTTCCACCCTTCAAAATGATGGTAACTGTCCTATAATTGTTACTACCACTATTCCATGGACTGGTACTTTCACTACTACCACAAGTGTAATAAATAGTGATGGTGGAACTGTTTATATTGAAACACCTACATTTACTCCATCTTCAAGTCCAAAGCCTTCATCTTCTAGTGAACCAGCTCCATCTTCAAGTCCAAAGCCTTCATCTTCTAGTGAACCAATTCCAACTATTACTAAAACTGTTACTTGTTCAGGTATTAGTTGTAGAACCGGTGTTATTTCCACTTCCACCTGTGTTGATGGTGTTTGTACTCCAGAAGTCATTACTACAGAAACTATTATTCCAAGTTCTAGTGCTCCACCTCCATCTTCTAGTGAACCAATTCCAACTATTACAGTTACCTGTACTGGTGCTACCTGTGAGACAGGTGTTACAACCGAATCTACATGTATAGTT